>MVGT01000057.1:336006-354420 GCA_002174775.1 Macleaya cordata
AAAAAAAAAAAAAAGAGAAAGAAAAGAAAAGAAAAGAAAGGAAAATTATGTAACTTCAATGTAAAATAATGAGGAAGGAATGATGCTAGCGAGCTTCTCTTCCATGTAACATAAAAGAATAGATTACCTTCAATGCATTGTGTATTTTGAAAATCATCAAGGATATTCACTAAGCTGCTCAGGCTCCAGTAAGATGAAACAGTAGTAAGCAGTATTAGCTTTTTGCTTTTGGTTCACAGTTAGTTAAATGGGTTGGATCAGATCCACCATAGGAAGGAGGGCTCCTGTGTCCTGCCTGGGTATCCTCTACTTTCCAGAAATTGGGTCCTCGATTGACTTGGTAACCATGAATATTGTATTTGCAAATATTTGTGGTGAGTCGCAACTTTTTTTGCGGGTGCTTGATTTTGCACCGCAAATGGTTGGCCTTATAAATACTCAAAGAAAATAATAAGCAATATCACAGAGAATATTTGCAACTTGTAGATTGTCTTGGGATTCTAATGGCTGGAAAGCATCCTTCAAAAAAGAAAAGACTTGAGCATAGATTCATAGAAGAATTTAATTAATGGTAATAAATTGGTAAGTCCTCATTGGGGTAGAGAGTATATTTTTGAAAGCCTGTATATTGCAGAAATTTTTTTGTTTTTTATTTGAGTAGTATGTAGGTTTTGTTCACCCACATCAATTATAGACGTATTCTACACCCCCACAAGAAAAATTACCTTTGTCTAGACATATTGTACAACCACTTGCAAAATGGGTGCACAAAATAGCAATCAAAAGAGCCAGCCAACCAAAAAAGTAGTTGATTTTCTTCAGCCATGTTAGTAGTGGGTGAATAAAATCGAACTACACTGCATTAGTTCATCCAAAATGACAATTATATCCTTTCATAGTTAACCGATAAAAACTTCTTAAAAGTTTGTACATTCTTTAAGGACAATAGAGCAAAAATGAAAAGTCCACTCAGAATCTAAACCACGATTTCACCATGTTACGCAATAAATCTTGTCGACCACAAATTCCATCCTTTTCAAGGAATTTCTTCTTGCACCAACTCAAACTTAATGGCCACTCTTGAGAACTATCATGGATATTTTGGACTTGATGATCGCTTAGATTGTGGGTTGGGTTGGTGCACCAGACAATGGTGAAGAATTTGTTAGCAAACTCCACTCAGCCATCCGACTCAATCTTGGTGGGTTCCTTTCTTTTTGTGAAAGAATCTGAAATTATATCTCTAGGAAGTCATAAACTCTGTTCATATATAGATGGTACGACTTCATACATAACATGGGGATGACATGTTTTCTAGAGTTGGATTCCACTTTTACTAGAAATACCTGACTTGATGAATTGTAGAACAATTAAGGTACGTTTGGATTGCGTGTTTTTAGGTGTTGAAATGAATGCTATGTTTTTTTATGCGTGTGCAAACTAAATATGTTTTCGTATGTAGTAAATGAGAATGCACCTCTACCTCCCAAGTATTACATTCACACAGGATGATGTGCTTTGTTAAATTACACACATTAAAAAATAATAAAACACCCTTTACATTACCACCACCACTATCATCATTACCACCACCACTGCTACTACCATCACCACCTCTAACTAGTTGAACGAACTAGCAATGTGCTTATTACACCTAGCTGCCCACTATAAGGATGACGCTCGAGAACTATCAAAAGTTGAGAAGTGCTACAACGTACGCACTTTTGGAGGATTTACATCCCTCTGACGGTGGTTCATGTCTTGAAATTTGGAGAAGACGGAACTCGGAGGATGTGATTCAAATCACGAGGGGATAATAGCCTTATGATGAGTTTGGGGGAAGAGAATCCCCCAAAATGTGCGTACGTTTTAGCATTTTCCTCAAAAGTTTGGCATTAGGCCTTTGATGAGTAAGCGTAGTTGACCATATCGCTTAGGTTGCAAGGTAGCAAGCTCAATAAGCCTTCAATATGCCATGTCAAGCATTTGTTTATCATTTAAACGAGAAATTATCAAACAACCATTTTAGAAATAGCCGCACTAACTAAATGTGCACATATCTAATATGCTTGTTTTACACATGTGAAGAATAAAATGCACGTTCTGAACACTCAAAAGTCTCAAATGCAAGAGAAACCAATAGATCAAAGAGCTATCAGCTTCTGGTGTATATCGACCTCTTAATGGAAATCATCCAAGGTGGAAAGAGGAATATTATGCATGTACCAGCTAGCACAGGTGGTAGTCTCTATTGTTGTTAACAGCTTAGACTTGGGTTCAATTCGTTAGCATGAATTAGTCATCTCATAGATTCGTCTCTTAAAAAAAAAATTAATGGTGGTGGTGGGAAGAGAATTCTCTGGAAAAAGTGCTTAAAGTTTACACAACCCACTTACTAATTCTGGTTGGATAGAATTATTCTTACATGCGCCCTAGATAGATGATAAAATTCTGAGGACCCCATGTCATCATATAGAATAGAATAGGAATAAGATAAAACAAGAAAGGGGGGCTAAGAGTGTTTCCTCTCAACTTTAGAAATATAAGTTGGATCAGTCAGAGTCGGAGTGGGAGTGAGCGGGATGAGGTTTTGTAGCGACATCTTCCCACGCTTGTCACTCCTTGCAACCCCTTCTTCTTTTTTTTTTGGTACTATCCCACTTTGCCCTCTTTAGACACAATCATCACCCTTATTCCCATGCCTTTGAAACCCTTTTTTTAATATCCCTTTTTTCTTCCTATAGTGTGAGAGAGAGAGAGAGAGAGAGAGAGGGTAGTATGTTTTGAAAACTTGGGTTGGTCTAAGCTGCCGATTTCAGGTACTTGTGTCAAAAGAGTCCCCATTGCAGTGCCCATCGTTTCAGCTGGGACACCCACCAGTACATCTCTACAAAAGAAAATAGTTCTTTAGACATACCCACCTTTGTTTTTCTAGAGATTAGGCATACCTCATTAGATATTGGTCAAAAGTCATTGATCAATAAAAAAAACTGACCCACATTGGCCATGGCAACCCTAGGACTGTATGTGGCTCCACCACTGCACATCCGTATTAGTTTAAAGTCCAAAGTCACCCTTATTTTCTTTACATATCTAAATTACTCTTGTAAGAAAATGTTTTTTTTTTCTTAATTTTGAATGTCAATTTGGATTGTTTGTAATATGATTGTGGTCATATTTATCAAAATCTATCTAAGTGGATATATCTAATATTTGAAAATATTGAGGGACATTTAAAATTAAGCATACAAATTAGGGGAATCTGTCTAAAGTTAATCCTGTTTAATAACATGGGTGCTATAAATAAAGAGAACCATCCATTCTACAATTCCTTGCCATGAATTCGAATCCTATTCCTAAGAATATTTGACCTCTTTAATCTCTTACCAATAAAACTTCTCAACCTCTCAAAGTGTCGATCTGAACTATCTGAGTTGACTCAGTGATCCCAACTTTAATCCCAAAAGTTAAACCATATTACCATAGCGGACATAATTATAATCAATGGGTCAAGCCCTTTTAGAAAGGAAAGGGAAAGAAACAAATTAAAAATCCTTCATTTAGGTTTTGCTAGTTAGCTAAACATTTTCTTTTATGGGCAGGCAAATTTTGCTTAAAATTCTTTAAAATACAAAAAAGAAGATATCATCTAATGAAAACACTAGCAACTACCATTCCTTCTCTCATCATTCAATTCTAGCTCTTCTTTTTATAAGTGAAAATCTCTTTATGAATTGTTCCACTAGTACTAGTACAGTGAAATGTGTTTCAAAATTAGAGATGAGAGATTTCTTTTAATTTGGTTGATCTTACAAGTTATCCAATCTTCAAGTATTTTGATGCCCTAAGCTAGATCTTGAATGAATATATCTACCCTTTGTTCCCTTAAAGATAAAGCTTTCCTTTATTCAAACAACATAATGTTGTGTCTAAGTGGGTTCATATGATGTCTTCTTTTTTTATATAGAAAACCCATATAGCTTAGTGAAGTACACTTTGAATTCAAAGACCACACACTATATATAAGGCTGACCAAAGATTTTGTTTGGTAATTTAAATGGATTCCAAGAGTGGAACAAACTTTCTCCTCAAGATTTGAATTTGCTTTGTTTGATCTTTAAAAAATAAAAACATAATCAAATCCAATTCCATCATCACATATGCCTTCATTGTGGTTTGAACATTAATATCTTCACTATCCTTAATGACTTTTTCTTTTCAAGATTTCAAGGAAAAAGTACTAAAAAAGCTTGCCCTTGGCTCTTCCTATGGGAGGCTCTGAATCATTAGAAATAATTCTTGGTCAAACTATTGGATAAAAATCTCTCTTTCTCTTTCTCTCTCTCCACTTAGAATCATGAAAGTATGGTGAAGCATTTATCTTAAATTTAGGAAATAATTCCCTTCTCACAAAAAATGTACAATCAAAATTGTAAATTCATTTTTCAAATGAAAGATATATTTAGCGTTTAATGATATTTAGATTAAATAATTAGTTCTAACGTTCATTAAAGTAACTTGCATTACATGATGTAAAAGAATTTTCACCCTCAATAAGCAATACATTTTCTTATACTTTCTTTTCAGATTTTACTTCAAATTTTACAAAAGGGAACGAGAACTTAATCGTATACATCGTAAATTTTATTTTTATATATTAGACTTTCTAAATATAATATAAACACAAGCATAACCTATAGGACTTCCAAATTTTACATATTCCAAACTACTGTACTCAGAAGGGCGATAAATATGATTCTCTAGCTCATTTTTTTCCTAATTTAGTCAATTTATACGTGACTTTGCGAACTCAATAATACAGATTTAACAAAATAGTCTATCAATTTTATAAACTTGTATTGTTAGTTTTATTGAACTCTTAAGTCATTTTATAATGGGAAGTTATAGTACGACCGTTTAATTGACCGAATTAGTAAAAATGTGGATTAAAATATTAATACCCTATCGAGAAACAAAATTTAGTTGGAGAACAGTGTAAGCCCAGGCGTGACGTATATACAAATATTTTATGTATTCACTTTCTATGGTGGATTTTAGAATCTATTCTCTGAAAAAACCCTAACTTTATGAAGTTATGGATCCCACTGAGATGTATTCGGATTTTTCTACTCCCAAGAGTTGGGTTGTGAGCCTACTACTACTGCTTCCGCACATCATGGCCAAGTTTAATTCACTGAGATGTGACCTGATCCTATACTCTTAGGGCTGGGTTCCAAACCAACTACTTCAGACATTGTGGTCATGTGTCCCATTATAAGCCAGACTTTCCTCAAACCTTATTCAGTGATGGGTGATGCTAGACTTACAGAATTTCCTGTAGAATTCTATCCAAAAGACCCAATTTACACTGGGCGCATATCATCCCAAATGAAAGCATATCATTAGGGCCTATGGGACTCATACATTACCGTTGGATCACATTCTGTACTAAATTTTGTAGAAATTTGCTGTAAGTTTAGAATTATCCTTTAGTAATACATGTGGCCATTAATTTCTAGGACCTGATATTTGCATTGAATTTTTACATTTTTATTCTTACACTCTTTTTACACCAGAACGTAGGATCCACGTGAAAATAGTCATAGACTAATTATTTTGAGAAAATGATTTTCCATTTATCTATCTAATCCTTATATGCAGAAGAAAAATCATGTTGTTTAAAACTTTTAAACCTATCAGAAAAGATTATTGAAATTTTAAGATTTTTGAATGATCTATTTTATCATTAAATTGTCAACTATCTTTTACCTAATTGAAAATTTTAAAATGATGTGATTTTTTTTAAGAGTAAAATCAATCTTTACATGATCGATCTCATTATGTGAACCATATAAGAGATAGTACACCTAAAAGATTAGGTGTAAATATCCAGCCCCATAATTTTGTGTAAGGAACTTGGATATAAAAGCCAACTCCTAGCTAGGTACGTGCATAGGAAAACCCAACTCCACTGACGACATATCTTATTACTTGTTAATTTTGCCTCTTTGTTTTAGATGAGAGTGACCTTGTGGTCCATTATTTTTCTGTACACATTAAAATTTCTGATAGAGTTGTCCATCAAGACCAAGAAAAATCTGTAGCCAAACCTTTGTGTTCCCAAAAACTTGCACAAATAATTTCTCTAAATAACATTATTATATTATTTAAATAAAAACATATTTTTTTTTTATTAATTTTCTTATATAAAAGTTTCATATAAGGAAAAAAAAGTAAAAAAAAAAAATTGTCCCGATTTCCCTAGCATAAATATCGATTTTTTTTTTGAATTGGATTTAAATTAAAGATGTCAGAACCTACAATTTTGACAACTATGTTTCCAACCACTCTAACAAGTGGTTTTCAACTCGCATAGATATCGATCGTATTGATTAGCAAGCAAAAATCTATAAAAATCCATCATATATAGATGGACTAGGTTTAACCCGTTTCTCCGACACGCTAACAAGGGCGGCCAAGATTTAAGTTTCAAGTTGTATTATAAGATGGATGAAAAAAATTTATCTTTTTAAGTTGTAAATTCTTCTATTTTATAATAGAAAATGAAGCAAATGTTTTACTTTTAAATATATTATTACATAAATGCCCTAATAAACAACCAAAAGTATATAATTACAAGATCATTTCGTTGGGATGAGGTGAGTTAAATTGATTCAACTCAGAAAGACTATTAATCCACCGATTCCATGTCGGCTAATCGTGAAAGCAAATGCGTGGACCTCCATACAGTAAGTAGTGGCGCAAGCGAAGTGGGAGCGTATTCATATAAAAGACGTCCCCCCTCTCACTCTCACAGAAGAGAAAAAAAATATTTGCAAAATTAAAAGTGCTAATTTTTTTTACTAATAAGAATATCCGATCTGGTACGACACGGTGTACAATGGTCTACCAAACTCATCACTTTTAAACCGTTGATTTTCCTTGATCACTTGTTGGATGTGTAATAAGGCTCAAAATAGAAGGCACTCTTACTTCTAGGTCCTAGTTTTATCAGTTCACTTATGGTTGATTGCAACTTAGATTGTCTTTCCCAAATTCCATCAGCTCTGCTAAGATGTTTTGAGCTTAAAAGATGGGTTATTTATTTTTTGATAATCGTGATGTCCAGACTTCTTAGAGCACCTGACTAGAAGTTATATAGAGTCTCCAGGATAGTGCCTTCCTCATGTTAGGAGTTACAGAGTAAATCTAAGAAATTAATCCCATGGAACTAGCCATCGAGGAGGGGATTCGGTGGAAGACCACTTGTTAGAGTGGTTGGAAACATGGTTGTCCAAAGTGTAGGTCTTGGTATCGAATCCCGCAAAGGGGATTCATCTTTAATTTAAGTCCAATTCAAAAAAAAAATCGAGGAGGGGATTCGAACTCTCAACCACCATGTTGCGAGGTGAGAATTATATCATTAGGCCATCCCCCTATAGTTTATTGAGAAGCAAAGAAAAAGAAATGATATCACCAGAGATAAAAGGATCACGTTATTGTCATGATCATATGGTCCTTGAACCGTGGATCTGCCCTTCATCACTTAATCTCTCTAGTCCCGGCAATACTAGATACAAAAAGTTGTCATGCATTAGAAAAGAAAAGAAAAAAAGAAGCCCAAAACAAGACAAAATGGGCTACCTTTCTTTTGTAATTAAAAACTAAGTTAATGACACTAGATTGATAGAGTACATTAGCTGCCACAAAGAACATCTAGGGAAGTGAGAACCAAAAGAAAAGAATTTTGAAGATACCCAAAATCAAGTTTTTATTCTTCTTTTTTCTTCAAAACCAAAGCAAAGTATATATAACAGAATTCAGAATATCTTACCCCCTATATATTCAGCACCCAAACCTAAAATGTCTGCCATTGGAGACACCCAATTAAGGTCTCATACTCCTCTCCCCCCCCTCTCTCTCTCTCTCTCTTCTTGCCCACAAGAACTAAAACAAAACAAAAAAAAATTGAAAGAAATAAAACTCCAGTTGTTATTTTTTTTTTTGAAAATCTGGGTCTTTAGATTACAATCCACCATTGCTTTAGCATACCCACATGGGAAACTTTAAATACCCCACATCTGTTCCTTTATTTAGTCAGGTAGTGCCTGAAAGCTCTGTGTGTCAGAAACACAAACCCACAAAGAAAGAGAGGAGTGCAAGAAAGTGAACTTCAAAATGGGGTCTTCTCTATCTTAAAAAAGAGATTTCATTTTTAAGTACATAGCTGTTCATTTCTTTACTCAATTTTTTTTCAATTTTTGGAAGTTTTTACAAGGTTCATCCACAGAAGAAACTATTTTAAAAAAAAAAAAGGGTGAGTTTTGATGTATAGAATCTCACTGAAAGCTTAGCTTTGAAGCACTTATTAAAGTGGTGTTGGAGTTATTATTGATTCCACAACTTCTATTTCTTTATTTTTCCTGGTTTTTAAAGCATTGAAGATTGTGAGAAAGAGTGAGAGAGACAGAGAGAGTGTGAATTGGGTTTCTTATACTAGTTAGGTTTTTTTTTGTTTCAAGTGTTTTTTATGGACAAAAACTAAGAATATTTTGTGTATTCTTTGATAACATAAGAAGACAACACCAATGTATACAAATACAAACAGTTTTATCAGAAGAAACAACACACAGAAATTCTTCTAAAATGGCTTCTAGCTCTTGTTGCAAGATCTCCTCAATCATTCCCATTTTTATTGGTTTCCTTCTTGTTATTTCTTCTTCTATTAGTCCTGTGATCTCCACGAAAATTTCGTCCAAAATCGACCAGAATCGACAACCCGTAAATCAGTCTTTTCACCCCGGAGAAGATTTGCAAAGATTGAAGAGAGTAAGAGCTCATCTCAGGAAGATCAACAAGCCTGCTCTCAAAACAATTCAGGCAGGTTTTTTAATCTTTTTGTTGGTCTAAAGATTTGAAAGTTCTACATTTTGCTTTTTTAATGAGTTGGGGTTTTTGTTGCTTTTTGTTGTTGCAGAGTTCTGATGGTGATTTGATAGATTGTGTTTTATCTAATCAACAACCAGCATTTGATCATCCTAAATTACAAGGACAAACACCATTGGTACTTAAAAAGCTGGCTTTTTTGGAGATTCTTATTTCAATGATGTTCTATTTGTGAGTTTAATAGATTTTTTTCAAGCTCAAATTTGTTTCCTCTGTTTTCCAGGATCCACCAGAGACACCAAAAAACTATGAAACCAGTACAGATTCTGAAATCTTTCAGTTATGGAGAAGTAATGGTGAATCATGTCCTGAAGGAACAATTCCAATCAGAAGAACCAGAGAAGAAGATGTCTTAAGAGCTAGTTCTATCAGGAGATTTGGAAGAAAATTAAGAAAACCCATAAGAAGAGATTATTCAAGCAGTGATCATGAGGTTAGTACATAAAGAACAGAAAAAAAAAAAGAGAAGATACCCATGAATTACTTTCACGAGTTCTAATCAAAATCATCCAAATTATTCAGAAAAAAAAATCATCCAAACAGTGAAGTTCAGCTTTTTATTTTTCAGTGATTTTCAACCTTCTCTTGATGTCTTGGAAGGTTTTCAAGAACAACTGTTAGAGATTTCTTTAATGCTTTTAGGGTTTGAAATAGAATCTGCTTATTTGATTTACTTCAAATAAGATTACCAAAAAGTAAAAGCATCTCTTCTGTGAGAACTAAAATCTCTCAAAGTCCAAAACCCAAAACAGGGGAAAAAAAATCCTTCAAACTGGTCATTTTCATGAAAGAGAAAGAACAGAGTGAATCTGATTATCCAAATTGGGTGTTCTTTATCTTCTTGGTAGATGTATGTTCTTCATTTACTGAAAATTATACTTTTTTTGCAATTTCCAAACTTTCATGGGTTTATTTCAAAAGTATAATGTCCTTTGTTTCAAACACCAAGGAGTCCTTATTAAATGTGTACTCTATAATTTCCTGTAAAACCATTAATTGTCCCATTATTGCTTTTAAAAACTACAACCTCTTGTCTTCAAGTTTAAATCATTTTTTCAGAGAAAAAAAAAAAATGGATTCAAAGAAAATCTTGTAAAATAAAATACTGTGAAAATTGTAAATCGTATTTGTTAATTTACATTGTTCATTATGATTTTATTTTGTTAGTTATGAAATACAGCATGCAGTTGGGTATGTCACTGGAGAACAATATTATGGAGCAAAAGCAAGCTTAAACGTGTGGTCGCCCCGCGTAACGAATATGTATGAATTCAGCTTGTCACAAATTTGGGTGATATCGGGTTCGTTCGGCAACGATCTTAACACCATCGAAGCCGGTTGGCAGGTACATACCCATTATATTAACGGAAATCTTTTTTTCATACAAGTTATATGAAAAATCCAAAATTTTAATTATGGTTTTAGAGAATATTGAATAACATTTTTTTTTTTTAAAAATGTTATTCGAAACTATACAATTAATCCCAAATTTCCCTTTATTTAAGGCAGTTATTATAATTCAACTACCTTTCAATTTCACTGAGGTCCTGTGGTTTTATAGGTTATGATTGTGATGCTATTTCATTTATGTTTTGTTCAGGTGAGCCCAGAGCTGTATGGGGATAGCCATCCTAGGTTCTTCACTTACTGGACTGTAAGTACTGACTTGAATTTCTATTTATTTTCCCTTAACTATTATACATGTAGCATGTTTTTTTTGTTTTTTTTAAAATAATAATGCATTAAAATGGGTATAAATTAAAATTATAAAATGTTTAAGATGTATCTTCAATTTTACAGACGGATGCTTATCAAACGACGGGATGCTATAATTTGCTCTGCTCAGGTTTTGTCCAAACGAACAACAAGATTGCCGTTGGGGCTGCCATCTCACCAATATCATCGTATAACGGGAGACAATTCGACATCAGTATATTGGTTTGGAAGGTAATTAATTACACACCAACATTACATAAAAATTAGAGAAATTTGGATAAATAGGTTTAAGCCTTGATTAACAAGAATGTACAAGTATTATATGGAGGGAGGGCCTTTCTGCAAATTTTAGAGTCACAGGGTGGTGGTAGGAATTTTTAAGTCAAGCTAGTAGTCTTCTTGAGAGCTAGGTAGGAGCTAACCCTGCGCTGCCTGTTTTGCATACACAAGTGGATTTTAGTGAGTTGAAAAAACTTGAAACCGTTATTCTAGTTGCAATACAGCGCGCATGTTAGTTAGTATTGGATCATGTTACTCCGTCGGGTTGGGTAAGTACCCGACTTCCTGGCGTACATGAACCAAATTCCATAGATTAAATGACCAAAATACCCTTTGATAAATATTTCGCCTATGTACAAAATAGCACACAGTAATATGCCCACTACATCGTCGAGATCGTGCCATGTGGCATATCCATGTTTTTACATCTATAGCCGTTCGATTTTAACACTAGCTTTGTGGGATTAGGCCCACCAAAATCCTGTGGGACCCATATGTTAAGGTCAATGGGTCCCAAAATCTTGGCAACGTGGCATTTTCTTCGTTTTTTAATTACCCCAATTTTAGTAAAAAAAGTAATTTGAGTTTGACAGTTTGACTAACTTTAGGGATTAAAGCTTCGGAAAGCGAGTTACAGTTGGCAAAAGGTACATGATAGAAGAATTTGACTTTGTTGACCCATGTTGGATCAAGAATACCCCACCATGTTGATCATTGGTGAGTCTAACAGTCTCAACTGTCGACTGCTATTTTGTGCACCCTCTTTAAACGCAGGTGCCCGTTACCTCTTTTCCCATTGGTGGATGTTTAGCAGTGTACTTTTACTTGATTCTTTTACACTATCTGTCAAGATATCAACCAATGATAGGAGAGGTAACGTGTTCCCGGTGGTGGTGTGGGTGTAGGCAATGGCGGAGCCACACCCACATAGAGGCAAATGGGGTTAAATTTAACAGAGTTCTTCTTTTCACCATTTGTCAAGATATTGTAAAGAAGTGAAGTGCATGGTGGGCAATGGCAGAGCCAAGAGACTTAGGATTTTGTTTTGGTTAGATTTGACATTAGTCACTCGTATATTTTTTTTGTAAATTTGTTACTACAATAGGTTTGACTTTGTAGGCTTATTGACCTTATATTGTAGTTTTCATCAATCACATGGAGTCTTCTTTATCCACATTACCAATAAAGACCCCTCATTTTGTGGGACCTACATTGATCTAAGGGTTAATTTTTTGAAATGATGTACTCCTCATTATCTAACCCTCTCAAATTAACCCTAAAAAATTAGTAAATTTTATAACGGGCTGATTTCAGGTGAGTATGCTGTCCTCGTCATGTAAAGCATTATATACGAAAATCAACCATTTGATCATCTTCATACGAGCCATTCATGATGAAAGGTTTTTATTAGGCTCTCTAAAGATGGACTATATATTATAACCCCTCTTAAATATTAATTATTAAATAATTAAAAACCAATGTAGATAGTACAAGATGTAGAACATGTAGATGAAAAATAATTTTGACATACAATTTTTTAGAGGAAAAAAAAGAAGAAGCTGTAAACTTGTTGGTTTTGTGTAGGATCCTAAACATGGTCATTGGTGGCTTCAATACGGATCAGTTCTAGTCGGGTACTGGCCGTCGTTCCTATTTAGTCATCTACAAAATCATGCGAGCATGGTACAATTTGGAGGAGAAATTGTTAATTCTCGAACATCAGGATTCCATACGTCGACTCAGATGGGAAGTGGTCATTTTGCAACAGAAGGGTTCGGAAAGGCGTCTTATTTTCGAAATTTACAAGTCGTTGATTGGGATAATAACCTAATTCCTCCGTCGAATTTTCGGATGTTGGCTGATCATCCAAATTGCTATGATATTCGAGGAGGAAATAATAGAGGTTGGGGTATTTATTTTTATTATGGAGGTCCTGGAAGAAATATTAAATGTCCTTAAGGTTTTTAAAAATTTTTTTTTCTTGGGTTTATTTTAAGGGTAATTACGGGTTTCAACTCGAAATTGTTAGTCGGGTATGGATTATTCTGAGAAATAATTTTTTTTCTCCTAACAGGTGATCCATTAATTATACCACACTTCAGGTATTTTATGTAAATTTGGAAAAAGAAAATATATATAAATATACCATATGGTTTGTTATTTTTTTATTTTTTATTTTATTTTTTGTATATTAGGAAATTAAGGCAATTAGTTAGGAGTTATCAATTATAGTCACCATAAATGACCAAACTACGCTCGCGGCTCACCAACTTCCTTAATGGATGCATTAAACTGTTTACCCAAAAAAACAAAAAAAAAAATAGAAGAAAATTTTTCATTTGGGCCAAACCCCATCACAAAATATGAGTTTTTAGTAGTAATTCCCTCTACAATCACACTTTTGATTTGGAAAGAATTTTAGGATTGAAAGACAACCAGCTTTTCTTTTTAATCTAAAGTCTAAAATCACTGCAACTGCACTCTTCAGGAGGGTTGCAGTGCCTTTTATTACTAGACACACTGCAATCCTCTTGCAGGGATTCTGAACTTTAGTCTAAAAAAAATAGTGTTGGTTGTCTTGAATCCTAATTTTTTTTTTTTGTAAGTAAAGTCAAGAAAGTTGCAATTGCAGTGATTTGGGCTTTACACTAATTTTTTTTTTTCCAACTTTTCATGATAATTAAAAATCTTTTTTCTTTTGTCATAATTTTGGGTTTGCACAACAAGAAAATCGACACTGCCAGTGAAGAATTCAATTTTGTAGATTCATTTTGTTTGTAACCCACTAAAACCCTACCATGTTACTAATAGGAACTAAATTAGACGGTGAAAAAATGATGAATTGACCAAGTAAGTTTCCACCAGTCAGTCACATATAAGATCTCAATGGGAACAAATTAATTAAGAGGGTCTATAAAAAAAAAAAAAAATGCACACGGCCGGGCGGGCGGGCTGGCGGCCATCTCAAATACATATATGGTATACGGTGGTGCATGGGGCCGTAGGCAGTGAGGGGACCTCTGAAATAGGACAACCAAAAGAAGCTGGTTATGGTACGTAGAGATGAGTGGGGACTGGTGAAAATTTAGTGTCTGACGCTGTTGTCGCTGCGAGCACAGACGAGACGGCCGTGCAGTGCTATGAAAAGTAGCTTCCCACTAACATTCACAACCACCGTATAAAGCTACGATGATGATGATGATGATGACCATGCATGTCTTAATATACAGGAAAGCTGAGGTGTTTTCCTTGTCTAAACACCTCATGTCGACCTCAGTTTGCAACGTCGTACGTTTTCACCCAAATGATTATAAGAACAAGTCAAGTCAAGTCTTGTATAGTGTGCATTTTAGCACATTTTACATGTTTCTTATGTTGGGTGTATATTATACAAGCGCATACATTAGAAGAGTGGTATGCTAGTTTTTATTCTATTATTGGAGTTTCGTATAGTGATCTACATGATAAGGAGATGATCGTGAAAAAGAAAAAAAAAAAAAAAAAAAAAAAAAAAAGCTTTGGATCATCTCTTAGGCTTAATTGAAAAGTGTAATCAGAAGGTAAGAATAAAATGAGTGAAACACATAGAAAATTAGAAGAAAATATTTTATCCCACTTCACTTTATACATTATTCATGCAAACCAGATCACTTTAAACCGAGATTTCCTACATTTGAGCGATTTCTACATCATAAGATATGCCGCCAAGAGCCATAGCCGCCAAGATCTATAGCCGTAATTTCAACAACACTAACAGTGAATTAATACTGAGCAGTTGAAGACTCAAGTGTTCAATTATTTATTTAGATCTTTCAACAACAATTAAGATTATCGATCATGTAAGTTTTTAGAATTTCTTCAAAATGATTTTCGGCCCATGGACAATTCCATAGACCCATAGACAATCCATCAACCACAAACAAACCCTACAAACGTCATTCACATTGTTTTCACTATCTGGTAGTTATGCGCAGTTTGATGTCTTTCATATTTCTGTGCCAGTTGATTGGCGTATGAATCCCTAAATAGGGGGTTTAAGGTTCCCATTGGACATGCCCCAAGTTAAGGGCATAACACAAGACACCAGAAAAGATTACAGCAATTTAGTGTCAGTGTTATTTTTGTTGCAAAAGATTAGCTTTCAACAGAACAATCACAAACAAATGTTTGATAATCTGATACGGTGGATCTTGTGGGTCCATCCGAAGAGTCCATCTAGGACTAGATGTTTTATTTATTTAGTAGTTTCTTTAATTTATATTTCTTGTTTTATTAGGAAACTTAATTTGTTAGAGAGTTTTAGAAGGTTTCTAATTCATAGAAACAGAGTTTGATTAGAAAAGGTTGCTAGGTCTTTGGCTATTAATAGCCCATTAGTTTATGTAATTATTTAGCTTGGAGCTCACTTTGATTATTGAAGAATTGGCTTTTGCCACAGTTATTATTTGATCATTTGTTATCGTTTCATTATTTTCCTCTTGGATTGGAATTGTTCTTTAATTTTCTCTTGGATAGCAAATTATTACTGAATGGTTAGTTTACCGGAATGAATTCTCCGCGTGGTTCGTTAAACCGCTTCCGCACACGCCGTATTATAATCTCTCTATTATTAAACACAGATTTGTGTTTTGGTTTGCTGATTTAGCATAAACTCTAGTAACCTATTGGTGAAGACACCCATGTAAACAATAAAAGCAATTATTTGCTCGAGTAATGCTAGAAGTACTCCCAAGATGAGGTGGCACGACCTGCTTGTCTAAAGTTGTTTTTTACTTTTTCAAGTTTGAAGCAGATCTTGCCACCTCATCATGGAGTCATCATGGAAGTACTTCTAGCATTATTCTTATTTGCTCAAAGCCCATCGAATGGTTGATGCTACATTGATCAAACAGTCCAGATTGTTGAAACAGTGTGACTTCTGGTTATTGGATATTTCATGGAATGGCCCATATTAATACCAAGCAGCAGCATTGAATCACCAACTGACAAAATCCAAAGAAGCCCATTTCTATAAATTTCCATAATCAACAAACAAAAAAGAAGGGATGAGACCATTACAGAGATCTCTCTCTGTTTTCCTCCTTAAAGCTTATTCGACACACACTACTTCCAGCAATTTCTTAGCTTCTTCATTCACCTCCACATTCTCCATCTTCAATCTGCGACGCATTGAAGAACTAGTCTTTCCAGCAGCTGCATATGTCCGTATCAATGACTCAAATGTCTCCGCTTCAATTTCATCCTCAACCTTCTTCAGATTCTCAACAAATGCTTCCGCACCCTCAACATCTCGTTCTTTTTCAAAATGTGACATCAGAGTCTGGACCACCTCCTTTGATGGGGTCCACTTCCTGCCATCCCCTCTCCCAGTTTGAATCGCATTGGTGACACAATCGACGGCCAAATTCATGTCCCCACTCTTCAAATAATAATCCAGGAAAAGCTCCCAAGTCTTGACGTTTGGCTTCGCTCCACTCCTCCGCGCTCGTTCCTTGAGTTCTTCGGCTTGCTCTAGCTTACCATCTTTTGCATAAGCTCCAATTAGGGCATTTGCAATACGGATATCGTAGGTTGAGCGGCCAGATTCCCATTCCCGGAAAGTTTTCTCGGCACCTGGTAAATCTTTCAAGTTAACCAAAGCCTGAATCATATTCAGATAACTAATATTTGCTGTTTTTGGAAAAGCTAGCCTCAAAGAACGCCAAATTCGGTAAACTTCAAGTAGATTTCCAGTGCGGCCATACAATGTGATGAGGAACTGATAAGCAGTAAGATTTTGACAGTCATTTCTCTTCTCGAGCTCCTTGAGTGCCTTTTCTGCCTTCTCAAACAAGCCGGCATCAACATAGATTGATGCTAGGTTGCTATATGTTGTCCAATCTCCTGCAACTCTGCCATCCCTCTTCATCTCCTCAATAACCCTCTCTACCCCAGAAATATCGTTACCAGCGGCGAGAGCCCTCATCCAGACATTATATGTGTAAGAATCTGGCATTACATTGTTGGCCTTCATTTCTTGTATGATCGTCGGGATCCTTTCAGGCTGTCCAGTTTTAGAGTAAAGGGTCATCAAGCTGTTGTAAGCCATCGAACTTGTATTGAACCTCAGTTCCTTCATCTTTTCCATGAGGGCCTCTGCTTTTTCGGTCAGTAGCTCCTTGCAGTAACAGTTGAATAGAGCACCATAACAGAGATGATTCTTTGATGCCTCAGGGAGATCCATGAAGTAACTTTCTGCAGCAGAGATGCCCCGGGATTTAGCTATGATATCAAGGTGGATAGCTTGATCGCTGACTGTCATGTTCATGCCCCTTTTGGCCATTGCTTCCGAAAGCTGCACAACAACAAAGACCATAGTTCATTAACTTGCAATATTGAGTTTTAAAATAAGATCTCTTAAAAGAAAGGACGAAAACGAAGTCAATAAAATGAAGAATATAACCCTCATTGTAAGCTTCACACTGTTAAGAAAAAAAAATCTGAACATACATCTGGAACCTTCAAAACAATATTTGACTCTGGTTCTTTTTTGTTGGTCACACCATCTTCGACTCTGCTATTGACTTGAATTTGAACAAAAGCTACAGATATTTTGTGTTTTCTAAGCAATTATCTACCTCCAATTAATACAATATCTCATTGAAAAGGTATAATAAATAAATAAATAACAGCACAAACAAGGTAACGCACCTTCCTTAGTGGATACCAAGGTCTTTGACATACTAGGGTGACACCATTATTCAAATGGTGACTTTAGTTTAGGGAAAATAACATGAGAGGATTATATGCTAATCAGAGACTGACTATGCCATCTTGCCAATTGGGTTCCTCTTTGTCTTTCTCACTTACATAATATATTCCCATAATCATAACTATAATAACAACATCGATAATATTACGGTGAAAGCTTATCATTGTAGATAACCACCAATATATGGATTTCCCCCTTAATGCCAGAATTATTGTCTTCATTTTTATTTTATTTTTGTAAAAAATCATCGTGTTTGTCAATGGTTAAACTCCTGCAGCTCAGCATCTAATGGAGAAAAGCATTATATAAATATGAAGTATGATATTGTAACATTTGCAACATAGTGCTTGCTTCAGGGAGATTTTACAATGAGTCTTCTCCCTGGAAACACTCTATCTAGATTTCTAGGTGACCATTTTTCCAGTGCTCTTCTGCTTCAGACCCAGCTTTTGCAGATTTATACTTTAGAACACTACTTATCCCGGACGCATCTCTCACCATAATCATTTACCTCCAGAACCTTTCACTCAGTTTGCACACTCTTCTCCTATCTCTGGCCCATTACATTACATGCTACATCTAAGTAAAATAAGCTACATTCAATGTCAACTATGGACATAGATTCGGATCACTCCTTATAACACCTTCCAATATCTCTTAATCCAGTTTATCCACAAATGACTTGGCAAGGTGACAGATTAAGTTTTTTGCTCTTTTTTTTT
>MVGT01000057.1:354769-373764 GCA_002174775.1 Macleaya cordata
TTTTGAACTAGCAGATTGCAATTTAAAATGAATCTCTATTGTGAGATTCAATACCAAAATCTAGACTATGGAAACCCATACTCCCAATCACTCTAATAAGTAGTTTTCTGTGGGAGAGTGGAATGAGTAGTGCAACATGCAGTTTGTAATATTAATCCATCAAGCAGGCCGCCTTCTGGCCAGTCTCTGTCCAACCTTATATGAATCACGATCGATCCCTTAATCAGTAATATAAGCCCCATTTTCCATCTTTACAACTGGTTTTAGGTGCAGTGCTGTCATCAATGGGGATCCAATTAAGATGGAATTCCGTTTTAATTAAATTGCTTAATTTGAGGTAAGACACTCATTATGTCCCTTGGGCATAATTTTTTTCTTTCTTTTATTAATAAAATTTCCCTCCTTCCATCAAATTATTCTCTAAAAAATAAAAATAAAACATTTAAATTCATATGAATCAATATCATATATAATATTAATGAGTATTTTTTGCACCTTTTAAGGCTCACATATATGGCGATGATCTAAGGGTTGCTATTTTATTTTTTTTAAGGACGATTGCAGATCATCATACCTCAAGAAAATCATGTATATAATAGCACAGATGCATTGCATTTCTGTGAAGACAAAAAGAATAATTTTTTTTTGAAGTAGTGGAAAAGGAAAGATATATCTTAATAAAGAAAAATAGAGTACACAAAAAAGAATATAAGCTCACTAACATGGAGCGAGGAGAAAGCCAAAGAATGTGAAGACAAGAAGAATTATATTGCACTTGAATTTCATGGTATTGAGTGAGTTTCGCAAAAATAAATTAAAGAAAATCTATAGTGTGTTTGTGATTTGAATTCTAAAAAAATTAAGTGCTCACAACTCGAAAACATGACAAATAATAATTTTTTTTTTTACCTAACTCCATGGACTATGCTATTTTACACTAGTCAAAGAATATAGGCCCTCCTTCGTACATTGTGAATATTCGTAAATGCGAAAATTCACGATTCTTGTAAGTGCTAATTAAAATTCTATAAATTAAAAAATAATAAATAAAAATAGAGCATATTGTCTTTACCCCCCAATTCTTAATCTATAAATCACTTTCCCCCCCACTTCTTTCAGAAAATCACTTCTCCCCCCACTGTTAGAGTTTCCGTCAATTGACCATCCATTCAGTCAATTTCGTGTCACGTGCACGACATGTGACCTGAAAAAAGACTAAAACACCCCCTCTTATAAGTAACCCAACCCATCCCAACTCAGCCCAGACTTGAGTTAAATGATAGGTGGCATCATCCTAGAAGATATGAGATGGACGTCTGAGATTAAAACTATAGAACTATAGATTTCTTGTTCCTGTTTCGTTTTCTAAAAAATTAACCAGTGGGGGGTTAATGAAAACCAAAATTTATGCTGAAGATAGGATCTGCTATGGTTCTAGAATTTTGCAACCAAGTGTTAGCCTCTAACCCAAGGAACATGGCAACCTTTTCTAGAGATGATGGTGAGCCGACTTTTAAGCATCTTCTAGTATGTTATGAGGCATCTCTTGTTGGTTTTGTGGAAGGGTGTAGACCCATCATAGGGTTGGATGGTACTTTCCTTAAGGGAAAGTATGGTGGGGTACTTCTAGCAGCTACAACTTTAGATGTTAGGAATGGATTGTTTCCTCTTGCAATCTATATATGCAGATCTGAAGACCTTGAGAATTGGACCAAATTCTTGGAAGCACTAGCACCATACATCCTCAGGCACCCAAGGAGGATCACATTCATTTCAGATAGACAGAAGGGGTTATTACCAACTGTGAAGAATGTTTTTGAGGATAGGATTGATCACAGGTATTATTTTAGACACATGTACAATCATATTATTGTTATAATATATGTGTGTTTGTCACGTACAGAAGGGATTATCCATTCCTTTCATCTATGTTTGTTATTTTTCATATGAATGCTTTTGATCTTCACAGGTATTTTTTAGACACATGTACAAGAACTTCAGGAATCATTTTCCTTTCTTAGGGAAATTACTAGAGATGATTGTGTGGAATGCAGCAAGGTCTTACAAAGCTAGCGACTTCAAACTATGGATGGAGCAGGTGAAAGAGCAAGATCCTATCTTCAGCATAAATTTTGGTTTTCATTAACCCCCCACTGGTTAATTTGTTAAATCAATTACCCCCCCCATTTTTTAGAAAACGAAACAGGAACAAGAAATCTATAGTTCTATAGTTTTAATCTCGGACGTCCATCTCATGTCTTCTAGGATGATGCCACCTGTCATTTAACCCAAGTCTGGGTTGAGTTGGGTTGGGTTACTTATAAGATAGGGCGTTTAGTCTTTTTTAGGTCACATATCGTGCACGTGACACGAAATTGACCGAATGGATGGTCAATCGACGGAAACTCTAACAGTGGGGGGAGAAGTGATTTTTTGAAAGAAGTGGGGGGGAAAGTGATTTATAGATTAAGAATTGGAGGGGTAAAGACAATATGCTCTAACTTTTATTTTAAAGTAACCATCAGGGGTGGCCTAGTGGGAGAGCACCCACCTCACAAATAGGAGGTTGAGGGTTCGATTCCCCTAGTGGCCAATCACATGTCAAAAATTATAGTAGCTAATTAATTTCTTTGACTTACGTGGACGTTGTGGTCCGTGGCCGGTCCATGAGGATTAGCCAGATGCTCAAAGAGAACTACATTCATTAAAATACATTGGAATATGTGAGCAACATGTTTCATATGTAAATTTTAGTCTCTAATAGGAAGCCTCAAACCCCTCCCCTAAACTATTAGGTATGAGGGTTTATGGGAGGGCTAGTCTTGTGGTTGGACCTCAAATCCTAAAGGAAATTCTTTTGGTCGAGGAAAGTATTGTGGCCATAAAAATTTTCTACCACCCAATCGATTGAGTCGTTGGAATTCCTACGACCGTAGGAAAACCCACGACCGTAAGAAATCTCAGGTCGTGGAAATCCCACCTTCCCACATACTTGACACTTTTCTGAGCTATTTTTATCTCCTTCAACCTTCATCAATGAAATACCCTCCGATCAGGAGAAAATACTGCAAACACCCTCGTACCGTTTAACCCCACATCAAACTAGTGGGTTAGAGGTCGATTTTAATGGTTTGAGGTGCCCAATAGACTTGATTTTTTTGTTGGATGTGGTGCTGCCAAATACGAATAGAAATAGAGAATGAAGATTTTACGGTGTAATCCTTGTGAAAATAGGAAGTTTACCAATAGCAGATGAGAGAGCAAATATCGAGTGCAACAATGTTTGTATGTGTCAGGGAATAGAGTAATCCTTGTGAAAATAGCTGTCCACATTTGCCTTTGTATGTTTCTTGACAAACAATTAAGCTAAACAAGCTCTAACTTCTCAATCAACCATGCGAAGTGAATAGAAATGGTTACTTTCAATTAGCCACAAAAACTTGTATACCCATAATCAGCTGCGGGTCTTTCCCAATCCCTAGCCTTTCAAAAAAAAAAAATGGGTCTCTTCAATCTCAATGGAAATCTGTAGAAAGATACATAAAATGTTAGAGAATGAATTAAATATTTCAAAATGCTAATGTGTTAATGACGAGGTATATCGCCGTGCCAGAACCTCCGGAGAGAGAGAGAGAGAGGGCAGGGCGCAGAGAGGGGGAGGCTGAGATCGAGAGAGAGGTAGAGAGGGCAGGGAGAGAGAGGGGAGGGCAGGGGAGGAGAAGAGACGGAGGGAACAAAGTTGTCTTAATAGCTTATGTAAAGGACAAATTTGCCCCCCGTCCTAAATTGTATTATATATATCAGAATCAACATAACCATATCATAATACAATTAGCTGATCAAAAAAATTATCATAATACAATTAAAAAAAAAAAACTGTGAAAGGCAAAGATAACAACAAAAACAGTTAGCTATGTATTGAATTACTCTTTGAATTGAGTAATATATTGACCCATCTTTAAGTGTTCACACAGAGAAACCCTTGCCGCTGAGTATGGATGATCCAGGCTTTGGCCGGGCTCCTCCACCACCTCCCTTTCGGGTGGTAGATGGTTCGCACCAGAGAGGACCCTCTACTCCTCGATAAGATCATTTGAGAGCTACCCCACCATTAATACCCTATCCACTCAGCCTTCCCCTTGTTAATTTGGAGCCCGAATATCGAGGCCATGTCCATGCATTGTCAACATCCACCCAGGGTTTGGGAATGCTTAACAGTAGTGCTGTACAGAACAACCATTCAGTCATCACACTAATCCTCTTCCTGAACTTAATTCTAACCTTACTGCTGGTACTAAACCTGGTTTGAATTGGACGAATCTTTACTCTAAAGCCAGCTCGACTATTCAGACTCCCTTGACCTATGTCCCCCTTCAATGGTGGATGAGAAACCTATAGCTGCAATTACTTCTTCAAATTTCTCTAACCATATATGTAGGTGTGAATCGTTCCTCATTGCAACTTTCATAGTTCGAAGATTACCTGATTCCATGGTTCGAGATACTCTCAAAAAGACTTGGAACCTGAAAGGTGATTTTACAGTTTCCATCCATGGTGACTCCACCTTCGTGTTTGAATTTATGTCTGAAGAAGATAGAGCCACAACCCTTGAATACAGTCCAATATATACATAGCTAACAGGCTGTTCTTTGTTCGGCCATGGGCACCGTACATTGAATAAGAGCTTAATTAGTTCAAATCTGTTACTATTTATTTGGGTCTCCTTGAGAAATATCCCTATCCATCTATGGAATCCAGAGGGTATAAGCACCATTGTTAGTTAATTAGGTAAGCTTATTATGCTGGATAGCCCAACTGCCAAGAGAACAAAGATGTCCTATGCTAGAGTTTGAGTGGAGATTAGTTTGGAGAGCACCTATCCAGAAGAAATTCCAGTTGTTATTGATGGTCAAGAGTCTTATCTGTTCAGGTTGAGTATGCCTGGAGACCACCTAGCTGCACCCGGTAGTACTCGGTCGCTCAACTTTGAAATGCCCTCCAAAAGTCAAGAAAATTTGGGTCCCAAAACAGAACACTAGTACTATTGAGGAAGGCTGGACTCATGTTCATGAGGTCCATCCGAGGAAGAAGACCTGCAAGATATGGTGAAGCTTGAAGACCCAACGTTTAATCAGCATAACCCTCTTTTGTCTGCCAATAAATTTGTGGTATTAGATGAACAGATGATTGACTCAAATTTGAATGTTTCCACAGGTAATATCAATCCCCCTAAGCTTGCCCCTTCTGCCTCCAACATCTAATATAGCCCACACTAATTTTGCTGCTATGGATGCTCCTATGGAGCAGGTTTATATTTCAAACAATGATGTCACTAATTGCTCCACTGCCATCGAAAGGAAGATAAAAGGATGACGAGGAAGCTAGTGCAAAGGCCAGAAAGTTGGCCAAGCAATCTCCTAAGAAATTAGATTCAAACAAGCCGGGAGTTAAAACTGCAGACTTTAAACGCTCTGCTCAGGTGAAGACAGCACCAACACGAGTTCCCAATGATGACTAATCTGGGTTGTTGGAATGTTTGGGTGAACACAGCACACTCTAAAACATTTAGAAGTAAAGAAGTTTATACGTGATAATGACCTTTGTTTGTGTGGATTTACAGAAACTCATATTGTTGTTCATAATAAGGATTATATTAACAATCGTTTGTGCCCAACTTGGTTACTATCAAGTGACAACTATTCTTGGTCAGATTTAGGTTGTTTGGACCCTAATAGACTAAAGTCTTGTCTTTTTGTTCTGCTTCCTCTCAGGCTTTAACCATGTCTGCCGCCCTACAAGATGGTACCAATTTCCTTATTACTACTGTCTACCATAGCTTCTCAATTTCTTCTAGACTTAGTCTATGGAATTAGCTTATTAACTTGGCTAATACCATGGATGTGCCTTGGCTGGTGATGAAAGATTTCAATTCAATCTTTGAAGCTCAAGAAATAGTTGGAGGTGAGATTGTTTGTCCCTCTCATTACTTCGATTTTTGTAACTGTATTCAATCTACTCTGCTATTTCACTGCCCCTATACTGGTTGCTATTTTACATGGACTAAAAATCGACATAGTGCAGCTAGGATATCTAGTGAGCTAGACAGAGCATTGATTAATTTGCAGTGGCTTCATCTTTTCCCTGATACCAAGACAGTTATTTCCAGTAGGTGTCTCGGATCATTCTCCATTCGTTACAACTATTATTCCTAGTCAAAGAAGGGGTAAGCCATTTCGATTCTTAAACGCTTGGAGCCTTGGACTGATGAACACGACTTCCTTGAGACAGTAAAACAAGCTTGGAGCATCATGTTCGTGGCAATCCTCTGTTCTGTTTTTTTAGGAGACTAAAGAATGTCAAAGCTGCAACCTTGATTAATTGGAAAAAACAAATGTTATCTGACATTTCGACTCAGGTGGCTGAGGCTAGGACTAACATGGAAACTCTGCAAATTGCTCTTGAATCCAACCCTCTTTGCCAATCGATTGCTTCCAATGAAAGGGCTGCAGTCCGCAACTACGCAAGACTTGCAAAAGCAGAAGAATCCATACTGAAACAATTTTTTCAAGTCAAGTGGATTGATCTAGATGACAGCAACCCTCCTTTTTTCTACCATTCTATTAAAGATCATAAAGCCCGGAATAGTATACTTAATGTTGATAATATTTTTAGTGATGGCAATCAGCTTTTGCTTCTAGAAGACCTATTCTAGTTAATGTAATGCTTGATTGCTCATAAGCTCCTATGCAACTACCATAGGAACAATGGTCAGGCAAGATGTGCTATTAAAATCGATTTCAGGAAAGTTTACGACACAATCCGATGGGAGGCCCTCTTTGACATACTTAGAAAGTTCAGATTCCATGAGACATTCATATCTTGGATTCAGTTTTTTGTGTCATCAGCTAAGTTCTCTATTTTAGTCAATGGTTGTCCCTAAGGATATTTTGGCGGAAAGAGAGACATCAGGCAGGGCTGACCAATGTCACCCTACCTTTTTGTGCTGCTAATGGAGATTCTTAATATTCTGCACAAGGCTAAGTGGCTGTTGGTCAGCTTCACCCACATGTAAGAACCCTCCAAAGAGAATAATAAAGAAGCTATTGTCCATAACTAATGAGGCCTACTCTTTAAAGAACGCAAACAAGAACCTGAGTATCATGGACCGCAAAAGACAGACTATGACTATGAGCATAATAGCAACACACTGATGTACGGGGACTAAAATCAACTAATCAAGAGTTGCATACACATAAACACACACAAATAACATCCAGATCTCAGCAATCCAAAGAAAATTCATACATGGGTAATCTAGGAATATCTATCTCTAACAGATATTATTCAAATTACCAAACAACAGTAAACATGAAATAATTATAACCTAGCTACTTATTATGTTAACAGCGGAAGGTGAATATACTCACTCTTTCCATTTTTCGAACGCCTTGATAGCTGGTTCATTGTCATCCGTCTCCGTCTCCGCACCATCATCATCCTCATCAATTGGCTGCATTAAAATTAGTAAGCAAGCAGATTCCAAAAGAGAAACATTCTACATATAATGTGGTGGAAACCAGCACGCATTCGAAGATACCTTACCGCAGGGAAGCATCCACCATATCAAATTAAGAATATGAGAAAAAAAATAAACATAAACAAGAAAAATGGATAAGGAATTACCGCAATCCGGTGGGGGTTGGATATTATGGGGTAAGCTGGATGTTTTAAGATATCAGCATAGCCAAATTCCATACAACCACCACGATACATACGGAAATATCCTTTTATCTCCCCACTCTTCTCCATGTGAATTCCTAAGGATCCAATATTTGGTACCATCAGGATCAGTACCATAACGGCCACAAGGAGTACTCCATGCAGCTTGTCGCCGGAAGGCCAACGATAGATGTCCTGCATTTCATAGTCAGAGTTTAATATGACATGAAAAACTTGTTTCCATCAAAAGAAAGAAAAACAGAAGTCTAAGGAACTTAACATACACCCTCCTGATAAAATTGTAAAAGCTGGCGATCGAGCATTAGAGATACTGCAATCGGTTGCCTAGCAACTGCCTTCATTAGTGCTTCTTCAGTTGTTGGTATGACACGTTTCCAACTATCAATTGTCATCCTTGCATTCTTTACCTGCAAATTAAACAAATAAGTAATTAAGATTCCCTCATAATCACTTACGTAAATATAATTCACAAGATTTTACCTTTGCAGACTTGCAACGACCTCTTCTTGCAGTGTAGGGATAATCTTTTTCAGTAGCTATCCCATTTACAATGACGTACTCAAAGGCACCACTGACAGTCCCACCTTTACAACCATCAATCAATGGGCCGCAGTCGATGATTTCCTGCACAGATAAGGATACTAACTCCTTGGTCTTGATGGCGTGGAGGCTCTCAATAGCTGCAAATGCATAACATGATCCTACAATGTATGTACTATGTCCAAAGAGATTAAACTTCCTTATATTAGAGTACATTTGTTATAAAAAGAAAAAAAAACTACCCTCCTCTTAAATAAATAAAAAACTAAAAATATAAATGGTATTTTATTAGTAAGACCATACCGCAATTTTTTTGATTTTTTACTGAGGTTAAAACACCTTTGTCCCTCCAATCCACGGAGGGAGGGAGGTCGTCGTCGTCGTCGTCGGCTGTAAGTGCAAACTAACCATAAAGATTAATAGTAACAAAGATGAACGGTCAGAAAGAAAATCCACATCAACCCTAATTTCATTCCTTCTGGTAGTGCTATGATTATGTAGATTTTGGGGGTAAAGACACATGGACTCCTTAATTAGTCTGGAAGACACAAAGGATCCATGAAAAACAAGAGAATTAAATCAAAACAGAACTTAGTGGATGGTTAGCCATCATTGAACTTCCACTACATCAACAACAAACATGTTGGTTGAATAGCAATATCATACCCAACCTTCATAACTTTGCAAAAAGCATAAATACGCGGACCAACAAAAATAAGTAACCCTATGCAAATCTGGGAGAATATAATAGCCTATAAATAAATTTCATTATTAGTCCCAAAGCTATTTGTGACGCAACCATTTTGCTTCCACTGTTTTCTGGGCTTAAAATATATGGAGGGCCAGCCTAACAAGGGGGCAAACTAGGCAATCGCCTAGGTCCCCACTTTGTTGGGGGCCTCCAAATTATTTAATTATGTTAATAGGTTAAGTTAAAAAATAAAACTGAAGAAAATCATATTTCAATTCAATAATAAAAATCAATCTTAAGACAATCTATTTATAGACAAAAGCAAGGTATAAAGTTTTCACTAAAATATTTTTGGGCAACTACTATTTGGGGAAAAACTCTTAATTGACAACAAATAATATAGTTTAGTACATGCTATAAAATTATTGACAGTTTATTCTAAAAGTATTTTTTTGGTCTAAAATACCCTTTAACTAACTATTATGTATCCTGCATTTTAGCAACAACTAACTTTTTCATTTTAGTTTTTTTAGGGTCAGGTTATATAGCCATCTTAAAAAAAGCTTTGTGAGGCTCACATGGAATGCATCCAGGGGCTGATTTTTTTAGAGGATGATGAACATAGTACTTGAAATCAGCCTGTTCTAAAACTTCTAACCTCAAATCTATCCGTTTTAAATCAACGGTCAAAATAAAAGTTTAAAACTTGCAATTTTTTAAGGGCTAATTTGAGGGGTTTAGAAGTTTTAGAACGAGCTGATTTTTTAATATGATAAAATACATAGTGAGGAGAACATCATCTCTAAAACTCAGATCCTGGGTGCATCACATGTGGGCCCCCCAAGCGGAGGGGTTATATAAGGGGGGCTATGTAACGTAACCCTTTTTTTAAAACAAAAAATGACATAACTTCAAAAATAAGAATCAATTTTTTATCAAAATTATATATATATATATATATATATATATATATTGATGAAAAAAAATTATATTTTAGAAAATCATTCATTAAGATCTTTAAAATGAGACCAGACAACAACACTTTTTTCTTTAAAAAAATATATACATACGAAATATGAAAATTCAAATTTGCATATATGAACTGAGATTTGAGTTCAAATTGCAAAATTAGATTTCTTATTGCAATTTCAAATTTACAATTGCGAATTTAAATTTGCATATCTTTCGGAAAAAAGATTTTTTTTTTTTAAAAAAAGAAGTATTAATAACTGGCCTATTTTTGAAGATCTCGACGAATCCTTTCTAAAAATATAAATTTTATCAAAATTTAATTTGTGGTTTAAAAGATATATAATTTTAAAATTTTAAAACAAAAAAATAACAAACTTTCTCGCTCCTCCAACTGTCCATCTTTATAATGATTGAATAAAACAGAATAAGGGCAAACTTGAAACTACACAAATAAGACAATTGTTTTGCAGATAGACTACTACAAGAAAAAAATAAAGCAATAATAGAAGTTTCGAACAAAAGCAAAGTATCATGGATCCCACTTTGTAAATCCTTTTCTCTTTCTATATATATTCTGTTCATTTTCAAAAAAAAAAAATATCATGGATCAAATAGTGAATATGCTTAACAAATAGGGGTTTTGGAGTGTATCCTTATCACTTAAATCATCTTACTAATAATCCAAATAGCTCTAAAACTTTTATCCACATTTAAATTTAGTTTATCGTTTATTTGAATTGGAAGGTTTAACCATCTTGTAATTAGGGTGTCAACGGAGGGGTTCCGGTTCCGGAACCTCAATTGGTGGTTTCGAATCCGGTACCGCTAGGATTCGCAGATATCCAATAACCGTTTTCAGTTTTTTTGCCTTTTTTTGACATAAAAAATTATATTTTCATATTCTATTCAATCATAAAATCAGTTTTATTACGAAATTAATATGGGACTATCCCTAGGGGCTAACCCTAAATTGCCCCTTTTTTTCCCTCTTTCCTTTCATTAATTCCTCTTTCCCTTCTTTAATGGAGACTGGAATTGGACGAGAAGGGGAGTGGGGAGCTGCTGGACCTGGACAACCTTATGCTCTCAAAACTGTTTCAACGATCAAAACCAGACATAGAGTTGTATTCCATATAAATAAAAGATGTATTAGGCATTTCTTAAGTTTTGAAAGTTATTATAGCATCTGGATTTATGTTACAAGAAAAATTGGTCCAAAATTAACGGTAATTTACAACTAATTCTTGATAGGGTTGAAGAGCTGATTTTTTGTGAGGCAGTAATCATCCTCACCGAACCACTTACCCCATTAAAAGTTAGCTCGAAGTTAGCGTTAAAAATAATTTCCCTTTTGGAACTTTTTGTGAGATTAGAGATTTTAGAATAGACTGATCTTTTGTGAATATGTTTTCCAGAAAATCATTCTCACTTAAAATTAATCCATTATATAACCTTTAACCTCATAAAAATTAGTTCGAACCTAGTTCCACGCCTAGTTATTACCCTGGAAAAATTCTATGTTTCGGATGAACTCTTTTTTTTAGGGTTCATGTAGCACCCGCACTTTTGGTCGAACCACTTATGAGGTGCAAACTCTCTTGTGCTTTTTGACTGAGGGAGATACATTTTATATCTCTCTCTGAGAGTATTGATTTTGATTGATTTGGAGTCGCCACCTGATTTTTAGGGAATCAGGACCCTATAGTTGGAAAACTACACCTAGATTTTTCTTTGAGAAATACTAATGGCGGTCTTCCTTAGTTTGGTCTGCGATTGAGATTCCGGGTAAGAGAATTCTATTACGGGTCAGGAAGGTGTGAGGCACCTGACAACCGCCCGATCAAAGATCGGTCTTTACTTCATAATTAGGGGGTGATTTTAAAGATATTTGTTTTAAGAACTGATTAAGAAATTTTGCACAGAAAATCTGAGCAATTGATTCTCTCACAAAATAGTTCATTTATGTATCTCTTTTTGAGATGAAATTGATTTGAACAAATACTTTCTTTTAAAAGTAAATGTATGTCATGCTTTATTTTTAAGCATGAATTATCTCCAATTTTGAGGGATGATTAACATCTTTCCTTATTTGAAGGAAAGATTGGGATATCTCATTTTGAGAATCCAAGAGACTATATTTCTATATTTATTAGTGAATTTTTGTTAGGAAATATTTCCCTTGAAAATATTCTTTTTTTTTTTATATATTTGCTTCCTATAGATTTTCCATGATATTACATCAAGGGAGAAGTATTGAGATTATCATTTTGAATGATTACACTAGTATATAAATCGAGGATTGTAAATAAATGATATTATCTAGTTAGAAAAATGATGAAGGGACACATTCCCCAAGCACTTTATTTAAGAAAGTAAATGATTTTAAGTAAACAAGAATTATAAATGTTCATAAGAGTGTTAGAATGTTAGTGTTAGTAACAAGGAATGTAAATAAAGGAAATTTAATGTTAATAACTTATAAATAAATGACAAGAAATGTAAATAAAGAATGTTAGAGAGTTAGAGTTAGTAACTTATAAATAAATGACAAGGAATTTAAATAAAGATGTAAAATAAAGAAATTGAGAAATTAGTTAAAAGTAAATTGCATGAAATGTAAATGAAGATAGATATAAGGAAAGAATGTTCACTTTGGAACAATATATATATAAATGTATGGATAATATTTACATCTTGAAATCACCATAAGTATTATGGTTTTCAAGACAATCTAATTTAGATCATCTTGAAATTTAGCCAAGTTTAGAAAATTTCTATACCTTGACAAATGGAATAACTTGAATGAGAACTTGACACTTGAAGTCTCTTAACCAAAAGAAGGTCACACCACTCCTAATTTAATAAGAGTGTTGAGACTAAAAATTGGAAGAGCTTCCTCTTGTGTTTACAATCCCTTGAAATTTAGAAAGAGATCTCTAAAAAATCTCTAACCCAAAAGGACACACCACTCCTAAATTTTATAAGAGTGTTGTGACTAAAATGAGTAGAGTTTTGAGAGAGGAATTACAACTCTATATTCTAAAAGAAAAGAAAAGAAATCTTCTAACTCCTTGGTCTTCTCTAGCCTTCTTCTCTTCAAACTCTCAAGAATTTCTTCTTCTCTTGTGAATGAGCTTGCAACTCTTTCTTCTTCTTTTTTTTTGCTCAAGCTCCTTTTTTAGTTCAAGCCCTCTTCCCTTTCTTTTGTTCAAGCTCCCCCTCTCTTTTCTTTTGTTCAAGCTTCCCTTTCTTTCTCTCTCTTCTTCTCCCCCTTTCTTTCTCTCTCTTCTTCTCCCCCAATTTTATGGGATGGAAGGCTCCTTTTATAGCCTTCCATCAAAGGGAAGGGGTATTAGGTTGAATAGTAAGGAAATGGATTTATTTAAAGAAAAAGGATAAAATATGAGAATAGGAAAGAGTGGAGTGCAAGGAAAGTAAAGAAAAAGAAAAGAAAATATAGGTTAAATAACTCAAATGGGCCATTTGGCCCTGTTTTGAGCTATTTTTTGGGTTTTGTTTATTTTTTTTTTTTTTAGATGACTTTGGGCCATTTTTGGACTTAAGTTGGGTGAGGTTTTGGGCTAGTTTGAGCAAGGTTTTGGGCTTTGTTTTTGAGCTATTTTTGGCCACTCCATTCAAAGTTATTTTTCATGGATGATTGATGAGAATTTCAAAATACTTCATGAGTGAAGATGGGCAAAATTAGGGTGTCTACAGTTCACCTATTTAAAAACTCTCCATTTTTAAGGGATTTTCAAAGAAATACTGTATTTTAGGACTCCATAACTTGATGAACAATTTTCCTTTCCTGTGTTAAAACAAAGAATATATTCACCTAATTAAAAATGGCAATAAAGACAAACAAATAAGTAAGAGTAAATACAAAAACCTGTCGTTCATGGTGGGGACCGTGTGGTCGCTGTTAATGAGTTTCCCGCGAAGGCTAGAAGTGAGGAGATCTTGAACATTAGAAAGCTTGCCATGAATGCAAGAGCCCAAGAAAATCGGTATCCCAAACAGCGAACCCTAAAATAAATCTTGTCCAAATGAGAAACCCTAAGCTGCGTGTACCTCTCTATCCCTATTTCTTTAGGCCTAGCCCATTGCACCCCTAACTCTCTCAAATCGCAATGAAAAAAGCTGTAGAACTGGGGATCAAAGCACTGAAGTCGAATGAGATCTTGCTGTGGTTGTGGAGCAGCTGCAGAGGCGAAACTATATGGGCTCTTGTAACACGGAGTCTTTTCGGAGAGACATTGAAGCCTGGCCACCCAAATTTGAAAGACTCTCTTTTAATTATTGCCCTAGATTATGTAATACTGTTGCTCATGAGCTGGCCCAGTGGACCAAAAACTCTCAACAATCTATATCTTGGGCCTCAACCCCTTTCTGGCTTCTTTCGGCTTTGGGGAGGGATCGTACTTTGTTTTAGTTTTCTTTTGCTTAAAAAAAACTAAAAAACGCAGCCCCTAAAAGTAGGGGTGTCAATTGGTACCCAAAAATCTGAAACCGAACCGGTACCGGAACCATTTTTTGCGGTTCCGGGACCTAACTTTGTGGATCCGATAAATTTCGGATCCATTTCGGATCTACTCGTTTTGGATCTGAAATTTTTCGGATCCACCCAACGGGTACCCGCGGGTACCCGGTTCCGTATAAATTCTATAATTTTATAATTTAATTTACTATTATTTAACCATTTTTTAATTTTTTTAACTTTTTTTTAATTAAAAAAAGAAACCAATGAATATTATTTAACAAATTTTATAATTGAATAGAATACGAAAATACAAAATACAAATAGGTTTTGTGTGAAAAAATTAAAAAAATAATAACTTAAAACGGGTATCGGGTACCCGCGGATCCTAGCGGTACCGGATCTGGAACCTTTAGGTTCCGATCCGGGAACGACCCGTTGACACCCCTACCTAAAAGGGCTAAAAAAAAATGGTCAGGTTATATAGACCCCTTTAAAAAAAAACTCTTGTGGGGGTGCATCCAGGAGTTGATTTTTAGACAAAATGATCTACAAGATGAGGAGAACATAGTTATCTGAAATCAGCATGTTCTAAAACTTGTAACTCAAATCTTCCCGTTTTAAATCAACGGTCAAAATAAAAGTTTAAGACTTCTAAATTTTTTAAGGGTTAATTTGAGGAGGCTATAAGTTTTAGAACGAGCTGATTTTTTAATATGATGAAAAACATAATAAGGAGAACATCATCTCCAAAAATCAGCTCCTTGATGCATTACATGTGATTCCTACAAGCGGGGGGTTATTAAGTGAAAATTTTAATTTCACACATTTTTGTTATGAATATCTAATTTATTATTATCTTTTATTTACAGCAGTTTATAAGTCCCACATAAAATGATCTAAGGGCTGATATATTTGTGAAGATGATGTACGTGATAAAGAAATCATTATATATATGGGTTAGGATCCGCAACCAAGGATTCGTAGTCAATATTAGCACAAGGTTTTTTTGGAGCCCATGTGGAGATGATCTAATAGTGAGCATAATCTTCTCACCAAATAGATCGCTCTCGTATAAAATCATTCAGTTATAAAACTTCCAATCCCATCAAATGTTGGTTCAAATTTACAATTTTTTTGGACGGATCACAAATCACTAAACTTTTAAAGAGGTTAGAAGAAAAAATGTAGTTTTTTGTGAGGACGATCTATGTGGTGAGAAGAACATCCTCGCAAAATAACAACCCTCTAAATCATCTCTATGTAGGCCCCATAAAATCTTGTGCTAAAATTAGCTACGAAACCTTGGTTGCGAAACCTGTATATATATATATATATATAAAATATAAGAGAGCAGTGTACAACTTAAAAGATAAAATCTCAGCCGCCCATCTTGTAATACAATTAAAAAGATAATCTCAATTGCCCATCTTGTCGAGCCGAAGGCACGGGTTAAACCCAGTCCTCACATAATTCGCGTTGTTCTATAACTTTTGACCTATTTAAAGACAATCTAAAATTTAATGTGAATCATTTATTTCACTGTTAGATTTTACCAAATTTTTAGTGGATTTAAAAGTTTTATAATAAGGGATAATGGCAAAAACATCAAATATATAACTTTTTTAATCCATTTAGTAAACAAGATTTTTAATAAGACTGAAATACCTTTTTTAAAGCTTTTTGAATCTGTTTAGTCCTTTGTTAAACTTTTTCTAAATCTATTTAGTCTATTCCTTTTTAATGTTACTGTTTTATCCTTATTATATTTCTCAATCATCTTTTTGTCTTTTCAAACTTGTACAGCTGTATGAGAGAGAAATGTAGTTATCTTTTTCATTTTTAAACTTTAAAATGTTATATCTCTTCAAATAAAATTCGAATTTTGACAAAATTTATATATTTGGAAAGCACTTTTTGAGATCTTTGAAACTAGACCGGTCAAGAATGGTTTTTGAAAAAAACAAAAATTCACGAAATTTGTTTTTGTATAGATCTACAAAAATATTTTTGCATATGCTAAATCATTATGTGAAATATTTTTGCATAGATCTATGCTAAATCATCTGTGAAACATTATTTTGCATAGTTCATACAAAAATATTTTTGCAAAACGTGTTGTTAAAGGAGTTCCTCAAAGTGTTTAAGAGATGGACAAGATAGGGGAATGGACAAGATTGTTTAAATTGGTTGGGGGTGGATTTAATTTTACTTAGGGGATTGTCATCTAAAAAGGGGTTGATATTTTTTCATCCAACCTAAAAATACTCCAACCCAAAAAAATACTCCAATCCTAAAAAAAACCCACCATCCCAACCTCTGGGAACTACTCCACCGCCGGCCACCACCACCTTTACCACTATCTAAAAACCCCATTTCTTTATCCCCCTCTCTCTCTCTCTCCCTACTCTTTCAAATCTAGAATTCGATCTTTTGCCTCATCGATCTCTCTCTTCCTTTCTCTCTCTCCCTTCTTTCTCTCTCAATCTCTCTCTCCCCTCTCTCTCACCTCTGGAATTCGATCTTTTGCCTCACCGATCTCTCTATTCCTTTCTCTCTCCCCTCTTTCTCTCTCAATCTCTCTCCTCCTCTCTCTCTCTCTCATCTCACTGTGATGGCGGTGGGGCTGTAGAGTGGGTGGTGATGGGATCTGTAAAAAAAATAGACGGTGAAGAAGAAAGAAGAAGTCAGACTTTTTTTCGCCGACGGTGAAAGTTGTCAGCGGTGGAGGAGTGGTGAAGATGAAGATGGTGGTGATGTTGGTAGGAATAGAGTGTACTATTTAATTTTAGTGAGGTGAAAAAAGAAAGTGAATGCTAGGTTAGTTTGCCCCCACACTACCCCCTTAGTAAAAATGAGTAATAATTTGGATGGTGTTGTAGTGAGTATACTTATATGTGAAGATGTTAAACATAAGTATATGTAAATGCATATGAAAGAAAGAGTATATGAAGAAAATTTCGAGTTATTCTTTCATTCACTCATACTTGGATGTTTTCTTTTTCACACAAAATACAAACAAGATGAGGGTATTTATAAGTGGAGATAATGGAGTTTGGTGGCAGCCACCCCACAATACACATGGGCTGCCACCCCACACATGGGGGCTGCTACACACATGGGCTGCCACACAAGTGGACAGCCACATCAGCATATAACAGATGGAAGATTTTAGACTAAAAGTCAATTTAACTTGTTCATCCTCCAACATTTTGAGGAACCCCTTTAACATCACCCAAAAAAAAAAATCTAAGAAGCCAGCTTTTGCAAAGAAACAATAATATTCTGAAGATAATGTTTCTTCTAAAATGCGGTTCCTAAAATCATGTCAGATTCGACCAAACAAAATGGATTATAAAAGTGATAAATTTAGGGATACTCCTAAATCTAGGATAGAATTGATAAAAAAACTATAATGTCAATAACAAACAGCTTTACCACCTTGAAAATCTTTACTCCAACATCTCCTGGAAAAAGCAACGGATGATATATGGTCAATAACAAACACACAATTTAAAAGCCTGGTAAACAGCTATTCTACTACAACAATAATTTAAACCATCTACGAAGACGATAATTTAAGCTAGTTAATTAGTGATACTACTTCAACCATAATTAGGCCTCATTTGGGTAAGCTTGAAGCTTTTTTAAAATGCTTTTTCCTAAGCACTTAATCATAAGTGCTTACGATAAGCTGTTTTAGTTGTTTGGTAACGCATATTAAAAATTACTTTTTATTCTGAAAAAGCAGATACATGGTATTTGGTAGAAAAATATGAAAAGTGCTTTTTAAGGTAAAATTTACATCTTTTACCATCTGCGCCAATGCTAACCTATCTTCTTTTTTTTTAATAAAGGAAAGAGACCTTTTTAACGAGTCGAAAAGGTATTTAAATGCTACTTATTTAAAAGATAATAGAAATTCAAAGAATTATCATTTAGCAAAAAAAGATACCAATAAATTTTATTGAACTTGTTTGAATCACATATCAAAGAATATTAGATATTGTAATCATAAAATAGTAAAACTATACCAATATACTTTATTATTATATTCAACAACTCATTTAATCGTCGATAGCGCCATTTACACGAGCTATCTGGTTCGCTATGAAATCCCTAACAGTGTCCATTTGAGTTTGATGTTGCTGATTAACGGATTGTGTCGCAGCATTATCTACTTCATTCTCTTCATCAACATCATCAAACTCGAGTCCATCATCATCGTATTCTTGCATCAGCCAATCTGCAGTCATTTCTTGGCGTATGAAGTTATGGACCGCCATGCATGCTACAACTATTAAAACTTGTGTTGGATAAGGAAATGATGGCATAATTTTAAGAATTGGAAACCGTGCCTTCAATACACCAAAACACCGCTCTATCACACTACGTAGTGACGAATGGCGATGATTGAACATCTCTTTTCGTGTTTTTGCTTGACCGCTACGACGAAAATCTGGGAGATGATATCGTACGCCACGAAATGGGGCCAAATAACCGGTCATATTGGGATATCCAGCATCAACAACATAATATTTACCTAAGGTTAAAAGAATATATATATATATATAT
>MVGT01000057.1:375202-407886 GCA_002174775.1 Macleaya cordata
TGAACTAACCTCTGCAAAAGACGACGAGCCAAGTATAAGCTGGTTCATTGCGTGAGAACCCACAGAGGGTCCGATGATAAGGCCTTCCAGTGTGTGTATCAAATGAAGAAGAAAGAAGAAAAATAGAAAAATTAAGACAATAATTGAAATTACCTCTGTAAATGTTGAATCCTTGGTTGATTGGAGAAGTAGAATTTTATAAACCCTGCAGAGATTAAAGTCTTAATTGAAGAAGAATCATTCTAAACCCTAATCGTTTGGAGTTGTTTTGTTAATTAAATGAGGGTAGTTTTCGTCATTTTAAAAATAAGATGAGGATATACTTGTCTTTCAATATTTTCACCGTCTGCTTTCCGAAAACGCAGTTTGCAGAAGCCCCATCTCTACGGCTTCTGCTTTTCCAGAATAAAGCCCTTTTAACGGCTTAAAATAAGCACTAACTTATTTTTACCAAATGCAATTTTTTTCTATAAGCACTTATATTAAGCTAAAAGCCAGCTTTTAGCTACTTTTAAGCTTATCCAAATGCGGCCTTAAACAGTGATTCTGCGATAACGATAACTAAAGCCAGTTAAACAGTGATTCTGCAACAACGATAACTATAGCCAGTTAGTCCGACTCATCATCAATCGGAACTCTACAGCCCATCCAATCGCGAGCATATTCATCTCCAGAGATGTCTGCAAACTTGTTCAATGCCAAGCCGAAAGAATTGTCATTCTTGCGGAAGTCATGAATGAAATGCACATTTTCTTTAAAAATTTTAAAACGCTCCTGCTTCTCTTTGGGGTCGTGTGTAACCTGGTAATAGCTCATCCACCTTCCATACAAGTTCCAAAGAGATTCTTCTGATTCCAAGTCCTTGTCATCAAAATCAATGCGCTCCCGTGGAACTGCAAAGACTAGATTCAGTGAGAAAGCCACCAAAAGAACAAACCTTACTCATGAGTCATCATCATCTTCATTTATTTCGATCACAATCGGAGTATGGGGTTGATTTATATACATGAGAAGCTAGTAGAGGTAAATCGTCAAATTATAGTGAGCAAACAAGTATAACAAATGATGGCACTGAAGGTCCATAGCAGACAACAAAGAACAATAATGTAAAAGTTATCAAGAAGATGAGATTTCATAATTATAGAGTGGAGATTTTTGAATTTAGACTCGGCAACAGGTTAGGCTCAACCCTATCAGGGTTTAAGGGTCAGGAATTCCCAACAGTAACCCCGACTCGTTTAACCCTCACCCTGAGTCCCTGACTAGATTAACCCTAGTTCAACATTTTGCCAAAAATTAAAAATAAAAATATTGTTTCGCAAGAGAACAATGGCATCAAAGAATATATATCATTGGTCCTAAATCATGCTTAAAACTTTTAACTCAAAAATCATTATCTTACACAAAACAAGGATTTTGCCATTTGAACACCCGATCTGGTGTTTAAATTTTAAACACCGGCATGTGGGGCCCACATGGATACACTTCAAGAGCTAAAATTTTGTGAGGTTGTTCTCCTCACCATGTACAACATCCTCACAAAAAATCAACCCATTCTAAAACTTCTAGTCCCATCAAAAGTTGACTTTTTTCCTCGCCGTTAATTTTCAATCAACTTCAGATTCACTTTTGATGGGGTAAAAAGTTTTAGAATAGGCTGATTTTTTATGAGGATGTTGAACATGGTGAGGAGAACAACCTTACAAAATTTCAGCTCTTGAAGTGTATCCATGTGGGCCCCACAGGCTGGTGTTTAAAATTTAAACACCCGATCGGGTGTTCACATAGCACCGTCCACAAAACAAAACATACTAACCGCTTTTCACATTCAGTCCATCATCATCCCAAAAACACTTTGCATGGTTGTTTATTTGGCGTATGTAACCAAATTGAAATGTAAGGTTGTAAAAACAACAATTCAGGGGTGAAGTACTGAACAGAATAAATCATCCAAAAAAACAAGGGAAGTTGTAATTCAAGAATAGTAATGCCAGATAAGTACCCAAACATCCTTCAGCCCCCTTTTCTTCACAACACCAACTGCCATGTTTTTGTAGATAAAAAAGTAATTGTGGTCAGCAAGAAGAAGCTATGGCAAGAAATCTAGGGCTGTGAAGTCATTCAGCTAGAAGGTATCAAAGAGTACTGTCAAGTGTCAACAAATAAAGAACCCCCAGAAGCTATACAGCTAAAAGCTTGTAGAGCAGAATGCCACCACAATTAATAAATCCAAGCACATTTCAGTTCACAAATTCACCAAAAACCCTAAAACGCCATTAAATAAAAAAAAAACACCTAAGAATTTAGTTACCTGCCCCACTTGCGGAACCCTGGGTCGCCTTCAAGCCCTTGTTGTGGACGATGAAGCTACTGCCAATGAAGAAGCTGGAGGTTACAGCCAAAACCAAACTCTTCATCTTGTGTGAAAACATATTCCTGTAAGATGTATATAGAGTTCATTTAGTTACGAAAGTCAAGTAAAACAGTTTGCAATAATTTTAAAATATATTCTATATGAAGAAAAAATCCCATAAAGGTTTGGATCACTTAAAAGTTTAAAAGTTCGGAAAAAGAATGGCATAAATTTAAGTAGAGGAAGGTCCTTGTGGTTAGCCTCCTCAAACAAGCGAAGAAATGTCAATGGCTTTTAATATGATGACTAAACTAATAATAAAGCACATGGAGGTACCCTGCAGCATTTGATAGGTCGCTGAATGTAATAGGTGGTGGAGTTGTCCTTGCTCTTTGCAAGTTCAACAACCCTTCTATCCCGTTTGGTAGTGCATTTTTAAGCCTCCAAAGTATTTTTTTTTTCTAAATAGTTTTTGCCTCTGAAGGAGTTTGGCAAGGTGAAATACAAATGCTTAATTTAGAAGCATGGCATTTCTATAGCAGTTTTAAGAAGCATAGGAGAGGCTTCTTTTCAGAGCTGCTTCTAGGAGAAGCAGAAAGAAATTTGATTAAAAGTGCAAATGCTCAAATTTGAGGAAAATAAACTATGCCTCCAAATCAGTTAACCCGAATCAATCCTCTTAACTCTCTAAATAAACAAACCTCAATCAATCGATTAACCCTAAATCAGTCTTTCCCCAATCTACCTACTGACTAACCCTAAACCAATCTTAAATAAGCCCGAAAATGATCAAACCTTTAAATATATTAACCCCAATCAATCGTCTTACTCATCAAACCCCAATCAATCTATAACCCTAAATGTACCTCTAAGTTAAAATTCTAACCTATACCTCCAAATCAGTTAACCCAATCAATCCTCTTAAGTCTCTAACTAAACTAACCCCAACCAATTGATTAACCCTAAATTAGCCTTTCCAATCTACAAATCGATTAACCCTAAACCAATCCAAAATAAGCCCAAAAATGATCAAACCTCTAAATATATTAACCCTAATCAGTCCTCTTACTCATCAAATCCCAATCAATCTATACCCCTAATTTACCTCAACCAAATCGATTAACCCTAAACCCATTGACGAGACGGGAGAGAGCATCACGCGTACCTGTTCCCCGATTCACAGTTATTTTGCGATTCAGCAGTGGTGACGGTGCTCGTTGGTGGTCGTGGTGAACGTGGATGCCTTGCTCGTCGTCGTGTCGAGAGAGCCCAATGAAATCCCCTCAATCTCGTCCATTCGTTTCCCTTAAACCTACAAGAGTTATTGGCATCGTCCCGGCTCAAAAGGAATTTCTGAGAAAAATATTAGCAGAAAAGTAGCTCTGAGCCTGCACTTCTACAGGAGTGCTATTTTGTGCACCCGCTTTTAGTGCGGGTGCACGTTCCTGCCCCTCCTGTTGGACGACTTCTAAACGGTAGAACTTAATTTAATTATTTTTTCTTCTTTAAGAAAACACAAAATTACTCAATTTAATTATTTTTTCTTCTTTAAGAAAACACAAAATAGGGCTAGAAGCCCTGGTTTCCTGCTGGCTTCACCGAGAGGACGGGAATTTTTTGTTTAATAAATCTCGTCCCTCTTTTTTAACTAAATGTAAATTATCCTTATGTCTATTTAAAACGTAAACTCTAACTGTTTTTGTTTTGTATGAGACATCTTGCACATACGTTGCGTGTGCCTAACGCATTTTAGCCATTAAATTTGTTACAACAATTAATAAATAAATGTATAATTAGAATTTAAAAAATAAAATAAAATATTTATTAAAAACCTATTTTTCTTATAACAATAGAAAATATTCAAAAATAAGTTATCTACAAACATTAGTTTTCAAGAAATTTAACATGGTAAGTAAAAAACTTCGCTTACCTTCACATATATGCCTTTTATAGTCAAATCCAATGCAAAACCCCTTAAAATCACCATGTAATTTAAAAAAATTGAATCAAGACAACTCAGAATTTTACAACAAAAAAAATAAAAAACCAACAAAATTTAATTTAAAATGATAAATAAAGAGAAATCGATAAAATAAAAAATATGGTTGAATAAATATTGTCTAATGTTTGAAGTAATAGAAATTGATTTTCTTCTTTCTCTGTAATCTTCATCCTCGTTTGAGGAATTATATTGAGTTAGTTTTTTATGAGAATATCTTTTAAGTTGTAAAAATGTTAGTGGGAGCAGTTTTGGAGGAGAATCCCTATTTATGTGGAGAATCACTATGTGTAATACTAATAACTACTTGTAAAATTTGTAACTTCTTTTATTTTAAATTTTCAATTATGTCCTTATTTTTGTATTCTTTAAAATTTCTATTTAATAGTAAAATTTCCTATTTAATAGGGATAGAATATGGAAAGTATAATTTGGGGACTCAATAACTACCTTTAATGTCGCTTCCCTTTAAAGAATATAATAGATAGAGTAGTGAGATGGCAGACAGATAAAATAATAGTTTTTAAAACAAAAAATTAGGGTTTAGACTATTATATAGTAATTAATTAGTATTTAGTATTTGATCATTTTAAAATTTGTGTTTCCCCCTAAATAGTAGTTAGTCAAACGTTTGTATTTTAATTAGTTGACAATAATACCCTTATTTTATAACTAAACTAAATATTCTCCATTTAGGACGGCTTGGATGTCATCAAAATTTGAAACATATTAAAACTAGGGACTGAGACTCATATCACGCGGGTAATAGACATACACGTGTAAACAAGGATGAAAATTTGTAAAAACTTGTCTGAAATTCTCAAGAAGACGGGAGAGAGCATCACGCGTACCTGTTCCCCGATTCACAGTTATTTTGCGATTCAGCAGTGGTGACGGTGCTCGTTGGTGGTCGTGGTGAACGTGGTTGCCTTGCTCGTCGTCGTGTCGAGAGAGCTCAATGAAATCCCCTCAATCTCGTCCCTTCGTTTCCCTTAAACCTACAAGAGTTATTGGCATCGTCCCAGCTCAAAAGGAATTTCTGAGAAAAATATTAGCAGAAAAGTAGCTCTAAGAGCATCTCCAATGCTAATGTGCATGTAGTAAAATAAGACTGCCACGTAGGATAAATAAACATTCTCCTTAAAAAATATTCTCTAATGCTAATGTGAAGAAAGGATGTGATGATGATGTGGCGGTAGTTATTCTAGACATTGTGGAGTAGAATGTCTATTTCTAATGTCTTACGGTCCACATCAACAATTTTTTTTTCCCTCCAAAATTTTTAGTTACTTTTTAGACAAAATAAGTTTGACCCATTTAAAAATTAAGTGCCACGTAAGTTAAAAAGTCATCCTAAGACCTTTGCATTGGAGATGCATTTTTTTCAACAATGTCTATTGTGAAGATTTTATTGCCACGTAGATTAGACATTGTCTTATAAGACATGCCACGTAGATAAGACATTGTCTTATAAGACTTTTGCATTGGAGATGCTCTGAGCCTGCACTTCTACAGGAGTACTATTTTGTGCACCCACTTTTAGTGAGGGTGCACGTTCCTGCCCCTCCTGTTGGACGACTTCTAAACGGTAGAACTTAATTTAATTATTTTTTCTTCTTTAAGAAAACACAAAATTACTCAATTTAATTATTTTTTCTTCTTTAAGAAAACACAAAATAGGGCTAGAAGCCCTGGTTTCCTGCTGGCTTCACCGAGAGGACGGGAATTTTTTGTTTAATAAATCTCGTCCCTCTTTTTTAACTTATTGTAAATTATCCTTATGTCTATTTAAAACGTAAACTCTAACTGTTTTTGTTTTGTATGAGACATCTTGCACATACGTTGCGTGTGCCTAACGCATTTTAGCCATTAAATTTGTTACAACAATTAATAAATAAATGTATAATTAGAATTTAAAAAATAAAATAAAATATTTATTAAAAACCTATTTTTCTTATAACAATAGAAAATATTCAAAAATAAGTTATCTACAAACATTAGTTTTCAAGAAATTTAACATGGTAAGTAAAAAACTTCGCTTACCTTCACATATATGCCTTTTATAGTCAAATCCAATGCAAAACCCCTTAAAATCACCATGTAATTTAAAAAAATTGAATCAAGACAACTCAGAATTTTACAACAAAAAAAATAAAAAACCAACAAAATTTAATTTAAAATGATAAATAAAGAGAAATCGATAAAATGAAAAAAAAGTTGAATAAATGTTGTCTAATGTTTGAAGTAATAGAAATTGATTTTCTTCTTTCTCTGCATTCTTCATCCTCGTTTGAGGAATTATATTGAGTTAGTTTTTTATGAGAATATCTTTTAAGTTGTAAAAATATTTGTGGGAGCAGTTTTGGAGGAGAATCCCAATTTATGTGGAGAATCACTATGTGTAATACTAATAACTACTTGTAAAATTTGTAACTTCTTTTATTTTAAATTTTCAATTATGTCCTTATTTTTGTATTCTTTAAAATTTCTATTTAATAGTAAAATTTCCTATTTAATAGGGATAGAATATGGAAAGTATAATTTGGGGACTCAATAACTACCTCTAATGTCGCTTCCCCTTTAAAGAATATAATAGATAGAGTAGGGTTTAGACTATTATATAGTAATTAATTAGTATTTAGTATTTGATCATTTTAAAATATGTGTTTCCCCCTAAATAGTAGTTAGTCAAACGTTTGTATTTTAATTAGTTGACAATAAAACCCTTATTTTATAACTAAACCAAATATTCTCCATTTAGGACGGCTTGGATGTCATCAAAATTTGAAACATATTAAAACAAGGGACTGAGACTCATATCACGCGGGTAATAGACATACACGTGTAAACAAGGATGAAAATTTGTAAAAACTTGTCTGAAATTCTCAAGAAGATAGGGACGTTTAGAATTCCTAAAAATTGCCTTTAGAAAAACGGTGATGCTACACTTACTACAAAAGTGTACTGCCAACCTTACTGCAAAGGCTATTTAGAAAGGTATTTACGTCAATTTAAAAATAATGCAAATCACGAGGGGTATGAGATTATTTGAGAACCGTGGGATGACTATGCAGTAAGGTTTGGAGTAGAAAAATGCAGTAAGTTTATCATTTTTCTTAGAAAAAAAAAAAATTCTAAAATTAAGGAATTTATAGTTATTAAACTGAATCGTTAAACTGTTTCAAAAGTGTTGAGACGGTTACAAAAGGGTAATAAAAAAGATTTAATTTATAGGAAATGGTTCACTATTATTAAAAGTGGACTAAACCAAAAAAAAAATATTTGTGGTGCGTTATTATTAAAAAAAAATTTGTTTGTGATGCCACTTGTAGAATCTTGGACTAATATGATCTGAACAATGAGGAGATCTTCTATACACAAAATTAGCCCTTGAATCAAATTTGAGTGAGCTCTAAAATTGGTGTAAGTGGAGTGTAAACTAAATATAATAAAATAGATATTGTGTGGGTCCAACTATGTATAGTCAGATGTGATGTAGACGTCAAGAATATCATCGTCCAAAAAAATCAGCCCTTCGATCGACTCCATACGACCCCACTGGCAAGTGTAAACCTAGTGTAAATAAATAAATAATGTAAAAGGATATATCCAGTATTTTAGAAAAAAAAATTTTATTTAAAAAAAAACTATTTTTTGTGAGGACGTTACTACAGCTTAGCAGCTGTAGCAACATCCCATCTAATGGGCGGTTCCCATCTCTCTCATTCCCTTCTCTTTATCTCTCTCTAACTTTTTGTCAATTTTCAAAGGCTTAAGGAGCTCACTCCAACCCGCACTGTAGCGAGGAGGAGCCCCTTATAAGTAGGGGTGTCAACGGGACGGTTCCGGATCGGAACCTAAAGGTTTCAGATCCGGTCCCGTTAACATAAAGCAGTTCCGGATCCTTTCGATTCCGATACCTGAACCTCAATTGGTGGTTCCGGATCCGGTACCGCTAGGATCCGCGGGTACCCGATGCTCATTTTTAATTATTTATTTTTATTTTTTTCACATAAAACCTATTTGTATTTTGTATTTTTGTATTTTCGTATTTTATTTAATTATAAAATTTATTTTATTATGAAATTTGTTATATAATAGTCAGTGGTTTCTTTTTTTAATTAAAAAAATTTAAAAAAAATTTAAAAACTATTATATAATAGTAAATAAAATTATAAAATTTATACGGAATCGGGTACCCGTTGGGTGGATCCGAAATTAAATGGATCCAAAACGGATAGATCAGAAATTTATCGGATCCACAAAATGAGGTCAAGGAACTGTAAAAAACAGTTCCGGTACCGGTTCGGTGCCGGGTACTTTGGTACCTATTGACACCCCTACTTATAAGTAGTAAAGGTGTTCTCCTTTTTAAAGCTTCTATTTATACGTTTCCTTCCCGATTTCTAAAATCGTGTTCAACCAGAATACTGATATCTACTCACTACACCTATAAAAGAAGATTTGCTTCTTCCGAACTTAGCACTCAGAAACTTTTTTTTTTCTTTCTTGTCTTTGAAGTTAGTTTTGAAACCCTAGAAAATTTGAGAGAATTAACAATGGCTGATCCGAGTTTATCTGCACCAGATACCAGCATACCTTCCTCTTCGTCTGATCCGTACGTATCCGCTTTTCAATTATGTTTTTTTTTTTATTAACCTATCCTTTAACTTTTCTCGAATTTTGATCGGTCTAACTTCATGCTTAATTGTTGTTTTGAAATCTATTGTGTACTTTAGGGGTTTGGAGTAGTTTATATGTTCTTTGAATGTGAATTTCATGTTGACCCTCGAGTTAGGGTATTTGGTGATGATTCTTAAGTTGTATCTGTTTGAAACCCAAGTTTTACTTGCTTTCGTTTTCGTCCAACTGTTTGTAAGCGTATATGATGAACGGTTTAATTCTACGTCCAACTGTTTGTAATGGAACTCACGAGGAACAGCAGTAGTCAGTTGTGGAACAAAAGTTCCATCTTGACCCTCTATCTCAATGTCCTTGAGAACCGCAGTTTGAAACCCAAAAAAAAACCCTAAGAGAAACCCTAACTTGAGCATAGGTACCCAATGTCCTTTTGTGAATGCCACACTACACTTTAGTAATGCAAAAGAGGAAAAGGAAATTGAATTTTACTACATATATTGAAGGTTGAAACGAGTGTGGGGTCACTGAAAAACAAACTGTTGGTTGAACCAGTTGACAAGTAGTGTGTATGTTAGCAAAATAGAAGGTGACCACCAACACTAAAACTTGCGTTGTGTATTAAAGTAATATATATATTTTATCTCGACTTTTGCAGAGTAGCATCCATCCTTCTCATAGAAGAGCTGCATGCTAGCATTCCTCTTCTGCATATGCTTTCTTGTTATTTATCAACATATTGATCTCTCATTTGTAATTGTTCAACTCTCGCTCTATTGTGCTAATTTATATGATTTTTTTTAACAGGAAAAGTAATAAAAAAGATTATTCTACTGCAATTTTGGAACGTAAAAAATCTCCAAACCGTCTTGTTGTTGATGAAGCAGTAAATGATGACAATTCTGTTGTTGCCATGAACCCTGTAACAATGGACAAACTTCAGTTTTTCCGTGGAGACACAATTCTGATTAAGGTGAGTTCCTTCCTTTTGTTGTGCGGTATATTTGGTGGGCTTGCCTTTGCGCGATATTTAATATCTCTTTATGATGCAGGGGAAGAAACGCAAGGACACGGTATGCATCGTTCTTGGTGATGAACAATGTGAGGAACCAAAAATCAGAATGAACAAGGTTGTGCGTGCTAATCTTAGGGTGCGCCTTGGGGATGTTGTGTCTGTCCATCAGTGTCCTGACGTTAAGTATGGAAAGCGTGTTCACATCCTTCCCATTGATGATACGATCGAGGGTGTGACAGGCAACTTATTTGATGCATATTTGAAGCGTAAGTCTAGGCAGAATTTTTTTTTGTTTCTTTTTTATATCTATTTCGATCTCCTAATGCCTTATTTCTCTTTAATATCTATTTTTTAATTCATCATGGCTATTTCCAACTTTTTTTTTTGGTTTCAACAGCATATTTCTTGGAGTCTTATCGACCTTTAAGAAAGGGTGATTATTTCCAAGTTAGAGGGGGAATGCGAAGTGTGGAATTTAAAGTAATAGATACAGAACCTGGTGAGTACTGTGTTGTTGCACCAGATACAGAGATCTTCTGCGAAGGAGAACCTATCAAACGTGATGATGAGGAGAGATTAAATGAAGTTGGCTATGATGATGTTGGGGGTGTCAGGAAGCAGATGGCTCAGATTCGTGAGCTCGTTGAACTTCCTCTTAGACATCCACAACTTTTCAAGGCCATTGGTGTGAAGCCTCCAAAAGGTATCTTGCTCTATGGCCCACCAGGCTCTGGGAAAACCTTGATTGCAAGGGCTGTGGCAAATGAAACAGGTGCATTTTTCTTCTTGATAAATGGGCCTGAAATCATGTCAAAGTTGGCTGGGGAAAGTGAATCAAATTTAAGGAAGGCTTTTGAGGAAGCTGAAAAGAACGCCCCCTCTATCATCTTTATCGATGAAATAGACAGCATTGCCCCAAAGAGAGAAAAGACACATGGTGAAGTGGAGAGGCGTATAGTTTCTCAGCTATTAACTTTGATGGATGGTCTTAAATCCCGAGCACATGTGATTGTGATGGGAGCTACTAATAGGCCTAATAGCATTGATCCAGCTCTGAGGAGATTTGGAAGGTTCGATCGAGAAATTGACATTGGTGTGCCAGATGAGGTCGGAAGGTTGGAAGTTCTCCGCATCCATACAAAGAATATGAAGCTTGCGGAAGATGTGAGATTTTGTCCCTCTTGTGTTTAATGGTTTCTCTTGGGCACTAACTAGATAAGAACATAATGACATGTTTATTTCTACCTGTTTTGCAGGTTGATCTTGAAAGAGTTTCAAAAGATACCCATGGTTATGTTGGTGCCGATCTTGCTGCACTTTGCACTGAAGCTGCTCTACAATGCATCAGGGAGAAGATGGATGTAATTGATTTAGAAGACGAGGCTATTGATGCTGAGATTCTCAATTCCATGGCTGTTACAAATGAGCACTTCCAAACTGCATTGGGATCGTCGAATCCATCAGCATTACGCGAAACAGTATGTCATTTTTGTTCCCTTGATTTTTCTTTTCCTGTTCTGCAATTCATCTTATTTGATGTTTTGAATGTAGTATACAGTTACCTGATCATGAGAGATATGACTTATTGCTGTACAGGTTGTGGAAGTGCCTAATGTCTCATGGGAGGATATTGGTGGATTGGATAATGTTAAAAGAGAGCTTCAGGAGGTATCTATTCTCTTCAACTATTGCTTCCATTTCCCTTTCAAGTTCACTGCTTGATGACTGATGGGATGTGACATTAATTTGTCAGATACCCGAGATTTGTTTTATTTACTCTTTTCTTCTTGTCAGTTCTTCTGTTTTATGTTACTTTTTTTTTCCGGTTCTATCTTTTACTAATTCAACTAGATTATGTGTTAATGGTTTTGGTAATTGTCAACCGTGCTAATAACAAGTTAATGACTATTGGCAGACTGTCCAATACCCAGTGGAGCATCCTGAGAAGTTTGAGAAGTTTGGCATGTCTCCATCAAAAGGTGTCCTCTTCTATGGCCCTCCTGGCTGTGGTAAAACACTTCTGGCCAAGGCAATTGCAAATGAGTGCCAGGCTAACTTCATAAGTGTCAAAGGACCTGAACTGCTGACGATGTGGTTTGGAGAGAGTGAGGCAAATGTGAGAGAGATATTTGACAAAGCACGGCAGTCTGCTCCATGTGTACTTTTCTTTGATGAGCTCGATTCCATTGCAACTCAGGTACTATTTATTAAATCCTTTGTTAGTTTTGTTTGTGGTTCTTACATGCCTATTTTTTCTTTTCTGTCTGCTATTGTATAACATTGTCGTCTGCTTACTCTCTTCTTTGTCACTCTCCTTTTCAATTATTTTCAGATATGCACGTATATAATATTTGAGAATTTTTTTTGTTTTGTTATCGTAGTAGTCTGTTTTTGGCTGTAAGCTTATGCTGTTTAGGTTTTCTCCAGTTGTTCATGGTATATACCCTTGTAGAGGTCCTAACTCGTAGTTTTATTTTTAACTGTGATTTCAGCGTGGGAGTTCAGTAGGAGATGCTGGTGGTGCTGCAGATAGGGTTTTGAACCAACTGTTGACAGAAATGGATGGGATGACTGCGAAGAAAACAGTGTTCATCATCGGGGCAACCAACAGGCCAGACATTATTGATCCAGCATTGCTCAGGCCTGGTCGACTGGACCAGTTGATTTACATTCCTCTGCCTGATGAGGCTTCTCGACTTCAAATTTTCAAAGCATGCTTGCGAAAATCACCTGTCGCTAGGGATGTCGATATTTCAGCTCTAGCAAGGTACACTCAAGGTTTTAGTGGTGCTGATATCACTGAAATCTGTCAGCGTGCCTGCAAATATGCAATCAGAGAAAATATTGAGAAGGTAAGAGCATTTGATACTAGAGAAAATATTGAGTAGGATCCTTATGATTGCATGGTATATCATGAAGTCACTACTTAAATTATCAGATATAGAACCAATAACTTCTCCCATCAAAAGAAGTTACTGCTTAGTCTGCTTGTATATCTGATAATTTTGTCATTTTTAATAATTGAAGTTTCATCTCTCTGCATAACCCGTCGCAATCACATTCAGTGCTTTCACTTTGTTTTGTTCTTTGATTGGATTGATTTTCAGTTCATTATGGAGCTGATCTTTCATGAGTATCGTCTGTAGTTTTAAAAACTTCACTTATAAGTAGCTGAATTTCTAAAAAAAACTATTGAAATTGCTTTCTTTACCCATGTGAGTAATATGCTTGCACGATAGTTTCAGGCACACCATTTGTATATTTTCCTATTATTTATAGATATTTCTGATACAAGACCAAGAAAGATTATCTCAAGCCATTTTGTTCACCCATGTCCACCTCTATAATTTATGCTTTCTCAGGTTACTAATTCCATCACATGATTCTCTTCTTTGCCCTCGCAACCTTACAGGATATCGAAAGGGAGAGGAAGAGAAGTGAAAACCCAGAGGCAATGGAAGAAGATGACGTCGATGATGTCCCTGAGATTAAGGCTGCACATTTTGAAGAATCCATGAAGTTTGCTCGCCGTAGTGTGAGTGATGCTGATATTCGGAAATACCAGCTCTTTGCTCAGACACTGCAACAATCCCGTGGGTTTGGATCAGAATTCCGATTCCCTGATCGCCCTGAGAACACCTCAGGCACTACTGGGGTGTCGGATCCCTTCTCCACAGCTGCCACCACTGATGCCGGTGATGATGACCTGTATAGCTAAAATCTCAGTAATCAATGCTAATGTCATCATGCGGCCCTTTGTTTTTCCAACTACACAGGTGGGATCTTGTTATCAGGGGGGGGTTTAGTTATTAGTTAGAATATGTTTATCTTTTTTGATGTGTTATAATTTATGCAGAGCCTATGAGCTCATGCGACGGACTTCTAGTTAGTCTCTCTGACTTAAAACTAAAAGATCACTACTAAGTTACTACTTGTATAGCAGTAGTGGTTGTAATGAATATCTCTTATTTTAGTTCGGAGATGATTGTCTGCGCGTTCAAATCCTTTTTGTTTTGTTTTCTCAAAAGTTCTTTCTCAATTGAAGAGGCAATTCTGTACATAAAACCCTATGTAATGATTTTCTAGCTAGAACTTGGGCCGATCCAAAAATTTGTTTTTAAAAATTAATTTATACTACATCTTTTAGGATTTAAAATAAAATCATGTAGGATTTTGTAGAATAATGTAAATTAGTTTTTTAAATCAAGTTTTTGAATTGCGAACTAAACGGGAAGCACGAATTTATGGTTTGAACCCTCTATTTCTTCTTAAGGCCTCGCTTAACTTTACACCCTGTTTACACGTTGGTTCGTGAGCCCATTAGGTCTCCAAAGCCTAGTAACCAGAACCGTACTACTGTCTCTTGCTCCTGCTGCACCATGCTGGCCAACAGGCCAAGAGATTATTTTCAGTAACAAATATTAGATCCCGCGATAAAATCACCTACGTACTCCTAGGTGAAGAAAAAAAAAAAAAAAGACAGTAATTGCCAATGTCAAACTTTTAATCAGAACATGTGGAGACGTGGGACTGGGAGGGTAAGTTTCTTCCTTCTATGAGGAATTTATTAGAGCAAATTGTCTTTATCCCCAAATGTTAATTAAAAAATCACTTAATCATTTTCCCCCCACGTACACGTAATGTGACACACAAAAAGACCCAACCCAAATGCCATCCCCTCTAACCAATTCAACCCAATCCAAGTTAATTAAAAACGTGGCAGAATCTTAACGAGCCACTAATTAACGGTCACGATTAAAACTCACTTAAACTACCCACTTTACAGCATCCTAACAAAATTTACTCTGGTTGGTTATCTTCGTCCTCCTTCAAAGTTGAAGAGCACCATGTTCGCCGGCCGATCGAGTCTGTCCCTGGTTCGAAGAAACTAAAGACCACCTCTGCAAATGGTGTTTAACGCCCATCAGTGCTTAATCCTTGAATTTCATTTAAATAGCAGTTGGAGATGGAGAATCAGACTTAGGATAATGAAGGAAATAAACTGAGCACCTCTGCAGACGGTGTTTAACGCCCATCAGTGCTTAATCCTTGAATTTCATGGTTGAGGTGGGTCGGAGAAGACACAAACTGAAGTCACCGAGCACCCGCAATAACAACCGCGACCACCATTAACAGAGCATCTGAAGATCATGGGTGAAGGTGTATTTGAAATTCTTTTTATGATTTCGGTTGTGAAGGGGTAGATTATAGAAGATAGGTTTTGTAATTAAAGATGTGAGGTAAATAAAGAACATGATCTTGGGTCAAACATTTTTCACCCAAAAGTGGGCGATGAGAAAAAATTGCTGAAGTGAACCCAAAAGATGAAGACGTTGATGCTGATTTCAGGTCTTTGAAATTGGGTGAATTAATTGAGATACAATTGAGATTTAAGGATGGTGGTGGTAGTATTAATGGAGGCACTGTGGTGGTGGCAGTGAATCAGATCTTCATCCCAAATTGTACTCATAACTCAGTTGAAATGTCTAACAAAGGAGACCTTCAAAGAGCTTTAATGGTGGTGATCTATAATGGTATGTTTGGGTCGCCGGAATTCGAAATGAAGGTGATTCCCCGATTCAGTTCGATTGTAAAAATTTGGTTCAACTTAGGGCATACAAATTTGTGCAATTTTTTTAGGGTTTAATGCATAAAAGTCTGCAATTTCTTAGAGTTTTCTGTAAAAATCTTGTTCGAAAATTTTTGTTCAAATTAGGGCATACAAATCTCTCCAAATTTTTCCATATTATTTTTTTTATTTTTTTATTTTTTGTATTTTTTGCATATCTCTGCAAAATTGTGAATCGTTATATGTTTAGAACAAGCAACCCTGTTTAACGATCCCAAATTTTCTCTTGTTTTGGTTAACCAACCAAACACCCAAAATTGATTTCATGGGTTATAAAATCTCAATTCTTGGACGGTACCAAACAGCGATAATTCGGCAAGTGGTTTTCAATTTGAGTCACAGTAAATATTGAAAAATTGCCAAGATTTTTATGCATAAAATCCTAAAATAATTGCAGAGATTAAGGTGGCGTTTGTTTTTTTTTTTTTCTGAAATCTGAATCTGAAATCTGAATCTGAAATCTGAATCTGAGACTTCCTGGGTCATCTGGATCTGAGATCATCTGAATCTGACTTGATTGAATTTAAGCTTGTTTATTTTTTCATCTGAATTCTTTTAATAAATTATGTTTGATTGACTTTTTGACATTTTTACCCTTATTTATATTATTTTCTATGGATTGATCATATCTCCTTCTCTTTTTTCTACTCCCTCTTCTCTTTTTATTTTTTCTTTTCTCTCTTCCTAAAGGTAAGCTTTCCTTCCCAATTTTTCTTTTGATCTCCATTATTGTCCTCTTCCTCATTGTTCTTGATCATTTCATCTTTACTTCTTTCAATACCGGACAAGTGATCATCATCCATATGAAGATTCATTTTCTATGCTAATCATTAAAATAAAGAAAAGAAAAAATCAAACATCAAAATTTTTTATGTTGTTCAGACTTTCATCAATCTTGCAAGACATTCCAAAAGAAAAAATTAGAAAAAATTACAAAACTTATGTTGTTCTGATTGTTCAACAAACTAAAAGCATCCTAAAATCATTGAAATGAAAGAAATTAAGAAAAAGAATAAAATTAGAAATATAATGACTCAAGTGCATGTTTATTTTTGGTGTGCAAGAAAATGATTAATTCATTGATAATTAGATTTATACAGTAACAAAAAGAATGAAATATAATTAAAAAAGAGAACATAAAATATATAACAAAATATTCTATGCTAATAAACGATATATAAAAAGAGAATATAAAATATATAATAAAACAAAATATAATTCAGAAAATTTATTTTATGATAAAAAAAAAATCAGAAACATAATTACCTCTCATTCCAATATATACCTTTAACGTAGGATTCTGAAAAAAAAATAAAACTAATTGTGTGACTGATTGTTGTTGCAGAGCAAAACTTTTCAAACTTCAAGTACACAAAATTATATTGTTCTAACAATTGATTTGGATCCATCGATGACATATGGTGGGTTTCATCGATCTGCTATTTCGTGAGGAGTTAGGGTTTTGGAAGAAATTTTTTAAAAAATATAACAAGAGAATAAGAAAAAATTGCAGAAGGAGAAGCACTAACCTGATCAAGCTTTGATTGAAGAGGAGCTCCAACAATCTTTGGCGGGAAAGCTTGGTGTAGAAGAGCTACTTCAACGGCTAGGGTTCTTGAGTTGAAATGGGAAGAAAGGGATCTTTTATACACTTGAGGGCAATTCTGCCATTTTGAAAAAAATAGAGGGTAAAATTGTAAAATGGACCGACTCAGCTCATGACCTCTCTTTTCAGTACAAACATTTCACTGAAAAAAAACCTCATCTTCTCAGCCATTTTGCTGAGTCAAAAATTGACTCAGACCCTTGAAAAAAATAAAACAAACAATCTTAAATCTGACTCGGCCCAATTCAGAACCCGAGTCAGATTCAGACCCAATTTTTCAGAAAAAAAAACAAACAGCCTCTAAATTTTTATGCCCAAGAAATCCTGAGGGGGTGGTCGGAATGTCATTTCTAACGTGGAGCCGAAAATATTTTCGGAGGGAGGTTCTAATTCGTTCGAATTGGACAAACCAAACACCCAAATTTCTTAATTTCACCTGAATTAGTGAATTCCCAACCCCAATTCCAACCACCCAAACACACCCTAAATGAAGAAATAAAGTAGAATAAGAAGAGAAAGAGATATGTTATAATCTCAGCCGTTGGTAAATTGGCCGCTAAGATGTCGCCATGTGTCTCAGTTAACTCAAGGTATTCATTTAGGTCAGGTCACTAATAAAAAAGAGGGTATTTTGATCTTTTTTAAGTCACATGATCCGCACATGTCACGAAATTGACGAAATGGATGGTTAAGTGACGGAAATGAAACAGTGAGAGGAAAATTAATTTTTTGAAAGATTTGGAGGATAAGTGATTTTCAAATTAGCAATTGGGAGTAAAGACAATTTACTCAATTTATTAATATAACATTAACATCCATATCTAACAACATCCAGGTTTTCCGTATCTTTACGACCTTAATTTTTCAAATTTTATTTAATTTTTTTTTCAGATTATAATCTTTAATTTATGATTATAATTAGGTTCTACTGTAATAATCTTCCACGACAATATGAGAAAATTGCGCTCAGGATGATCATTATTAATGATTTATTTATATCACTTTGTACTACTACTACTAACTAGTGAAAGGAGCTAACCATGCTTCCACAGCTAAGTACTAACAAATATCTTAAATCCATCAGGTTAATAACACCAAAATCTAATAAGATGACAAACCCTTTCTAATTCAAAATCCGATTAAATATTTAATCAATATGGACTGAAAAAAGTTCTGTCAGCACCATACCGAATGCATAATCTACGACTCCAATTGAATTTATTCACTTGAATTGAGACTCTTCAAAATCACAGATGAATTTACCGTCTGTCTGAAACGGCGTAACTTTTTTCGGTCCATATTTGTTATTTAATACCATCTTAGTGTGGTGGGTAAATTTCAAATATGAAAAAAGAGAAAAGAAGAAAGGAATCTCAGACTTGGTCATTAGAATGAGTCATTTCCTTTCGTTAGTAAATTTTTTATTTTTTTTTTAAAAAAAAGAGGATTGTAGATCTCAGATCGGATCTAAAAACAAAGGGTAGCATGTGCGTCACGTGACCACAACACTACCGTTTTTTATAAGAATTTTTTTTTTTTTAAAAATAAAAAATAAAAGTACAATTTAACCCATCTTATGTTTCCCATAGACTAGTAGTATAATTAAATTCATTCAGTTTCTTGAAGCTGTAGTGTTAAGCACCCCAAAAAAATATTACAAACTTTCTGTTTTTCTGTCTGCCCCTCTCACATGGTGGATCCCCCACAAAAATATTTGCAAGAACTTGTTCGTCTTCTTCTTGGAAACGAAACAATTATGAGAGTGAGAGAGAGAGATAGAGATAGAGAGAGAAAAATAACTAGAGAGAGGATTTTGGGTAGGTAAAAAACCCAATCATTACCCACAATTCCCCACAAACCCTATACACTACTACACTAACATCCCCCCACAACCCCTATTCTAATACATCCCCCTACCACTCCTTTTCTTGTCTCCAAATCATCCTCGAAATCAATAGATAAAACGATAAAAACGATGTTCTAACACGTTTTATCTTTATTCATTTCCAACTTGAAAATTGATCCTCCAATTCATAGATAACGTCTAAACGATAGACAAGGTTTGTATAACAAAGAAATTTCCGTCAATAGAGAGTTGAACGGGATCTTAGAGCGTCCCAACTTTGAGAATTGCTCATTGATGATGGTTGACTTGATGGTGCTATTCGATATTTTTTTCAACATCTCCTCTATGTTTGTTGGTAACAATTTTTCTTTTTATTGAATAACCAAAACTCTCGGAACTGGAACCAATACTAACGGTTCTAGTTATAAAAGTAAGAACAAAAAAAAAAAGAAAAACCTTGAAACAAGCGTTATTTGGTCATTTAATTAGAAATTAATAATGGCAATTTACTATACACTCGATTTGCATCTCTTGATGATGATGATGATGATGATTTAGGTCACGAAAAAAACAGAGACCCTTAATTCTTTACAATGACCAAATTAAGTACTACCCACCCTTACAGGTTTTCTTTCTTAATTTCTTACTAAACTACCTAACTTTCTCTCTCTCTAGAATTTAAATTTATTCATCATCAAGGGTGCATATTATTGGTACACTGTTGTTGAAATACAACCCCACCTGATGAAGTAGTGTAACCCATGGAAGAACATTGAGAAGACCCTTGAAGTAATAGCAGAGCTGCTGGAGTCATTGATGACGAATAAGACGGTTCTTCTTGTTCTGATCCTGACGAAGACTGTTTTTTCCAGCAAGAACTGGGTTTTGAAGTCTCGGTTCCTGTTGGGGGTTCCTGTCTGATCTCTCTTAGTAATGCTGCGACATCTTTCATTGTTGGTCTATCTTCTGCTCTGTTGCTGGCGCAGAGGAGTGCGATTCCTAGTGCTTGAAGCATTTCTTGTATTTGGGGATCGGGTCGGCCTTGGAGCTTCGGATCTAGGATCTTAACTGGGTCCTTCTTGTTCCTTAGATGTTCCCTTACCCATTGAACTATGTGTTGGCCTTCTGGGAATGTTGGGTCTACCGGTTTCTTTCCTGTTATGATTTCTAGTAGGACTACTCCATAGCTGTAGACATCACTCTTCTCTGTTATCTTTAACATGCTTGCATACTCTGCAAAAGAAGACCAACGTTGACTTGACTCTCATGGTGCATAATGAAAAATAGTTGTGTAGTTTCAATACTAGGATTTTGAGGAAACACTAGACCACCTAGGCCATGTTTTGATGATCCGAATGGAATCGCATTCTGGAATAACAAATTTAAGAGAGATGGGTTTGTGATTCGCACTTCGAAAAATACAATTCCATTCTACTCATCTAAAATTCTAAATATAGGATAAAGAGAGTTTGCCAATGGGGAAAAATGGTAATTTCAGAATTTACATGTTTAATTAAACCTAGCAAAAAAAATATATATATAGCAAAAATGAAAGAAAAGAAAAAAGGATAAGGATGTGCAAGACTCACCAGGCGCAAAATAGCCATAGGACCCAGCAAACTGTGGGTTAGCAGAGAACGAGCCATTGTCATCTTCAACCAGCCTAGCTAGTCCAAAATCTGCCAAGCAAGCTTCATACCGCTCTCCCAATAATATGTTATGCGCTTTTACATCCCGGTGCAGGATAGCTGGAACACAGTCATGGTGCAAGTATGATAACCCCTCAGCGACCCCAAGTGCTATCTTGAACCGAGTCTCCCACTCCACTAAACCCGTGCACTCGTCATGTAACAGTGCCCCTAAAGTCCCGTTTGGCAAATAATCGTAGAAAAGCAATTTGGATTTCCTATTTGCACCCCACCCCAATAGGCGAACAATATTCCTGTGCCTTATCCTTGCCAACGTGGCAATCTCTGATGAAAATGCCGAAGCAGAAAACTTATCCGACGATCGAAATTTCTTAACAGCTATCGTTAACCCTGACGAAATATTCGCCTTGTAAACGATCCCTGAACGTCCTTTTCCTATTACGTTGCCAGCTGTCAGACATCTCGCCACGTCAGAAATAGACAAGTCGAGTTTCTGGTACAGTGTCACCTCCCAGGGTGGGCCCATCTCCACGTCATCGTCACCATCCACGTCGAAGTCCTGGGACCCATCGAAGTCACTGCGCAGCTTTTTCTCTCTAATGATGATGTAGAAAGCCGCAAGGAGTAGTGCCGCCGCGGTGCACAATAGCACCACCATGGCAACCCTAGCAGCGGCGCCGTGTCTGACGGACGCACGGCCAGGATCGGCCGCGCAGTGGTTCCCCGAGAAGCAGAGTGAGGGGTTTCCGGCGAGGTTGCTTAGTGGAAGCTTTGTGAAGAATGGGGTGTAAGGTACACGACCCGAGAAATTGTTGAACGAGATATTGAGTGCAACGAGATTTTGAAGCCCTGCGAGAAATTGCAGGTCACCGGAGAGCTGGTTATGAGAGATATCTAGAATTCCGAGCTTATCCAAGCTCGAAAACTCTTCTGGAATCTTGCCGGATAATTTGTTCGAGCTGAGATTTAAAGCGATCTCGAGCGACGGAATCTTACCCACACTCGCCGGGATTTCGCCGGAGAGTTCATTTCCACTCAAGTCTAACAGCTGGAGCTTTGAGCAGGACCCAACTTCAGACGGAATCGGACCAGAAAACCTGTTTTTACTGAGAACGAGCTTGGTGAGTGAACTCAACGATCCGATACTAGGACTCAACGTACCTCCGATTAGATTATCGGACACGTCAACTAGCTGGAGTGAATCGAGCTGGTTTAAACTCTCCGGTAGGGTTCCGGTGATTGCATTTGAATGTAAGTCGAGGAACGTCAGATTCCTGCATCCAGAGATTTCCGGAGGTATGTTCCCCATCAATCTGTTCGATCCAAGATCCAAGAAATTCAAATTCTTTAGTTTCCCAATCTCCGCCGGAATAGATCCTGTGATTCTGTTGTCGTTGGCTCTGAATCGGATAAGTGAAGTGCATTCTCCGATCTCCGGTGGAATCTCACCTGATAGATTATTTGATAGAAGTAGTAACTTGTTGAGATTCTTCAACTCGAAGATTCCCTTCGGAATCGAACCGATTAGACTGTTCTGAGAGAAATCAACTGCTTCAAGATTCTTGCAAAGCGAAATCGATGAAGGGATATTTCCTTCGAGTTTGTTTTGCCATAAGAACAACAATGTTAGATTCCCAAGAAGTCCAATTTCCGAAGGGATGTTGCCTGTGAGTTGATTATTATCAAGCTCAATATGAGTGAGAGACAGACAATTTGAGAGTTCTGATGGGATCCGACCAGAAATCTGATTCACACTCAACTGAAGCTCTAATAAATTACTCAGATTCCCAAAAGTCTGAGGAATACTTCCAGTAATTGAATTCATTGAAACATCAATCACCATTAATTCAAGACAGTTCCCCAGCTCAGGAGGAATAACTCCCACTAAATTGTTCTGCCAAAGAAGTAAATTTTGCAGATTTTGAAGATTCCCTAATCGAGTTGGGATTGAACCAGTGAGAGAATTCTCATACAAGTAAATGCTCTGTAATTCAGTACATTCACCGAGCTCTGGAGGGATTTGGCCTGAAAGAAGTGCAGTATAGATCGCTAGGGTTTGAAGTTTCTTCAGTTGGCCAAGAGTAGTAGGTAAAAAACCAGAGATACTTGTTTCTGCAAGCCCTAACATGATCAACTCACTACAGTTTCCAATTTCTTTAGGTAAAGGACCTTCAAGATTCTTGTTTCCACCAGCTCTGAGTATTTCTAATTTCTTCAAACCCCCAATTGAACTAGGGATTCCACCACTCAGTTGATTATCATATAAAACCAACCATTTCAAACTCGAGAGATTTCCGATTTGCATCGGAATCGATCCCTCGAGTCGATTCGAGTTGAGATAAAGCAATTCGAGCTTAACCAAGTTGCAAATCTCACTAGGGATTTCACCAGTGAGTGCATTATCACTTAAATCTAAGAGATTCAATTCACTTAAAACACCAAGCTCTTTAGGAATGGAACCAGTGAGATTTGTTCCTATTAAAACAAGCTTGTTCAACGAATTCATCAATGAGCTGAAATTAGATGGAACATGACCATATAAATCGACATACCTCAAATTCAATTCAACAACTTGCTTGTTTAAGTTGCAGGAGATCCCAAACCAAGAACAGGGGTTTTCATCATTCGGGTTCCAATTGTTTAAAACCTGCACAGACCCATTTAAGCTCCTCTTCCATGATAACAGAGCTTCACCTTGATCATTTACAGAGAAACCTAATAATGGTAGAGAAATTGATAGAGAAAGAAAGAGAAGGAAGGAAGAGAAGTGGGGACATGGATTTACAGGCATTACTACTACTACTACACTCTGTTTCTTTACCTATCTACTACTAGTTAGTGAGAGAGAAAAAGAGAGTGAGTTTCAGTGAGAAAGAAGAGAGAAGATTTGGGGAAATGAAGAGAAGGAAGTAGGAGAGAAACCAAGACATGTCTTGTAGGGTAGAATATATAAATATGAGTTCAAAGACCCAGAATCTCCGGATCCAAGAACAGCTAGGCCATGTTGTGTGTGCAGTTAGAGAGAGAAAGAAGAGAGAGAGAGAGAGAGTAGAGAGAGAATTTAGATTTGGTGTTTTTTGATTTGTTTATGGGGAAGAAGAGCAAAGAGAGAGATGGGGTCGAGTCACTTTTGTCTATATTTACTTTTTAAAATAAAAAACTTTATCTCCTTATCATACTGTCTCAATCTCCAATTTATCGTAACGTTAGGATGTAATTGAAACGTACCGTTTTTCTTTGTTTTGATTTTATACATCGCAGCATAGCATGATTAAATTCTCTTCGCTGATCCACACCACAGACATACTCGATTGATGATGGTGTTTGTCAACGGTTCGGTTCTGGACCGAACTGTTCCAGTCTTCCAGTTCTCTAATAGGTAGATCTAGAACCAAGATAATTGGTTCCAGTTTCAATCAAGATATCGTCAGATATCAGGGATTCAGGATTCCAGTTGTTGGGCATCTAATCTTTGCATAGAATTACAATAAGAAATTGTAGACAAATCATTGCGCAGAGTAATTTTGATTCTGGTACAGGAATATGAAGAACCAAAACTGAAATTATCAGTTCTGAGGGTGTCCTAATCAAGAATCCGGAAAACCCTACTTTTGTTTTTGGATTTAGAAACGTAATGGGTCCTTTTTGTTCGTCTGAAGTAGGCTTGGCAGACCCATCTTTTAGGTATACAAAAGCTTGGTTTGTTATCATCATCAAGTATGTCTAACGGTCAACCAAACCTTTTTAACTGTCCTTGCACTTGGATAACTTCAGGTTATCTTTAGATTGACAATCAGTGCTTCTAATATTATATGGACAAAAATACCCTTATCTTGGAGAATACATCTAAACCCTTTGAAAATCTTGATCAGTAGGAAGAACATGTAATTCAGTGAGATACAATCTACAGGATCATTCTTCTCTTTCTCTCTCTAAAAAAGTCATAAAAGTTATATGGATCAAAATCACCATATCACGTGATAGCAAGCGACTAGAGAAAGAGAGAAAGTCATGCTCTGAGTCGCGATATATATATATCTCCAATAATAAGTAGCTGGCATCGTGAAGCATAATGCATACTTATTAGATTATTCTTTATTTTTAATTATACAAATATGACAGTTTAGTAAGAATCTAGGCACGTGAGGGAGAGGGTCGCACATGCTAACTGTAGAAAGAGTAGAGAGAGAAAATTAAGAGTACTACTAGTACTACAGGGCCTCAAGGCCTTATGGATTAATTAAAAAATGGGGAGGGGCCAAAAATTAACCAAACGATCAGAAACCAAACAGTAGTTCAGTAGTCCAGAAATGGGTTGGTGATGGTGTGTGTGGGGACAGCTTTATGGATTAAAATTTTTGTCCAAAGGCGGGCATGCAGCAGCAAGAATTATAAGAAGAAGAAGAGACGTCGTCAGACAAGACACATCAAAAGCAGAGATATCTCAAGCTAACAACAGTGAAGTGATATTGAAGAGAAGTGCTCACACAGGCCAAAGCCTCCTCTTGATCCTGATCACTACCCTCAAGAGTCAAGGCCTCAACTCAACACCCCACCCCCCAAATCATCCTTGACTTGACGTCTAAATTAAGCTTTCATTAATTAATTTGTCCCCCCTAATCATGCATAAACACAACCCTCTTTGCTTTCATCAGCGTCTCCTCCCTCGATCTAATTCCTCAGCTCTTATCATTACTTGCTACTACCGTCCCCACGTCCATGCTCTTATTATGTACTTGCGTGTGTAATAGCTGTTCACCAACAAACTTATTTTGTTCCCTACATCGCATTATTTAGTTAACTCGCTCACAACATAGATAAAGTGTAATGATAAAATGGATATCATGTAGGTTCATTGGTGACGATGTATTGTCTGATGTGATTTAGAAGTTAAAGAGATCATCGTCTAAAAAATTTAGCTATTGGATTAACTCCATACGACCCACTAATAAGTTTATGTTATAAAGGTTTTGTTTTACCTTTGGGGTATTCTTGTAATTGTTGAGAACTACAAGCCCCTTTTGTTTTAAAATAAAATAAAAATTCTTTTATTTTGGAAAAACCTTTAAAGTGAATGAAAATAGGTTTTAGTTTTCTCTCTCTACTATCTTAACCCTAGCTTCATCTTTTAAGTTCGAACCCTTGAAGACTTGGTCTCCAACTGATGGAGAAAATGCCTCCCATACACCTGATTTTGTGCGATTAAGGTGGTGTACGTGGATAGGTGGGTATATCCAACCGTTGGAGACTGCATCTTTAAGTATGAGTGATCCTTATTTTCTAATACACAGAAATCAGTTCTCTTCCTTCTCTGTTTTAGTCGATTGTTTTTCTTCTCTGGAGTACTACACAACTGAGAGTTCTAAAGCCTCCATTATTGTGCTAATTTTTGGGGCTAGTCGTTGAATCCTCGGAGGTGAATGCAAGAGGCTGATAGCACCATTGCAGCGGAATAATCACCTTTAGGACATCGTGCTAAGCACGAGCCTCGACTGAAATCGATAAGTTCTTCTTTACTTTCTCTGTTTTTACAGGTTATTTGATCACTTCAGATAGTCAGTTCAAATACCTCTTGCTATTGTTATCGGTAATTTGTTGTTGATTGGGTGTCTACATTCTGCTGAAATCTATTTTGAGTAAATCTATACTGCTGAATTCTTCCCTGTTCCTAACAGTTTAAACTAAGTATAAATAAATAATGTTACAGTACATAATCAATATTTTAAAAAAAAGGACGGGCAGTCCTCCCCCAAAGCCATTTCTATCTTCTCACATTTCTCTCTCAAGCGGCTGGCTTGAGCAGACACTGTTTAGGGGCAAAGCCCATTATATATATAAATATAGGATATATATTTTATATTGGGTCATAGCAAAGCTTTCTTCTTTCTCATATGGGGCTATTCTCAACAAATTATGTTCATCATCTTCATGTAAAGAGCATCATGTTCCAAAATTTATATCTTTATAAAAATTAGGTGATTTAAAATTATGATAGAAATAATATTTTATGATAATATTCTCACAAGTCTTCAATCCAAGACCTCCCACGCAAAACAAGCGTGTCCAAACCAACAAACTAGGCAATGATTAATTACTTTATAATTGACTTCATCAGTTTTTTTTTTATAAGGTATAAGTAAGATACAAAATGTTCAACTAAGATATATATTTATTTGTTGAGGGGAATACAACATCCAAATAAGGTCGATATCAAGTTTAATCATCCAATCCAATAAGAATAATTTTGATTGCCCGTATTAATTTTGTTGTCGTTAAAAATAATTAATTAAAAGAAAAATGTAATTGGTTGGTAGAAGATTCAATTATTGTGTATATTTTTTCAATTCCATATTGAGTTATTAGTGATCATCTTTTGAGTAAGGTATTATAAGGCCCCATGCGTAACATGAACTCCATGTGTAATGCTACGTCGTATTATGGTGCTTATTATTAAAAATTTGCTTAATTACATACTTAAAAAAAAATTCTAATTAACTATCGAAAGCTTGTTGAATAATAGGAGACCATTATTATGATGAGGATAATAAGGCTTGGTAGGCCTCCTTGTCCTAGGTCACACTACCATATATAATTGATGTTTTAAATATTTAACTACATATTTTTCAAATAAATAAATTTATTAAATGGGTCCCCGTGTACAATGATAATCTGCTAGATTTTTATAATTAAATCTCATAAATATACTATAATTAAATTAAACACGACGACTTTATTACGCAGTTATAACATGAAAAATAAATTTTTATTAAATTTAATGAATAGCTAGAGGAACCAAAAATTTCTTAGTGAGCAACCCGTGCAATTTTTAGTCTAATCTGCTTTCTAAATACTTTGTAATTTTAATTTTTTTATTGGGCAATTATGATTCAGTCCCATATCATAACATTTATGACGGTCTAGTACAAACAATATAAAGGAAAATGCTACAAGCACCTTGGATTTGCACCTTTGCTAATACCTCTGATTATTTTATTCAAATTAGACCAAAATTAGACCTACGTTAGACCAAGTTAGACTCAAATTAGACCCCGGGTATGATTTTGTGTGCAAATCCGGGGTGCCTGTAGCATTACCCCAATATAAAATATGACGGTAGTCAAACAATGATGGAAATCACACACGCGTACATTTTACTAGATGAAATTCACCCACACTAAATACATAAGTTTCAACTAACTTTCTTTATTTTATTTTTTAAAACAAAAAATGACATAACTTTCAAAATACAAATCAAGTTTTTCATCAAAATTATATTTTTAGAAATCATTCATTGAGATATTCGAAATGAAGACCAGTTAATAATATTTTTTTTATAAGAAAGAAAGTTATATTACGAAATATGCAAATTCAAATTTGTATATATGAACTGTAATTTTTATTAAGTTTAAACTGCGAACTGCAAAATTGAATTTTTTATTGCAAAATCAAAATTGCAATTGCAAATTCAAATTTGCACACATTGAATTTTATTGGGTTTGGATTTCTTATTGCAAATTCAAAATTGTATTGCAAATTTAGATTTGCATATCTTTTGAAAAAATAAATTTTTTTTTTATCAGTGACTGGTCTAGTTTCGAAGATCTGGATGAACACTTCTAAAAATACAAATTTTATCAAAATTTGATTTATAATTTAAAAGATATAGTATTTTAATGTTTCAAAACAAAAATAACAAATTTTATCTCTTCAACAACTGTCCACTTTTAAAAATAGAGAAAGAAAGATAAAATTGGTAATACGAAAAAGTAAAAGATAGACATGAATTCCGGTAAAAAAATAAAATAAAAACATTATTATTTAATTAAAAAAAGTGACTAAACTGTCAATAAAAAATAAATAAAAAAAAAAGATTTAGAAAAAAGAAAAGTAGCTGGGATTGGTAATACTTGTCAAAGAGAGGTATTTTTCATAAAAATTAAGAAAATAAAATAAAATTAAGAGGTATTTATCCTAATTCCATCTGGAACTGAGATAATAATAGGTTCTGATTTCAATTGAGAGTGGGGTACCCATTAACACTACTCCCACTGCGCCTAGTTGGCCCTGACAACTAAGAAATGTTGGGACTTTACACTGCTGCAACGAAGGCGACGTGTCTGAAATTCCAGGACGTGTCCGATACTTCACGATCATAATCGATTAGCTTGTTTTGTTTGGTTGCGTTTTTGCTGATCATATCATTCAGCAATAAAAAGATCACGACACAGACACTTCATGACTAGTTGTAGTAGTACTGATCATAAAATGTTAATAGGAATTTAGGACACCTGAGACTGTAGAGTACTTTAATTTATACTTTATACACCAACCGATCTAATAAAGTCAACTCGACTAGGTTTTGACTTCCGAGCCAACTCGTTTTTAATCAATATCAACCCTGAACATGGCGCATAAGAGAGAGAGAAAGAGGATCACTGGCCACGTGTTGTTTATTAACACCATCTGGAACCAAGTCTCTCATGCTTTTATAACCATACACGTGGCTAAGTTAATAATATCTTTAGACTTTAGGAAGCAAAAATACTATTGGAACGGGCTCAATAGTCTGTCTATATGGCCAGATTGAACTGGCACTCAATCACAACCATTTAATATGTATGTGTGGGGTCTACAAACACATAAAGAGTGGTTGTGATTGAATGCCAGCTCAATCTATCCATGTATATGGACAGATTATTGAACCGGTCCCAATAGTGTTTTTGTTTAAGAAGTTGGGAACTATGTTTGTGTGTCACTTCTATGTCCTTACCTCCTATATAGTAGTGGTCCGGAGTGACTCATGCCACTCATTAGACCGTGGCATACTGCAGTCTGATTTAGAACACCTCCATTTTGGACTCTAGGGAGGTGAACCTGTATTTTATGAGATCAGTAATTCGATGCTAATCAGACGTTACTTCCTAAGTTACACTTTCTAATTATCATCACGTGGGTCCTTCATTGTTCACTTCTCTTTCTCTCTCTAAATTATATACTTCAACTGTTTTACATTAGCGTGTAACTTTGGCGAGTAAGAATCATGAGCGAGTTGTAGAATTATTAGGGCTCATATGGAAATATACAAGAGTTATTTCGGATAAAGATGTTCACACCATTTAGATTATGGTATATCAGAAAAATCATCTCATTTTAGAACCTTTAACCACAATAAAAATTATTAGAAATCAATGATAACAAAAAAAAAAAAAAAAGAAGCCACAAATTAAAGGGCTAATTTTTTTTGTTTAGCTCATGTGTGTGAATTGTAGTACACACCTTACAATTAAGTATGTACTGAGCATCTCACTTAGAGAAAATCTCGGATTATTGAAGATATATAACCGTCAAATCAGAGGGACATCAATGAATATTTGATTATTTCCAAAGAAAAGTTTGATCAATTGCTCGCTTTTGAACAATCATTAATTGAAAGCTAAAGTATATAACAATTCAAAAAAAAAAGAAAAAGAAAAGTGCATTGACTAGGGAACGTATAAATTTGACCCATTTAATTATGTCATGAGTTTTTTTTTTCCAAATTGGTCCCACTTGATTTGGCGAGTGATCCGATCAACGGTAGAGATGAATTGTTATATTAAAATTGATAATTTTTTTATATCCAAAAATTTCACTATACTTTCAATCTATCTTTTGAACAGAAATAAAGAAAACTGATGATGATTCTTAGCCTCTAAATTGGTTTGTCTCTCTTTATTATTCGATCCCACCTTACCTTGCTTTTTATGGGATGACTTAATTAGTTGTTTTGCTTTAGGATACTGTTAAACTTACAATAAAATCTTACATAATCTCCTACCAAAAGTTAATTCTATGGTGGAATTGGTTTTTACATACTTTCGTATTTCGGATCTATTCTAAAGTAATATGCATCCACCGTAGATTGTGCATTTGGTAGGAAATTCTGTAAGTTTTTTAGTAAGCCTAGCTAGCATTACTGTTTGCTTTAATTCAATGAAGGCATCAATACCAAATTAATAATTAAGAAACAAACAAAATTAATATTTCTCAGCTAGCTAGAGAGAAATTAGAAAGAGAAAGAAAGCACTGTATTATACTCTTATGTCTAGTTTATTAAATAATAATTAATATTGTTAGTTCTAATTAGGTTAGTGGCCAAGTAGCTAATCAAAGTTAGCTTTATATTCTCTTTCGGCATTAAAGAGGGGGTTTTAATACATAAAATTATTATGTGATGGAATTGAAAGTCGACGTTCATGTCTTCATGCATGAAGCATTCATCCACTCTACTTTTTGAAAATAATCGCATGAATAATTAATTATATATTTGATTGAATTTCTTTCTTTCTTTCTTTTTTTCCTTTATGATTATTAATTTATATTTGTCTGACCATCTTTAGATTAATTTGGTTTCCTTTTTAATGACCAATTATATATATCTTTGAAAGCCTTTACGTTTTGAGTGGGGTTAGAATTAAAGACACCTTCGTGCGTATGATCTTGGTCTTACGCGAATCTCTCTCTTTCTGTCTTGTTTAATTACTTGAATTAATTCAAGTACGTACCTAAATTAAACTTCAACATTGCTACCACGTCTCTCCCAGTCCAGTCCAGTCCAGTCCAGTACAGTCTGGATTCATAATGGGTCCTACTATGATGATTCTTTTAAGGGTGCTCAGAGGATCTCGTGGGATTTCGTTTAGTTTGGTTGAATTTTTTTTTTTTAATTCGCACGACGCAACATGGCTGCTGATCATCTAGCTAGTTTATATTTAGAATTGGTGAATTGGGATGGTGTGACGTGGGGGGCCGTGGCTATTGAGAATGGTCCCACATGAGATATGAGAGCCTAACAAATTCAATATATAATGATCATGGGTCACACCACTAATTGCCAATTAGTTTTGAGTTAGAAACCCACAAACTTAATATAGTATGAGAGGGCGTGTTGAAAATAGTCCTAGCCATTTCGAAACTCCTCTAATTAAAAGAAGAGGTTTGGTTGGTTGGGCATGCGTTGTTGTCGGGTTCGATTTATTGATAACTGAGATGAACACTAGTTGTGTTGCTTTGTCTTGGTATTGGGTCATTGCTTTCATCAGACTTGAGTTGGGCCTCTAAAAGTAGCTGATCATCTTACAAGTCCACCGTAAAAAAAAGTTTGGTGGATGGTTCTAATTGATTTGACATTGCTTTAATCCAGAATCCAGAGCCCACCACCAAGTTTCTAGTGTTTAGTGTACCTATGCTGGTTGGGGTTCTACAGGACATCGTCACCTCCTACTCTTTTTTTTAATATAAAATTATGATGAACTTGATCATTCGTCTTCACTTTGATTTGGGGATAGATGTAGTCTTTTTTGTCTCGAGTAATTACTAGTAGTGTTCTATTATTTTGTAAGAACTTTCTTATTGAGGTGGCCAACAAAGATCAACCCACCAAATCACAAATAAATCACCTTGGACAAGACTCAAATTCGAAACCACAAAATCTAGCATCATCCTTTTACATACCCTACCTCCTACCCAATTTGCTAATCGTCCTTAAAAAAAAAATAGTTTTGGAAAAAATAGAGATTTGATGTACTAATGATGAGTTTGTGCAATCATTTTATTTTTATTCAGCAAACGACATGACAAATATACTTTGTATTTCACGTAAACAACTTTTGCACGCTCAATTTTTACGGAAAATGAGTAGGATGCCCTTGCATGGGAAAAAAATTGAAGTAGAGGACATGCTTTTTTTTTCATGTAAGGACAGTCCTCGGCACACGTTAACGCGATGTAAAAAGACGAAAAACCCATCTGTTGAATAATGACGGTGCACGTTAGCAAATCCCAATTAATGAATTTTAACATAAAAATGACCATAACTTTCAAAATATAAATCGGATTTGAACAAAATTTATATCGTTGGAAAGCATTTTTCAAGATCTTTAAAACAAGATCACACATGAATACCAAATT
>MVGT01000057.1:408497-513013 GCA_002174775.1 Macleaya cordata
GCAAATATCTAATTTGTAGATTAAAAGTTATAGCATTTTTAATTTTAAAAAAACTTATTTTCTCTCTCTGCCACGTCATCGGTCAATACAAGCAAAAACAGTTAGAAATATACGTGGTTAGCAAAGAGAAGGGTAGTTTAGGTACCAAAATTTTAGAGTTTTAAAATAAAAGAAGGAATTAACTCCTTTCCTTATAAAACGTTAAAAAGTAGGGATTAGACTTATAAAACAAAAATTGCTTGTCCTCTACTTGAAACTGGTATAAAAGGAGGGCTTTCAGCCCAATATTGTGCAATTTTTATTCAAATTGAACAGTTAACTGGGCCTGAGTTGGGCTTAAGTTGAGCAATTTCTCAGTTTGGACCTTTTGGTTGATAACCTCTGCCCCGTTGCAGAGCTGAGGGGATTATTAGAGATAGTGGGCCTACCCTATATCCAGTCTACATTACATATGGTAGTGCTAGAGGTACAGCTTAAGAAATACGGACATTCAGAGTTGTGTCTGTGTCATATCCTGTTTTTAGTTGAGATTTTAAGAAAAAAAAACTCACGTGTCCGTGTCTGTGTTCCCTTACCCTTACCGTGTCTGTGCTTCATAGGGTACAACAGTTGCTACAGAAACTCAGGTGGCATTTACTGTAGACTTTTATCACTTTAAAATGGCCTAGGTGTTTGGAATTCACACATGTACCATTGGATTCACCTTGCTATATATGAATTAGAGAAAGTAGTTGTTCAACAGAATTTGGATGAAAATATCTGCGCCCTAAATCTTAAATCTTAAAAATAAATTTTGGTGAAGTTTAGATGATGCCTACGTAGCTTCATAGACTCCAGTACTCCACCGTATTTTGACCATTTGAATGATTTTGAGTAGGGGTGTCAACGGAACAGTTCCGGATCGGATCCTAAAGGTTCCAGATCCGGTCCCGTTAATATGAAAGCGGTTCCGGAACTTCAATTGGTGGTTCCGGATCTGGTATCGCTAGGATCCGTGAGTGCCCGCGGGTACCCAATACCCGTTTTTATTTTTATTTTATTTTATTTTTCATATAAAAAGTATTTTGTATTTTCGTATTCTATTCAATCATAAAATTAGGTTTATTACAAAATTTGTTGAATAATAGTCATTGGTTTTTTTTTTAATTAAATTTAAAAATTTAAAAATTTATTATATAATAGTAGATTAAACTATAGAATTATAATATTTATATGGAACCGAGTACCCACGGGTACCCGTTGGGTGGATCCAAAAAATTTCGGATAAAAAACGGGTAGATCCGAAAATGGATCCGAAATTAATCGGATCCACAAAATAAGATCTCGGAACTGCAATAAACGATTCCAGTACCAGTTCGATTCTGAGTATTTTGGTACCTATTGACACTCCTAATTTTGAGTAGGTGAAATGAATTCAAGGCGGTAGACTCCACGGGGTAAGGTTGGGTGGGCACAACGTCCATCCAAACAGAACTACTGATCTAATTAACCAAATACCAAGCTGGGCCTTGAGCAGTGCTCTTATTTCAATCATCCTAGCGCGTTCATGGACTAAAAAGAAAGGAGGGCCCTGGAGTCTGGACTCTGTGTACGGCATGGTCGTCCCTTTTATTAGTGAAATGGCGGGCTAACGAATTTGATATTTTTCAAAAGACATCTCTCTCGCCCTCACTCCTCTCTTTCTCTCACTAAAAACTCACTTTCTCTCTCTACACACAGACACTTAAGAAACCTCGGAATGGAGGATTCGATTCAGAGAAAAATGCAGGAACTTCTATTGATCTGCGAGAGAGAAATCCCTATTCAACAGGAAAAAGCGAGCTCCGCCGTCTCTTCGTTTCGAAAGTCTCTGCAATCGATTAAGCTCAGTGCCGAACAAACGGCTCAAGATCAAGGTAAAGACTACTGCAACTCGAGCTTGTACGTCTCCATCTCGTTTTTCTTCTCTTTCTCGATATTTTATTGTGTAAAATTAGGTACTTTGTGTTGAATTATTGTTCTGGTAGGGAATTTTAGGGTTTCTGAAAAATTCACGTCCTTTATGTTGATCGGGTTGGAAATTAGGGCTTTTTAGTTGATATAGTTGAGGTTTATTGGTTTTGTTTGAGAATTAGGGTTTGTTGAGACAAAACCAGGGACGAGATGATATTCCCGAGTGTGATGTCTTTAGGTTATTTTCTGAAGTGCAAATGAGAGTTAAATTTCTCGCCGATATTCCTAAACTCAGAACTTGAAGAGTTTCAAATATATTATTGTGTTTCTGTTTATGTTTGTTTCTCTATGTAAGTCTTCTTGTCGAGGTCGGCACATGTAATTCTTCCTTGTTTTCTTTTCCACTTTCCAGAAAAACTTGGACAGCTCAAAGCTCGCCTGAGAGAACTGGAGGATGATTTGGTTAAAGCTCTAGCAGGTATATCTACCAGTACAATCTTATTCTTTCTCTAATGCAATTTATTTTTTTCTTTCTTTTTTCTCGGTTTATCTAGTAGGGGATTAGACTGATCTGTTGAGGTTAACAAGAGAGGGTTTTTGTGGTTAGTTGTTTTTCCATGAATTATGTTCCTTATTTGTTCTGTTAGGAACTCGAAAAGTTGCCACTCTCTTGATGAAGTTATGCATCCATTCACTGATCAATGATAGCACCATTTAGATAACTTATCTTTTCTTCGAGTTAGATTACATACAATCTTGTTTCTTCATTTATTGTTCAAACCACATAAGAATCTTGCATATTAAATTTATGCTGTATGGATCCAATTTTTGTGAGAATCCAAATGTGTTTACACTTTTTTGCTGATGAGCCTAGTGAATTGTCCTTCATTAAATTATGTTTCCCTTATATCATTTGTAGTGAAGACCCGTAAAGAGGCCAAGCGTATGGCCATAGCCGATTCAATCTCGGCTACCAAAGCTAGGACTGAAGAACTTAAAAAGATTGTCCAAAATCAGACAGCAAGGAAGGATGAGTATGCCGCAATAATTTCTCAACAATCACTGGGTGAGCTCTCTTCTTCTTATTAGTCACTCCTCACGCATTAATAGCTTGAAGTTTGTTGCATGCATTTGTCGTATTTTGACCAATTCCAAGATTATCTTATCTAATTTTAAAACTATTCTTACTCATGATCAGACATTTTTGAAATGGGAATCATGATTAGATATGATCCTAGATAGAAAGAATTGGCAAGAGACCTATAAAAAAAGTTCTTTTTGTCACTCATGTTGATGAATCAAATAATTCATGGTAAATAGTGCAATTACACACACAACTTAGGTCTTCAAAAAAGTATCCAAGCTTGACTTCCTCAACTTCCAAAGCCATCCATCTTTAGGTTGTCTGGATGGTAATGCATATATCATGTGCCTTTTCATGTGTTAGGGATCTGTAATTCTGTGAAATGGAGAGCAAATCGTGTTTGACTGATTGTTCTGTGGCACATGGAGAGGACGAGATCTTGTATTTAGGCCCAAGCCCAAGAAGCTAAAGATTGTAGCTCTTTCTAGTTTCTCCAGCTGCAGGGCACCACAACAATCAGTCAGAGAAATAAATGAAGATCAACAATGGTTAAACGAATTCATAAATCCATCTGTTTGCATGTTCAAATGGGTTCAGTGAAGCCTCAAACTAATTATACGCGACAGTGTACTAGCTAATTTAAGGAGATGTATAATTATTGAACTCTGTAGTCTGTAGTTCCATCCAATGTTTTTCAAACATGGACGCATGGCCAGGCGCTTCAATGGCTCAGCTCTAGAGGTTTATGCCTCAACATGAAGGGTTTTTGCCTCTTGAACATGCTTAATGAAGTTGATGATAGAGATAAATTGAGCAAAGAATGATCAATTTAGAAAAATTAGGAAATAAAACAATAATATGTCTTAAGGATGAAAAGAGATGTTCATGTTGGTGTTTAATTTGGAGTACTGAATGTTGTTTGATTTGCTTATTGATATCTAGCAACATTATTGTGACTGAGTTTGGCTTCTTCTCCTTCTTTTGAAAGCTTTGGCAACACTTGAAGAAAAGGGTAAGGAAGAGACCAAACACAAAGAAGAGATAGAAGATAGAATTTCATGGTACAATAGGGTTCTTGGCTTCCGAATTGAAGGAGGACATGGTAACTGTTCTCCTCTCACATGAAATGAACACCTTTTTGTTAAGAATTTTGTTTTTCAGTTGGGTATTAGATTCACAAAAGAGCAGTAGTCTTATTAATAAGTTTCTTTCCTTTTAGGTGTCAAATTTATATTCAATAAGATTAACTTGAAAAATCCACATGAAGAGTACTCATTCACCGTTCGGCATGCAGACAATACCTATACCCGTAAGTAGTACATTTTTTTTTTTTTTGTTGAAATATCTCATGGTTGAAAGCATTCTGGCAACATAAATTGTGATGTCTCATTCAAATTTCTGATGCTTCTCAGTGCTGGATTGTGATCCCTACTTGGAAGACACAAAAGAGTTAGTACAAGAGTTGAACCGAACTAATGGTCTGTTCAAGTTTGTGCGAATTATGAGGGATAAGTTTCAAGCGGCTGCATCAATCGGTATTACCATTTATCTTGCACCCATATTTTACTTGTATCATGCTTCGAACCCATTTATTGGTGGGTTCTGACTCACATGCATGCAACTGATCTCTTTTCTAGGTGGTAATTATTGTTTGATACATGCAGAGTATAAAATTCACCCTCAAGTTTATGTCTATAAGTACGATGATGAATTGATGAAAGGGCAATATTGTTGTTATTACTTTGTTTCAACACATCCATGTTGCTTTCTTACAACCCTACCATTTTATTTATGATTTAGCAGGGGTTCCAGATCAAACTACTTCTATCTATCCAGACTCATCCACAATTTCTATATCTGCACCCGCCTCATCAATGTCAGTTGATGGAAGTGAATCCCCTAAAGAGCAAAGTCAGCTGCCAGCTCAACCTGGCTCAGCACACAAGATACCTCACAAAAAAGTTAATCACAGTCGAGTGGGTAAATCAACAATTCTGTCTCCTGCATCTGCATCATCTCTTCGTCGGTCCCCTCGTTTTAAGGTATCTCGTGGAGAGATTCTGATTAAATTTTAGTTCCTCGCGGTGAGGAAGTATAATCTGTGCAGCAGATCACATTAAAGCCATGTCTGCAAGTCTCACATAAGAGGTGCCTAACCAGCAAAGCATATGGATGCTTTAACATCACCTCAATGTTTACATATGGCAAACATGTGGAAGAGTGGGATCCACTATTTGCTAGTTTTACCTGGCAGACTTCTTGGGCCAAAAACCTATCCAAGTGGCTTAGCCTAACCATTCAATCTATCCATCTACTTTGGATAATTTCTCATATTCTTTTCTAATGGAACATAACCTATTGAATGGTTGTGCTCTTCTGGCTTGATGTATCTTAACCTAAATTACCTTACAGATCTCTAAGGTAGTAGCGTCCTAATGGTAGAGCATCATATTGGCTGCGTGCAACATTATGACCATCCTTAGTGTACTGCAGAAGGTAGCTCTAATTTCTTTTACTGCATAGAAAATACATGCGCTCCTATCACATGAAGTTCCTCAGTTGCATGGGCCACATTTTCTAAAACTTAACACCATTTTATTCTAGAAAGAGACATATCTTGAACTATTTGTAGCAATGGATCTGTGGTACCACAGCTTTATTGTTCTCAGTTTTGTTTTGTTGGACCTGATTCAATTTTTTACGATCATTTAGTATCTCGATTGATATGTAAGATTTAGGGCGAGCTGTAAGTTCCTAACTGGAAATGCCTATGGTCTGTGGCAGGTAAAGAAATGACAAATTAAAGCAGGAAGTGTCCTTCCACCCACGATGGGATCAAACTGTGTATCACCACAAAAAAATCTGCTCTGCTAGATTCTCGTGATGATTATCGAAGAATTGGATTTTAAGATGATAAGAGGGTTGTTAACGACATGTAAAATATAAATAATTTGTGCACATTTATTTCTCTGAAGAGCAAGATAAACTTAACTTGGGACTGAAGTTCACTGAAACGGACTGGAACACCTTGATCCAGGGACTGCAATTCATTGGAGACCGCAACTTTGACCACGTTAGCAAGACTGATCCGTTTAAGTGTAGTGTACTATGAATTTTCAAACAAAAATGTCAATGTACAATATGTAACGCGACCTAATTCCGAGAGCTTAATTTAGGAACTGTTGGCTTCCTTTGCTATTTGATCTTACTTTTGTTGGTCTGGATAAGATTGTGCATTGTATGCAACTCATGAATTTTGAATATCATTTTAGTTGTGGGCTCTGTAGCTATAAATCAATTTTTTTTTTTCCAATCACGTACCGACTGTACTGTTAGCATCTGCTGTCTTTTTGTTAGAACATTTGCTCAATTATTCGATTATCCAGAAAAATGTGGTTAGATCATACAATTGAAATATATATTATTTGTTTTAAGTAATTTCTAAGTCTATTTATACATAAATGTATATTTCTCTCTCTACAAGCAGAAGATACGTGTTTTGATAATCATTCTAAAAAAACCAACCTTTAGACAATCTCCTTGTAGGCCCAACTGATGAGTGTAAATGAGGTGTAAAGTATAAATAGCTGTACAGTATATTGAAAAATTATGTTGTAAAAATATGAGAAAGTATGTTCCACCCAACCACTTTATATAGAATAGTCGGACTAAATTATTGGGCTGTATAGAGATAGTAGATTATTTTGTTTAAGTAATTTCTATGTACATTTCTATAGATATGTATATTTCTCTCTCTCTCTCTCTCTCTCTCTCTCTCTCTCTCTCTCTCTCTCTCTCTCTCTCTCTACAAGCAGGACATGCATGTTTTAAGTAATGGTCTGGTAACATAATGATCTTCTATGAATCAATGCTCGACTATGCTTCCATAGCTGCCGCGCTTCAGATTCATCGTTAGCTAGACTTGAACAATGACTCTCATTACAATCTACAAAGTATTTACCACTCACACCATTCATTTCTGAGCTCAAAGCGACGTAACATGTTGTCGATGCACCCTGCAGGGAAAATTACAATTAAGAGAAATACAAAACTTAGATATGGGATCAAAGTTTTTAATCACTTGCAAAACTTGAATGAAAGGAAGCAAAAAAAAAAAAAAAAAAAAACAACTGAATTGATTTACATGTTTCTGATACAAACCTGGGATGTTGTTTTTAGAAGCTTTGATGCAAGAAAACAGAGAGAATCTGTACAGAGAAATATTATGCATTTTTTTTAGATCTTAAGGGCAACCAAACACTTTGGAAAATTTTAGAAATTCTTTAACACAAGATTTTGTATGGTTTAAAGAATTTTCAAGACAAATGGATTGATGAGAATTAAATTGCATGCATGCATGCCTGTGATCAAGCCCTTGAGATCTCTGATGATTCCTGTCTTTACAATTCCTGGATGGACAGCGTTGATGGTTACTCCTGCATTCCTTGCCTGATGCCCATGAAATTTTTTTCCAAAAAAAATATCAGATACCCATTAAAATTCTGGTTCTTTAAAATATTTGCTAGTTTAGATTTTGGTTTCCTTTCAGCAAACATAACCTTCAAAATTTGAATAATAATTAGAGAAAAGAACAATTAAGAACTCCTAATTTTTACCTTTAGTTGCCTAGCCATTTCTTTAGCATGCAAAATATTTGCCAGTTTAGATTGAGCATATGCACGTGTGCCATTGTAACTGCATTAATAGCAAGTAAACAAATTTATCTTAATTAACATACAACTATTAATTTTATGTGAGGAAATTAAGATTAACATTATTGTAGAGAGAGAAAGAAAAAGAGAGTTTTAGAGAGAGAGAGAGAGAGGAAATGAAGGGATGGATGTTTACTTCCTAGGGTTGAGCATATTGTTGAAGTTGAATCTGTCTCTTTTGGCCCAACTGTGTATCACAGACGAAACATTGATGATTCTTCCTTCAATCCCTGTTTGGGCTGCTGTTTCTATCATTTTCTCTATCAACATTTCTGTCAACAAATAATGCCCTGCCAAACAAGAAAAAAAGAAGAAGATGATTTGCAGGCAACAAAAAAAAAGGGGTTACGTGAAGGAAAAAAAAAACACTACTGGATTGTGTTCTAACTTCCACCCTAGGCAACAATTTTTTTTTAAATCGGACTAAATTTGCATACTGTTTGTATACTTCTAATTGGCCAAATTTACAGTATACTTCTAATTGGCCAAATTTTAAAAACCAAAATTAGTTGGGTGAAAAGTTAAACCCTAAGTGGAATTAGGGGGTTAATTTTGTCCAACCAACTTCAGATAGTTTTGAACTTTAATTTTGGAATGTTACGTTTGCACGCACCAAAAACTGCCACCAAACTTTAGGGATGCGGTTCCAAAGTTAGGCCCAAACTAAATCAGGTCCATTACTGCCTCTTCTAAGTGGGCCAGGCTCAGGTACTTCTTGGGCCTTCTTGGCCCATTTGCATTCCCCAGCCGAGTCAGCCCCTCCCAGTTTCCCTGCTGGGTTTTCTATGTTCCTTCGGAAATGTTCCCTAGTATATGTGAAGCTGCGAACATTTGCAGAGAGAAACCTGTCTTTTTTTTTTTTTTTCTTTCTAAAAGTGAAACTGAAAAATCGCCTGAGAGAAAAAGTGGTGCAAGAAAAAAAGTAAAAATAACTTTANTCTAACTTCCACCCTCGGCAACAAATTTTTTTTAAATCGGACTCGATTTGCATACTGTTTGTATACTTCTAATTGGCCAAATTTTAAAAACCAAAATTAGTTGGGTGAAAAGTTAAACCCTAAGTGGAATTAGGGTTAATTTTGTCCAACCAACTTCAGATAGTTTTGAACTTTAATTTTGGAATGTTCCGTTTGCACGCACCAAAAACTACCACCAAACTTTAGGGACGCGGTTCTAAAGTTAGGCCCAAACTAAATCAGGTCCATTACTGTATCTTCTAAGTGGGCCAGGCTCAGGTACTTATTGGGCCTTCTTGGCCCATTTGCATTCCCCAGCCGAGTCAGCCCCCTCCCAGTTTCCCTGCTGGTTTTTCTATGTTCCTTCGGAAATGTTCCCTAGTATATGTGAAGCAGCGAACATTTGCAGAGAGAAACCTGTCTTTTGTTTTGTTCTTTCTAAAAGTGAAACTGAAAAATCGCCTGAGAGAAAAAGTGGTGCAAGAAAAAAAGTAAAAATAACTTTATAAAAAAAAAAGTAGAAATAAGATAAAAAGTGAACATGGGAAAACATACCCAAGTAATTTGTAGCAAAAGTCATCTCAATTTTGTCTTCAGATAATTCCAAATTCTGACAAAACTTCCCAGCATTGTTTCTGCAAAGTAAAAAAAAAAAAAATCATTCAAAATGAAAACCAAAATAACAACTCAAGATTAGTTGGATCCTTTAATCCATGGATCCAGCGGATTTTTAGTGGAGAAATGAGTCAAGAATCGCATGGTCAATAGATGACTGCCACTATCAACAGATGACCGTGACCATCAGATGGTCTCCACGACAATATTGATCTCCCCATTTTTTTTTTCTTCAAAACAATGCCTCATCTAGCTCTATTTATTTATAGGGTAATGATATAAATACTCACAGGATGACTCCCAAGGCCAGGTAACAAGATCTGCTTCAAATTTTAAAGATTTTGAACCAACTAAAATAAATAGTTCTCGCCACTTCATCTTGGAGGTCATCCTAAGAGTACCTATAGCATTATCCTTATTTCTATTTCTATCTCTTGGCGATCATTGGATGGCCACCGCAACCATCCTTTGATCGCCAAGAGTTTCTTAATTTTGATCTTCGGTTAAATTTGGTGTTAAGAAATTCCCCACTATTCAGCCATCATCATCCCTAAATTCATGGACGCATGTATGGTTAAGGGATTTTTAAAGATTCTCACTAGACTTGCCCTACCCCTCTTTCTCTTTTCTTTTATATCTCTTGAAAAATAAATTCATAAATGAAAATAAATAAATAAATGTATAATTAAAACTCACATGAGAATATTTAGTGGTAACCCAAGAGATAAGAATTCAGAGCAGAATCTCTTGATGGAAGCAAATGAGCTGAGATCAATCTTCAACAATATAATCTCAGCTTTGGGGGTCTCTTTTTGGATCGTCTCCTTCACTTGAGCACCTTTCTGTAGATCCCTTGCTGGAATTACTATTCTAACCCCTCTTTTTGCTAATACCCTAGCCGTTTCTTCTCCTATTCCAGATGTTGCCCCTTTTTTTTAATACATAGGAATCCAATTAAATGGCCAAAAGAGACAAATATCAGATACCCAATGAGAAATATATAACTCATCAGTTCTTTATAAAATATATCAACCTAAAAGTGTAATCTTTGTGCATGTTAATCTAATTAATTAAATACCTACTACCCATCAGCCATGAGGTCAGTCTTTTTTTTCCAATTCAACTAAAAAAATATATAAATCGGGTTCTTGAAACACAAGGTTTTGACACAGAATTTAAATTTAAGAAGTGATTATTAATAAACTAAAAATCAAAACTCTCATTATATATATATATATAAAAGAAAGATATAACAAATTAAGGAGGTATGGTGATTCTGTCAAAGAGCAAAACAAGTTAATTAAAAACGTGAATTACATTATAACTAATTAAATTGATAAAATCAATGAGTATTGAGATAAGAATCTATTTGTTCCCACTAAAAACAAACAGTTAAGGCCATCTTGTAAATTAAAAACAACGATGAATACTTTTACTTGGAAAAAAAGTCTAAACCGGCCACTTGTAGAAAATGAAAGGATGGTTGATCACACAAGTGTCCAAGAATAATGGCCTGTTGGAAATTTACACCATTGAGTAGAACCCTGTTGGAAGGACACCAAAAGTCTTCCTAATGCTAAAAATAAGTAAAAGATCGATGAAACTTGCTGAAAAAACTAATAGGTTTTTTTTTTTTTTAAAAAAAAGAAGATTAAATTTGAAAGAAGTTTATCTCATATAATCATTTTTGTAGGGAATTGTAAGACAAAATATACAATTGCCCCTTAGATTAAACTATATAAATATATAATAGAAAAACAAGATTTATGATCGAGTAACCAACAAAACAAATATATATATTTTTTTTTTTCCTGAGCCAACAAAACAACTAAACTAGCATGAAATGAACAAGAAATAAACTTATGTATATACTTACATGCATGCAGTTTTGTATTGAAATGAAAAAGAAACAAACATGGATGAGTTCTTTATATATGTTTTTGTTTGAGAAATTAATCATGAACAATTGGAACCTAATTACCAGTGATTATAGCTGTTTGCTGAGAAGGGGTTGAAAAAGAATAATCTTCTGTGACTTGCTCAGCAGTGGAGTTTGATCCAAAACCACTTGGGCCTGCAACTCCTACCAAATACCTTAGTGTTTCCTTCATAGAGTGTGTAACTTAGAGAGAGAAACAAGAGAGAGAAACAAGAGAGAGTAATCTTCTTAGTGAAGATAGAAAGATCTAAGGTGGAGTCCCCATGTATATATAGATATATTTATATATATGAGAGGGGATATCACTCAAATATAGTAAAGGGACTCACAGTAAAATTATTACTTCCCATTTTTTTCGACTTTTTCTTTGTTACTGTTCTACCTTATTCGGTTCACACATTTTCCTTTTTCTTTTTTTTGATTTGATTTGTCGGGAAAAAAGCCCAAAAATTTGCTCATGAGCAACTTTCTCTAGTAATGGAATCACCTGGCGGTGAGATTATAAAATTTATTTTATAATTAAATAATTCTTTGAGAAGTTAAACCGAGACCGGTTCAGACCAGATTGAATCGGAAAAAAGGTGACGCTGCGTGACATCACGTGTGTGTGAAAAATGTAACACTATTTTATTTTACCAGCGAAGAATACATGCATTTTGTTACGCTAATTAAGATCGGTCGTGTTTGATTCGTGGAAATGAAATATGATTTCTAGGAATCACATTGATACATACAATGTTTTAACATATAGTTTAATTGGGAATAATAATATAAGAATCCTCTCAAGTTTTTTACTTTGTTAGGTTTACATAAGAATGAGAATCCAAATAAGTTTTGATGTACATTCCATTCCCAAGAATCACATTATGTACCCTATATTGTTTAGATTAAATAGGAACATGAATAAAAATAATGTTACATCTATTTTAATGTTTGATTCGCACAGAAATGAAAATTAAACTACGTTTGTTTATTCAAATTAGGATTAAACTATCTAAAAAAAAATATTTAAAAATGAACCCATTAAATTTATAATATTCTATAAAATTGCGATTCTAAATTCAAAACTTAAATTAAATACAGATTCTCCAAAATTTATATTCAAACCCAACCAATCAAATGACCTAATAGCGTTCTAGAAAACCACATGGGTAAATATTCACTGATTTTTATCCTATCAAAGAACAAGAGATGGCCAAACATTCCATCAATTAGTGGGCCCAAAAAATGTACTACTACGTAGCACATATATAGGCCAGAATTTCAGTTTCCCGACAAAATTACTTTTGCAACAGAGAGAGAGAGAGAGAGAAAGAAGAGAGAGAGAGAGAGAGTGGTTCTCACGTTTCTGTATCTTTGGAGGGGAGGGGTGAGAGCTAGATTTCAAACTTGAGAGGGTTAATGGAATGATGGGTAATGTTGGGAGGGTTTGAGGATCAAATTAAATTGCTGATAAAAAGAGATAAAGAGTAGCTTGCTTTTCAACATGTGATCTGAGGTTTGAACTTTGAAACCTAAAAATGCAATTTGGGGGGGGGACCCTTTTGTCTCCCACTTTGAACACACGTTTCATAATGTTGCCAAACGGTTAAGAAGCATTTCACTGTTTATTGTCACTCTTCTTTATCTTCATTTCACTCATTCCTCCATGACCACAATATCAAAAGTATTTGGACACAAAAAGAAACAAAAACAAAAAAAATAAAAAAAATCCCATTTTTTGGTTGCAGTTGTACTACAAAGTAAGGTAAATTTGGGCCAAGGATGATTATATATGGGTCTTTGGAAAAGAATGTAATTACGATTAGGGTTTTGAAAAATGACATTTTACTTTTTAGGGAAATTATTTACACGTGAAATCCGGTGCACACGGGTGGTGTTTGTTTACGTGCGGCGAAAGTAAAAATTAATGAGGGTTTCTTTTTTTTCTTTTTTTTTGTCGTTCCAAATAATAATGTGCTTCCTCTTCTTTCTCTTTATCACTCATTAATTATCATCATTATTTCCATGCTTTATCGCAATGTCGGTAATGCAAATACTGTTCTTGTGTTTTAGTTGAAGGATTGAGATTGAAGATAAGATAGACAAAACTTTTAACTACATGTGAAACCTATCTAGCCCTTCTTTTATTGTTTGAAATGATAGTACATGTAGGTCGGTTTTAATTTGGATTGTCGTGGACGTGTTTATATAGACAAAGTTCAAACTTTAAATTTAATTTGTTGTATTAATACTCAATGACTTTACTAATTTATTTGTTTGATGGTATAAAATACATAATAATAACAATTAAATGCTCTTAACTACTCAGGATTTTAATGCTTAATAAAGTAACATTAAACTTTAAACCTATTAATTCGTTGCAACAATACTCAATGACTTTACTAATTTATCCGTTTGACAATATAGATAAGCACTTAAACCATAAGCAATAATAACAAATTAAATGCTCCTAACTACACACCTAACTGGATTTTTAATGCCTAATAAAGTAATTTTAATTTTTAAATATATTTTAAAATAAATAACTATTGAGAATCCAACCCCCGCCTTCTGATATCAAATCTCTTCTGATTCTAGAGCTATTTTGTGCACCCATTTTATACGTTACCTTCATTTTTATTGGTTTAAATGTTTAACGGTGTGAATTGAGCCATGAAATAAGTGCATTAACACCGTAAAATACTTAACCAGTGAAAGAGGAGTGAATGTGCACCCTCCGTTAAATGAGGATGCACAAAATAGCACTCCTTCTGATTCCATGTATTAGTAGATATTGTAATTAACAAAAATACAGCCTTCTTCCAAGTATATTTCATTGCTAGGAATTTGAAATTTTGGATTAAGAACTGAAGAATAAACAAACAAAAGCATTGCATATAACATTTTAAGTCTACTACTAATTTGTCAATGCAAGGTGCATCAATTTTCAAAACCTCAAGCATCTATTTTCATTTGTATAATATAATTTTCTTATCCACATTTAACATACTTCTTATAAATTTAATTTTCTTAATTAATGTTCCACCAACCCACTTTGTAGAAAGAAGAGATTAAGAGAAGAAAAGTCACCAAAACAAGTTGGAAAAAGTTGTAAATTTTCCAACAACCCAATAAAGAGAAAAAAAGGGAAGAAAGTTCTAATAAAAACAACCTAAGCATGACCTAAGACCCTATAGGGCCCAATTGGTATAACAATGTTCCCTCTTTGGTATCAATTAAAGAAATTTTCCTACCTGAATTGATTCACAGAATAAAGTTTGAAAACAAATGCCCACAAATCCTAAATCTTAGATCAGTGTATCAAAATTCAAAACCCCATTTACTGTTCATGAAAACAACAAAATTTGCAACAACCCCCTTACTGAAAGGCTAATCAACCAATAAACTTATATCTCTGCTTTCAAATTTTAGGAATACCCCCTTAACCAAAGTCTGATCATTATCAAGGTCCACCGTCCACTTTAAGTTATGTAAGACGGTAAGGTTTGTTGTACCAAAAGCTTTGTAAGGGTACACGTCACCCGTCTTTAGAGCTTACATAGAGATGATACAAGGTTGATAAAATAAATAATTGTTATAAATTTGCACAACATATTAATTATGTGAGCAGATTGGTTACATCGTGATTCTTACATTGAGTGTATATTGTCTTGTGAGGTTCACCTAGAGATGATTCACGGACTAATTTTAAGATGAAAATTTTTTCACAACATGTTTCCTCACAAAAAATTAATCCATTCTAAAACTTGGAACCACATCACCTATAGAGTGAAATCAACGGTAAAATGAATACCTCAAACATTATTGATTTTCAGCTGATTTTCAATCACCGGATGATAGAGTTACAAATTTTAAAATGTGCTAATTTTTTGGTGAAAATAATCAACATGATGAGGAGAATATCCTACCTTACAATCAACAGTTGAATTATCTTTAAGTTTAGATGGAAACCAATAATGTATGAATAAACGTAAACAATCCCATATGAGAACTAAATCAGCTACTACTTCGTTTAGGTTATCATGCTGTTTTACAATTTTATTATTTTATTAGTTTGCTTTATTTTAGCAATTAGTTTTTAGGAAGTCATATTTTGGTGTTTTTAAGGATGAATATATATTACATATGTCTATGTTTTTCTTATTGTTATTGATTAAATACATTAGATTAAAAGGAATAACATACATTTTTTTCTTCTTCTAAGAGATATTTTTTAATTTCATGTTATTGATTCAAATTTAGTCAATCTATATCACATTTAAAAATGAGATAATGACGGCTGAATCATTTAATGGGTGGTGTTGCAATTTAAAATTTCAAATAAAAAAATTAAAAAATACTAAAAGAATAGGATAAAAAAATATAAATCCACTTTATATTGCTACCCATATAGGACCTTGAGAGTAAAATATTAATACTAAATAAATATCAGAGAATAATAAATGATATATGTGATAAATTTTCTTGTTTGGGCTCTATAGTAAGATTTGGAGAAAAGGTTGTTTGTCCTCATCTCCATACAAAAAATCTTATAAAAAGTTTTACATTTTTTTTTTTATAGAGGAAGGATTTTGAAGTAGTGAGATCAAATCGAGGAAGTAAAAAATGCAAAAAACAATTTTGGTTGTGGGATTTTCCCATTTTAATTTGGAGATTTGATGGAAGACAGAGACATACCTCCTCCACACCGACATTAACTTAAAAATAATTTAATTATTCTTATTATATGCCCTTAATCATGAAAAATCTGGTGGAAAGATGATATGGGATGTGAAAAGGTTTCCTTATAGAACAAAACTAATAATGATAAAACTATACTAGCTAATCTATAATTAATGAGGATAGTAGCAACACTACTAGTTATACATTTTCAGCATCTAATGTTTATGGATCGATTGGCGGATTTGGTTCGTCGAAACTATTGAGCAACTGATCCGTTGTAATTTATAGAAAGTATAAGGGTAAAGTTATAAAATTGTAATCTAAAACTTTAAGAGGCTAATCCTAGCCATTATTATCTCATCTTTCTCTCTCAAACTCCCAACAACAAAAAAAACCCTAGACGACATTCTCCACCTCCATCGTTCTCAGTTCTAACTAGTAGAAGTCTCAAATCTTCATTGTTCTCACTTCAAGAAGCATGGCCGACGAAACCAGATGGCTAGACCCCTCGCCTCCACATCATTTTCACCCTATTAAGGCAAGAATAACTTAACCAAGTCATTTTAATCCGTGACTATGCTATGAATCAAACTCAACTCATCCTTCTTCTTCTTCTTCTTACTGTACAATTTTTTTTCAGAAATAATTAGGTCTTCTATTATTTAGACGATAGAGTATTGGTATTATTTTTTTTTTTTTGTAAATGTTATTGCTTCAAAATTAGGGCTTCTAAAATGTCTCTGACTTGCTGTAATTCTTGTGACTGTAAATCAATATCTTCTTTTTTCCCTTTCAAACTTAAACCAACGAAACCAATCGATCCAATCTAATCATACTTGGTTTCAAAATAATTGGATGGGTTATGATTGGCGGATCGAAACGGATTGAAGTTTTAGCAACCAACCAAACATTGGATCGGTTGCGGATTGGTCTCCTATCATTGGTTTTGATCCTCTGCACACCCCTACTGCAGAGTCCTACAGACTCCTGCGGACTCTTGTTGTAAAGTCCTGCAGACTCCTACAGACTTCTGTAGAGTCCTACAAACTCTTGATAATTAATAATTTTTATTATTATCAATCATAATCTATTTATATTATTAATTATTAATAATAATAAGTAAAAGTAATGGTTAAAAATAAATAATAGTTGTGATGATTAATAATTTTTATTAGTTATCAATCATAACTATTTATATACTTAATACTTTACTAGTAATAATAGTTTTTAATGTATATATATTATTAAATTTAATAATATTAATTAATTATATTATTAATTATTATGAATTAATATAATTATTAATTAAAATAAATAAATAATGATTAAAAATAAGAGGGAGGTTATTGCACCCCCTCTTAGAACGCCCCCTTATAACGCCCCCTCTTGTGGGGCTCACATATGATGCATTTAGGGGCTAATTTTTTTAGAGGATNGAGCATTGATTCCCCATAACGAATAGGCTAGCTCTATCTCTCAATTGCCTATCCTATGCTCGAGAAGGTCCCCCAGTTCCTCGGCAGCACCTCGAGGTGCATTTAGTTGTCTTACATAAGACTCGGGATACTCCTCCTCTTCTTTTTTCCGTTTCAAACTTAAACCGACGAAACCAACCGATCCAATCTAATCACACTTGGTTTCGAAATAATTGGATGGGTTGTGATTGGCGGATCGAAACGGATTGAAGTTTTAGCACCCAACCAAATATTGGATCGTTTGCGGATTGGTCTCCTGTCATTGATTTCGATCTGCTGCACACTCCTACAAATTATGCTCAAACATGTTGGAGAACTTTGCATATTTTAAGAATTTTTTAGTACTATTTAATCTTTATTATTGATGGTTGATTTTTCGATGCGTATAAATTGATAGTTTCTCATCTTTCCTACATGTTGGTGGTGGTTCCTTCTTTTACCCGTTAATGATGATGGTGTTTTCTACATACTAATTAATGACACTTCTATTTGTATATATAGGTCGTTGGTAGCAATGTTCTCTATATAATTAGTAGCGCCTTATGACTTTATTTATAATTGTGATTAAGTAGTTAAAAAAAAAAAAGAAGAAGGAATTTTCCAACTTTCCAAGGGGTATTTACATGGAAGTGGATGAGTAATGCATGTGGATTAGTGGAAGTGTAAGGTTATGAGTTATCCAACAATCATTTCCTTTGCCACTTGGTGTACAGTGTAGTTTTTAAGCTTATTACTGCTGATCATGATTAAGCTTTTACTTTTGTGCTTATTCAGCATTGGATTGAATTCAAGCAAATTAACTTTTCTACTATGGGCTTTGTAAAAAGCATTTCCTCAGTATGGGCTTTATGGATAGTTATTTTGATGGGCTCCAAGTCCATGAGGTAATCTGGTTTGGATCCGGTTTATATAATCGGGTATAACAAAAATTGGTGGCGTGCTCTAGACCTTAGCAATCAAACCAATTCGAGTCCATGTCCACCACTAAACTTTAGGATTGCTGTTATTGGGGTTCCCACTCTTGGATGTGGATATCGCCCAGTTATGATGCTCACCATGAATATTAACTTGGCCAAGTTTTAAGCTGCTAATTTTGTTAGGCTCCAAGGTGGGATTAGATTGTATGGCATTGGCTTGAAGTTTGATCTAGGGTCTTGTAAATGATGGGTTCGACCTACTTCTAACCTAACTTGGAGGACATGTCTTGAACCAAAAATATAATGGACCCGATATTTACCTCAAAACTATTTCTTACGCTCTTCTTACAGCTGCCTATGTGGTGCGAGCTCGTTAAAATTGTATTATGTATAAAAAATCAATCATATAAATCATTTTTTCAGAAAAATTGAACATCTCTAAAACTTTTAAGATCATTAAAATGTAGTCGGAAACTAGCATGGCGCTTTTTTTTATGCTTTGTTAATGTTGAGTTTCATCTCTTACGCTTTTATTTGTTATAATTAGACAATAATTAATTCCTTAATTTTTTATTTTTACTTCAAACTTTGTAAGTTCATGATTAAAAGAAACTGTTTTGTATTGGGTAAATCTTTGAAGATAAAAAATGAAATCACCCTTGTTATGTGATAGAGAATTGAAAGAGATAAGAGTCCTGCTCCAGCTAGCAGACCACCCAATAGGAATTTGTCCAAGTGTAATGCATCTGCGAAGGAAATTGAATATCTGGCAGTAAGATTTGTGAACTATGATATTCAAAGTACCCACGTAATATTGTTACGAGACATTGTCAAGATCATAAATAAAGTCGTTGCCATAGACGAAGAGAAGTCGTCACTACGGACGAAAATCCATAACCTCCCATGTCATAGAGAGGGACGCAAACCAACCGAGCAAGCGGTTGTTTGCAGCATGGCGCTTTCTTGTGCCTTGTTAATGTTGAGCTTCATCTCTTATGATTTTGTTTCTACTTATAATTAGACAATAACTTATTTCATAATTTTTTTTTTTTTAAAAAAAAAGAAGCTAGTGAGACCGGGATTGACCTGCCGAGTTGATTCACCGAGAACATGTGGAAACCGGGATTATCGGTTCCACTCGCGCTCGTTGAAGAATCCCGTCATTCGAACTGTTTTTCACTTTTTTACTACGAGGAGTGTAAAGCATATCCTCGTAGTACTTATTTGACGATTAGATGGTCTTGGATTTCACAAATTTACAATCAGCAAAGCATTTTACAATACCTGACGAAATCTACGGTCAACATTTGGACTAATATTAGTCTACCATCTATTTCATACACACTATTCTTTCCCCTTTTCGTTTCTATTGGCGCTTCATGTCTTCGTTTCCCTCTGCAAATATTTTCCACATCTTCGAATCGAAAGTTGAAAAATCAAAACTGCGAGAAACTTTCTAGGGTTTTTTGCATTGTAATGGCTACTCATCTCGACGATGTAAGATTTCTGAATCTCATTGTTCTACTTGATCTCTGCAACATATTCATCTCTTTCTCTCTCTCTCTCTAGTCTCTATTTTCGGCGAGTTAGGGTTTTTTTTTTTTGATCTTTTCGTTTTGATATGAAATTTAGGAGGATGATTTCGGTGGAGATTATTCTGGAACGCATGGCAGGCGGGCAGGTTATTAATTTTGGTTCTTATATCGTTTATTTGATCTGCATTGGATGGAGGTCGCATTTTTTTTCTTCTTCTTTCTATTCAGTGCTTATTTCTACTTGTGATTCATTTGTTTTGGAATTTCAGGTAGTAAAAGAAGTTTTGGAGACCTCGAAGATGATGAAGATGACATCTTCGGTTCTAAGAAGGTATAGTGTTGTCCTGATTATTCAAAAATTACACATTTTCTCTTTTATTTTTAGGCAGTTAGATTGAATTGTGATTGTAGAACACAAGTAGTTACAGAGATTGCATTGACTTATATTTTGTAGTTTGAAACTCATTTGTGTGTGTTTTGTGTAATAATGGAGTGAGTTGGTCCGTTTACCTTGAAACGTGGAATCTGATTCTGAAGATGGGGACTTTATTTTCATCCGAATAAGTAAGGATTTTAGAGAAATTAAGTGTACACAGGTTTACCTTGAGCACTTTCTATTGAGTATGAGAGAGCCATGAGTTTGAGAGATTGTCCAGCAGGGAGGCTGTGACGTCTCAGATGATCTGGATTTCAGAAATTACAAGCTTCAACATTTGAGACACTGGTAGATACACGAATTATTAGGACATCCCACTTCACACTGAAAACTAGAACAGTTTAATGACACAATAGAAATTATAATCTTTTGAGAACCATGTCTTAAATGATTTGGATGATGCTAATGAAACCAGTCAGATACTCAGATACGATATGCGATCACTACAAAAATTACCATAGGGATCCCTGAGGATCACGAAAATCATGTGCATTTTATCAGGATCCATTAAAAATCTGAGACATCTCGGGAGCTATACTGGATTATCGAGACTCCAAACTTTACGTGAAGTCGGGTTACTTTTTTCTTTTTTGGCCTAGAGCCTAGGTTTTCATTGATTCGGCATTTTTTGTTTCTAAAATCTTGACTTATGATTAGAATGACAAATTTCTACTCCCTCTACCTTTTAATGTAATCCTCAATCCAGGCGGGCAATAGGAATGGAGTCTAAAAAGCATTATAGTAGTGATGTTGGATGGAAAACTCCAATCATGTGTTGAGCTGTGATTGGTCAAACACAGGCCAATTGTGAAAAATAGAATTATAGGTACAAAAGTTTGGAGATTCATAACTCAAAATGGATGCAATTCATCCTTTTTATTTTTTGAATTTAGTTAATTAGGTGACAAATATTATTGTAAATATTAGGCCTTCTTGTCTATATTTTACTTTTAGTGGTGTAAACTATATTCCCATGGCTTTGGTCAGCATTTACTCATTTGTGCTATTCTCAACATTTAATGTTTCATTTAAAAGCTTTAGTAGGAATCCAGAATTTAGAAAAATACCAATGCTACCCTTTGTTTGCCCATTATAGGTTTTCTCCTAGTATGAATTTTACTCATTTGTGCTATTCTCAACGTTTAATGTTTCATTTTGTTTTCTTTAGTTTCCCAGAACTTCACAATTCACATTGTAGCTAGACTGCCCATTAGTGATTGGATCCAGACCTTCTCATACTATGTTTGTTAATCATTTTAGTTATTTGTTTCTGGAAAAGGAGAATCCGAGTCTACCTTATTGTGTTGAACAAATATGATTTGGGTGATGAATCAATATGATTTTCCTTAAATATGTTTTCTCCCCTTATGCAGGGCAATACCAAAGCAGAAGAAACTGCACCTGGGGTGGCCACAGGAATGATTTTGTCTCTTCGTGAAAGGTATCACTAGATGTTGACAGATTTAAGGTTTGAAATTTTTTCTAGGCAATCATTTGTGGAAATTGTCTCATAAATTCTCTTGCATTATTTTGTTGCTTTACTCTTGCAGCCTTCAGAACTGTAAGGATGCCCTTGCAACATGCCAGGTATGTGTTTATTATCTTATATATATATATATATACACACACACACACACACAATTGTATCAGTCTTCATTTTGTTTCCTTTTTTTTAATCTGTTGTTTCTGTTTTTTGATTAATGAACTTTATGCTGCATTCTGACCATTTGAATCATTAGACTTCTGCAAAGACAGGTTGTTGTTAACTCGTTTTTACTCTTTCAAATAGAAATGTTCCGACTTTATGCAAATCTAGGCAGGTTGATTGACTGCATAACATCTTCTTATGATTCATGGCCATGCATGTTGATTGGTGTTTTTGACATGCTTAACTTGAGTTGAGAGCTTACTATTAGATGATAATCTGATATTTGTTTCAGGCGGAGCTTGAAGCAGCAAAGTCAGAGATACAAAAATGGCATTCTGCATTTCAGAACGAGCCCGTTATTACAGCTAGCACATCTCCTGGTTAGCTCTTTCACTTGTTAACAGTGTACATGTGCGTATATATATGATGCCATTTGCCATTTCCTTCATTTTTTCTCGTGGTCGTGTAAATCAGAAGCTTTGATGGATTCTTTCTATTTGTGCAGAACCTGGGTTGGTGATTAGTTATCTTCAGACCTTGAAATCGTCTGAGGAATCATTGAAAGAACAGGTTTGTTCTTTTTGGTATATATATATGTAAATTTCTCCTGTTCTTCGTTTTACTTTCTCTTGTATCTATATTCTTTGCCTATTTGGCCTTATTAATAAAGTTTTACCTTAAAAAAAAAAAGTTATTCATGCTAAGTTTTCATTTTCATCTTTTATTAGCTTGAGAAGGCAAAGAAAAAGGAAGCTGCATTTATTGTAACATTTGCAAAACGGGAGCAGGAGATAGCAGAACTGAAGGTTAGATTGTAAATTTGTAATAGATGTACTGATCTTTTTTTATTGTTTTATTTATAAATCTTGTTTTTTTTTTTCATTTTTATCTCTAACATCAAATAGTTCTTACAAATTTTCAGTCTGCTGTTCGGGATCTCAAAGTGCAACTGAAGCCACCGTCAATGCAGGTACGTTGACATTATGTGCACTAGATGTGTACAACTACAGATATCATTCGTGGTGCTGCTTGAAGCCTTGAAGTGAACTTAGTGTTAGAATTCTATATGTTTATATGTGCCAAGTTTTTATATTTGATTACTCATAAATATATATATATATATATATTTTTATATAGTAGAGACTTTGAGGAACATCTGGTTTTACTTTATCTATGGAAGTCATGAGTTGATGTTTATTTACTTAGTGCAACCACCCATTTAGCAGTTTTTGTGATTTTTGTTGAAGTCTACTGACCGAATAAGGAGAAGCAAAGCCCATTTTTTCTTTGTTCTTACGCTTTAAATTTAGTTTTGTGCTGCCTTGGGGTAGCCATTAGCTTCTAGACACTGTCATGCGCCCAAGCAATGAACTTAGAGGTGTGTTCATCACGTCTGGTTGAACTACTCAATCAATGAGCATTCTTACTCCTTGGAGTCTACATCATGAGATTCATATTGTGACTTTGCTGTAGAGAAGTGGGATTCTCGATTTTCGATGTAGAAATGGAATATGCAGAGCACTTTGTTTATATGGGGAGGTGGGGGCGTTGTCCCTTGTATAATATTGTTATTCACTGACTATATTTTTCTATGTTCATACGAAATAATAATATGATCTTGTTTGATGGTTTCTCTAGTAACCATTTTCGGACAATCATCTAGTTGCTATGCTTGTTCTGCATTCCATGGTTGTGGCATCCATGCTCATGTTATGCCATTGTTACTTGCTGAGAGGATTTTATAAGTTTCAATTATTCTCATCTGTTACTGTTCAGTTTTGAAGTATTCTTTAGCTTTTGCTTGTTGTAACCCATATTCTATGCTCTTTTTCCCCCTATATTATCATTCATTTAAATAACTAGGGCTAATTGCATGACACTATTTATCTCACACTCACAAGGTGGCGGAATTTGTTATTGTGGACAGGCAAGGAGGTTATTACTTGATCCAGCTATACATGAGGAGTTTACGCGTTTAAAGGTATACCCCTACAGCAGGCTATTTTCTGTAAAAGTTGGATCTCTGATAAAAAGACTTTATAATTTCAATCAGAATTCAGTAGCTTACTAGCTATCATATGAAAAAGCCTGGCAAGTTCCAGTTGTGTGAGATCCATGATATTAATGAGGATTTGATCAGAATCCAAACAATGAAAGAAAATCAAAGAATACTTAAAATGAATGCATATGGGCATGATCCAGACTTACATCTTGGTCCTATTTTTGGTTGATTTGTTTGCTTTAAATAGGTGTTTAGGGTGTACTTTCAATCAGTTTTGGAGCAGGTTTAGTTTGTTGGATTTTTTTCTTTAATTAGTGTGAAATTGTAAAAATCTCAAGATGGATAAATCTATGAAAGGAACTGTTGGAAATACACTATTTTCTGTAGTTGGAGCGAAAATAGCTTCTGTAGATTTGGTCCTTTCCTTCTTTATTTTGGATATAAGAGTCACTTGTCTGTTCTTTTATGACACTACCAGAATCTGGTTGAGGAGAAGGAGAAGAAAGTGAAAGAGTTGCAGGATAATGTTGCTGCTGTAAATTTTACCCCACAAAGCAAGATGGGAAAGATGCTAATGGCCAAATGTAGGACCTTGCAGGAGGAAAATGAGGAGATTGGAACATTGGCTTCCGAAGGAAAGGTACAAAAACCGTACTACCACTGTGTGCACAGGTTCATGCACATTTCGATGCACTCATATTTATGTTGCCCATACGCAGATTAGCAGAATTCCTATATTCTATTGAGATATTCTGGATTAGATACATCCAATTGTTTCTGTTATATCTCAAAATTGCAGACCATCATAGGGTTTTGAGAGCATTGATATACTGGTGACTTCTCCTCAATCAATTGAAGGAGGTCATTTGTTCTTTACATTTTTTTAAACCTTGGAACAAGTTCATAAGATTTCTATTTCTTGTACCAATTAAGGCTATTGTAAGCTAAATAAATTGGACGGAGAATCATTACCTGAAACAGCTAATGTAGGTTAGAGATCTCAATCATCATGTTATGGAATCATGGTCAGGTCCACCTTTATCCTTTCTTGTAGTTTACGAGCATCTTATCCTTTCTTGTAGGAATAACAATTGGACCACTTGAATAAAATTAATTTCTATATATATTTTTTCTTTCCTATTGCAATAGACTACGGACGTTTTCCCACTCCAAAGGTAAAGGTCCTCCGTTTTTGGACTGGTTTGGGCAAGGAGCTCAGTGACTTTCGGAGAAAAAGAAAGGTCTGAAGGACATACCATTTCTTGTTTTTCGATTAGGAGGAAGATGTTTGATCAGTTATCCCAAGCACAACAGAAACATGAATTATTTTGATGTCCCATGTATAGAATAGTTCAAGTTTTGAACCTTTGGACTAAATATTTTTTCAACTGCATTTCATTTTATGCACGATACTTGAATTGCTAACGGCTTACATTCATTAATTTGCAGATCCATGAGTTAGCAATGAAACTTGCTTTGCAAAAATCACAAAATGCAGAACTCAGAAATCAATTTGAAGGTCAGAATCATATCTAATTCTCCTTCGTCTTTAGTTGGGTAATAAAGCTATGTAACTTGTAGCCTTTTCCTTCATGGTAATATCTTGAAAAGGACTACTAGTTTGACTTTCATTTGTAGTTTTCTGGAGCTGGATTTTCAATTTGGCTTCCATAATGTCTTGATTGCTATTTAGCCATTTTAAGCTGATGGTGAAATTTTAATTATCTGGAAAAATCCTTACCCCACCACCACCGAAATACCCCTTTCTGCTTGCTTTTCCCTTTCGTCTCTTACAACTTTTCTTGCTTGCCTTGCAAAACAGAGGACCTGAATGTTTTCTCATTTTGCCACTTGCCAATTCAAATATAGTTTTTATACCTTGGTGGTTCTTTTAGCATATTAGTTCATTTATTTTGATGCTTTTGTGTTGCCATATGCAGGATTGCATAGGCACATGGAGGGACTGACTGACGATGTAGAAAAATCAAATGAAATGGTAACCACCAACCACCACCACCATCTTTTCAGTTTTTTTGACGGACTTGAATTTAAATGGATCATCATAACTTCCACATGATGCGTAGGATTGTGGTCTTTCAATACTGCTCTACAGTTATTCAGCACCACATCCTTGACTGTTTGCTTCTTTTAGAAATGTGGCGGCAGATGCAAAATGCAGAATTTTGGTGCTTCTGCTGCGGCACTAAACTTTCTGTCCAAAGTAGAAGCTACTATTTGACAATGCAAAGCACTTTTTTCTTAAACCTCCAGACTTCTGATCTGTTTTCTGATTAATAGGCCCTATTATTTTGAAGCCTAACAGTGTATCTGTTGAAGGCCAAATTATTATGGTTGGCTTTGGACTTTTATCGGATTTTCCTGATACTGCTATTCAGTGGATGGCCAGTATCCTACTAATCTATTATGATTGTGCTTTGGACAATTGTAAACCCAAAATAGACGTCTGTAATTTTGTAATGTCACAGCATTTTTAGATTCTTTTTTTTTAGTTAGCAGGCTAATTAGATCTAAATGTGAAAATATATTTCAGGTACTAACTTTACAGCAGAGACTAGAAGAGAAGGATTCCGAGATCAAAAGGCTGAAGGATGAACTGCACCAGAAGGCACAAATGGAAAAAGTCGAGGATGATTCTGCGGGTGATAAGAAAGTAGTGACTGATGAGGTGAATTCTGGTGAAGCTGAATGTTGTGTTTAAGAGGAGGTAAACTATAAGAAAAGAGAATTGTCAGTTTGATCCACATCTTTCTATGTACATTGGAAAACTGTATTTACATTTGTACTTTTTGAAACTCTTCTTTTTTATTGCTCGAGGAGAAATCTCAAAGGTAAATCTTCAGCAATCATTGTGGGACGTAAAGGTGCAGCAGCATTACAAATTTACTTTGTTGCCAAATTGAAGAAACTGTTCCCATTGATGCTCAATTCCAGCAACAAGAAAGTGATGTGGTTTTTGTTAACACCCCACTCTTAATGGGGGTGAACAAACCTCACAACTTTGATTGGTTATTCTGTTATTGTTGTTAGTTCCATTTTTATTTCCTGAAATAACTAATCAAAGCTGTTGGTTTCGTGTTGCTGTGATTTCTGGTGTGTTTACGGCCATGGACGTGTCCATTTTTTTTTTTTTTTTTTTTTTCTTGTGGATGGGATCATAGACGTGTCCTTTAGCTACCAACTAATATTATCCTTGATCCAAAAGAGTAATATTGTCTCATCAGTTCAAACAAAGAAAAACAAAGTCCAAGTCTTAACTAATCCTTATATTAACAAGTTTGAGTAATTATGGTGGCAAAATCTCGTACTTAAAAATGGCGAATGAGCGAGTGGTAGTTAGTGAACATTTTATATTTTTCTGTTAGTTTGGTTAAAGTGATCCAACCAACCGTTTACAAAATATCTCTCTTGAAAGATTCAACTGACTGACTACGATTGGTGTGTTGCATCGTAAGCATCTCTACGTGGTAGCTCATTATATGATCCACGCTTCATCTTCAGTTGTAAAAAGTAGAAGAAGCTGAGGTGGGGAGGGGGAAAGCAGAGGTGGGTCTTCTTAAATTCTCACACGTCGCGTCTGTCGGAACGCCACCGCCCATTCTCTGCTCATTAACGTGTCACAGTGATACCAGTCCCCTCGCCTCACTCTCACACGCCTTGAAGTCCCCACCACCACCACCACCGCCACCACCACCAAGTCCGGACTCCTCTTTACTGATTCTTTAATCTCTGTTTTTGACGTTCGGGGATAATGAGAATTGTCAAAAAGTAAACGGATCAACCCCCAATTGTTTTAACCGTTTTGATTTGATTTCGTCAATGTTTGCCTTTTGTGTTTCTCAAAACGGTCTTTTATTTGTCTAAGAGCCACGTGGCAGTCACTTTTAGGCCCACAAGCCCATCAATATCTCTGGCCCATCACTTGGTCGACTGTTAGATAAAGCCCAGGGAAAAAAAAAAGAAAAAGAAAAAATAGAGGCCATCAATATCAAACATCCAGAATGTGCCATCTGGCGTATTTTGACAGTTGGAGGAGTAAATTTGGGTCCTATTCTAGAACATGAAATTCTTGGAAACGGTTGTCTATAAATTATGATCACCCCAAAATGTTCTGAAAGCACCACCAAAAACACCCAAAACAGAAACTTCAAAAGATTCAAGAAGAGAAAATCTCAACAAAGTCCTTGTAAAGTTAAAAAAAAAATATCATTCTTCCCTTTCTCAGATTTCTTACCAATTTCAGTACTCCTTTGAGCTTTCCTAAATCAAATTTGATCCAAGATTTCTGTATTGATTTCCTTTTTTTTCCCTTCCAGTACTTCTTAGAAAATCTACCCTTCTCTACTGTTAATTCTTCCTCAAACAAGCTTTCAGATCTAAATTTTCCAATGGCTCCTAGCTTAACCAAACCCACCCAAGACCTTATGACATTCACTGGTGACCACCCACAGTCATTGATCAACTTACAAGGATCAAATCTCATGGTTAATGGTCATTTGATCTTCTCACAAGTCCCTCCAAACATCACACTTAGTAGTACTACTACTCCTCCTGCAGAGAAGCAGGCTTCTAACAGTAGAGGTTGCTTTGTTGGGTTCACCTCAGATGAACCCAACAGTAGACATGTCATCTCTCTAGGGCAACTCAAGAACATAAGATTCATGAGCATATTTAGATTCAAAGTCTGGTGGACAACACATTGGGTTGGAAACAGAGGAAGTGATCTTGAACATGAAACCCAAATGATGATCTTAGAGAATGATCCAAATTCTGGGCGCCCTTATATCCTCCTCCTCCCCCTCATTGAAGACTCATTTCGTGCTTCTTTACAACCAGGTGTAGATGACAATGTTGACATCTGCATGGAAAGTGGGTCAACAAAAGTCAAACAGTCCTGTTTCAGAAGTTGCTTGTACATGCATGTTGGAGATGACCCATATAATCTTATCAAAGAAGCCATGAAAATTGTCAGAGTTCATCTAGGAACATTCAAGCTTTTAGAAGAAAAAACCCCACCAGGTATTGTTGATAAATTTGGTTGGTGTACTTGGGATGCTTTTTACTTAAAAGTTGATCCTGAAGGAGTTTGGGAAGGTGTTAAAGGTTTAGTAGAAGGGGGTTGCCCTCCTGGGCTAGTCCTAATTGATGATGGCTGGCAATCAATTTGTCAAGATGATGAGCCCTTAAATGAAGAAGGGATGAACAGAGCAACAGCTGGTGAACAAATGCCTTGCAGGTTGAAAAATTTTCAAGAGAACTACAGATTCAGAGATTATCAGAGTAAAATAAAGATGGATGAGAAGGAGGGGGAGGTGCCCTTAGTGAAGGGAATGGGTGCCTTTGTGAAGAATCTTAAGGAGAGTTTTAAGAGTGTTGAATATGTTTATGTTTGGCATGCTTTGTGTGGGTATTGGGGTGGAATTAGACCTGGTGTGCCAGGGTTGCCTGAATCCAAAGTGGTGGTGCCTAAACTATCACCAGGTTTGAAGATGACAATGGAAGATCTGGCGGTTGATAAGATTGTGAGTAATGGGGTGGGGTTGGTTCCGCCGGAGAGGGCCCACCAGATGTATGAAGGGATTCACTCTCATCTTGAAGCTGTTGGAGTTGATGGAGTCAAGGTGGACGTCATTCATGTAAGTTCCCTCTTCTCTTCTGGAAACTACTGTAGAATCTTGAGTGCCTTTTACACTTCTCATTTATTATTGACACTTGTGACGTAGTTAGACCTTGAGTTATTTATTGACTTTGTTTTATTATCCCCGATCACCGATCACCGATCACCGATCACCGATCACCGGGATTGATGTTAGAGTCCTCTTGAGGAATATTGTAGTTAGACCTTGAGTTTTTAACTGACACCAAATTTTGGATTATAGGGAATTAGGGACATTGACATCTTGATAGTCAGAGTTTGAATAGGACTGAAAATTGATACGGGCACCATCTCCACATATTATACTTACACCCAACTTATTCTTACACTCAGCTTACATGTATCTAGCTGCTGTGGTGGTGTCTATATAGAGATGATTTAAGGGTTTATTTTGATGATCTCTTCGTTATGTCGATCATCTTCGCAGAAAAAAAAAAAAAAGTCAAATCATTCTAAAACCATTTTCCTCCCTATCGGAAAATGATTGAAATATAAACTTTCGAGACCATTTATTTTATGTTAATTTTCTGCTACAACTGACGAAGTTATAAGTACTAGTAAACACTTAGATCAACTTCATGCCCACTCGATAGGCTTGGGTTGTAGGCAGATGTAACAATAAGTTGGTTGTAGCAAGTAAAAATTTGGCTATAGATAACAGATACGTCGAGTGAAAATGTGTTGGGTTATTAATTACTACTAGTTAATAATAATGCATGAATATGATGAAGCAGTTGCTAGAGATGTTGTCGGAGGAGTATGGTGGCAGAGTAGAACTGGCTAAAGCTTATTACAAGGCTCTAACTGAGTCAGTGAGGAAGCATTTTAAAGGGAATGGTGTGATTGCTAGCATGGAACACTGCAACGACTTCATGTTCCTTGGAACTCAAGCCATCTCTCTTGGTCGCGTTGGTAAATATGATATATACTTCCTTTTTTCTTTTCTTTTTTTTTCGCGCGCATAGTAAATAAGTAAACATACAAATTTTTTACTCTACTTCATTCAACGTGCATATGGTTTATTAATGCTCGCAGGAGACGATTTTTGGTGTACTGATCCATATGGTGATCCAAATGGGACATTCTGGTTACAAGGGTGTCACATGGTGCATTGTGCGTACAATAGCTTGTGGATGGGGAATTTCATACACCCTGATTGGGATATGTTTCAATCTACTCACCCTTGTGCACAATTTCATGCTTCTTCTAGGGCAATTTCAGGAGGACCTATCTACATCAGCGACTGCGTCGGAAAACATGACTTCCAACTACTTAAAAGCCTAGCGTTGCCCGACGGTTCGATCTTACGTTGCGAACATTACGCGCTTCCAACTAGAGACTGCCTCTTTGAGTATCCATTGCATGATGGCAAGACTATGCTCAAGATATGGAACCTCAACAAGGTCAGAATCCTTCCTATATTCCCTCCATTTCCATTTTTGCTACAATTGGATGAGTTATGTGTTTGAACTTGAAAAGTCATGGATTTTGAAAACTTCCAATGCTGAGAAAAAGCACACACAAAAAAAGAAAAGAAACATAAAGAAGTTTAAAAATTAAAAAGACTATACTGGAGTAAGAAAAAATTTCTAATTTTTTGTTTTTTTGTCTTTGAATTGCAACAGTATACTGGAGTTCTAGGAGCATTCAATTGTCAAGGAGGAGGTTGGTGTCGTCAAGGTCGAAGGAATAGATGCGTTTCCGAATTTTATTGCAGGGTAACGTCAACAGCAAACCCGATGAATATCGAGTGGAAAAATGGAAAAAATGCATTAATTTCCATTGATGAAATAGAAGAATTTGCTGTGTACATGTTCCAGGCCAAGAAGTTGGTGTTCTTGAAGCCTACTGAAAATATAGAAATTTCATTGGAACCATTTACATTTGAACTTCTTACAGTTTCTCCTGTGAAGATTCTACCCAAGAAAATGATCAGATTTGCGCCTATCGGACTAGTAAACATGCTTAACACCGGTGGTGCAATTCAATCGCTAAGTTTCGATGATATGGGTTTGATTCGAATTGGTGTGAAGGGAACCGGAGAAATGAGAATGTTTGCATCTGAAAAACCAAAAGTTTGTCGAATTAATGGAGAAGAAGTATCATTTGGATATGATGAACATATGGTGGTGATGCAAGTTCCATGGCCTAATTCTTTAAGGTTAACTATGATTGAGTACTTGTTTTAAATTTGAATGATGGGTTTGGTAATTTATGTAAGTATTTATTTTGGTTGAGCTAATCCAGTCTATTTAGTGAAATATATAAACATCTTTTTTCCTTTGTTTTCACTGTCTGAAATAAGAGCCATGACTTCATTCTTTGCTTCAAAATGATCTTCTTAAAATTGGGCCTCTCTCTCTCTCTAGATCTCTCTGTTTTGCTGCAGAGGATCTCTAGAGTGGATCCCTAATTGGCATTGGCATATTCGACGTATTGAATGCATAAGTTTTGAATTTTATGTCTTGTGGTGGATTCAAGTATTTCTCAATCTACTTCAATGTTCTAGTACTTATCTATTATTATATTATTATATAATGTAAGGGAAAAAGCATTCCTCTTGATGGTTTACTTTTAAGGGAAATCTTATCCTATCGCTACAATATGTTATTTTTTTGATTTGCATTGGGTCTACAAGTAAGAGGTAAAGTATTGGAAAATGCTGTTAAATCATCACAAAAGACTGTTCGAACGTCGCAAAAGATTCGAGAATTTTTGAATCTTGACATAACAGGTGTCCTACTTTTACAACGCACATGCAAACGACTTATATTTGCAAGACAATGCTAGAGTGATATTGCAGGTGTGAAATATTTTTTTGATAGGAAAGGTGTGAAATAGAAACATGAAGACTTCATTGTGACCCTTTTTTCAACTGGCACATTATTTGACAGTGTTTTTTTGTACCTATGCTGGCCATTGGGCCGCTTAATCTAGCAACACTTGAAGAAAATTGACCGTTTAAGACTAGAAGTAAAGGATTCCAATCCAATCTATTTAGCAACACTTTGAAGAAATTAGAAAGTTAAAAACATTTTCGCCGAATACTCACATTTGATTTTTTTTTTTTTTAGTTTTTAATGGAATTAGAAATTTTAGAATAGACCAGGTGATAATAATCTACAAGATGAAGAGAAATATCTTTCCTCACCAAAAAATAACCCTTGTATCATCTCCACGTGGCCACGGAGGAGTGTAAAACTGACCCTTCCTAATAAGGGATATTGAAATTGAAATTGGAATATACTCAATAAGGGTCTCAGGAACCAGGATATTATCAAAAGAATAAATAAGGTGGATGCTAATGCTAATGTGCACCCAGACAAATTGGTTCTTAACTAGAACTAACAAACATTTTCCCCTCTAAACCAAACATTTTCCGAACTTATCACAAAAACGAAAAGAATAACATTTTCCAGGACTACGAGATCAGCTGGTAGGAAAATATTTGCGAAGATAGTGACAGTCAGGCTTACGCGTGGACCAGTATTGATCGTCCATATACCATCTGATAAATTACAAAGGCAATCCAACGGTTTGTACACGTCCACGATTTTATGCTCATGTGGGAGTTCTCTACTCTCCGTACTATTATTTTCCTTTTCCTATTCGTTTGTCCGTTCGGTGCGCAAACGAAAAGTGAAGTAGTTTTGCATTTCAGAGACTCCAGATATCTCAATTCTACCTAAACTCTCTTTCTCTCTCTAGAATTCTGATTGATTTCTTCTTTTCTCTCTCTAAAATTCTTATTGATTTCGTTTCTCTCTCTGAATTCTGAACCTAAAGTTTGAAGCAATTGGGAATTCTCGATGAATTCGTCTCAGTTCATGGACAAGCAGATCATGGATCTTTCGGGATCACAGAACAGTAATATTTTTGAACTTCTGAATCCTCAAGAAGAACAACACAATAATGGTGGCGGTGGTGCAAACAAAGAACTTAAAGAAGATATATTAGCTAGCTACGATTTCCAGCCGATTCGACCCCTCAGTTCTTCTTCAAAGTCGGTGAATCTCGATGGGAGTAATCTAGGTGGAACCAGGGTTTGGAACTCGGCCGATTCCAAGACTAACACTTATATTAGAGTATGCCCTTCTCTGTTTATTTTTATCTGTGCTGGCGATTTTTTTTATTTTATTTGCAGGGCATCATAATTGACGATTCTGGTTTTTATATGGGTTTGAGGTGCACATTTTGGTTAATCTGTTGTTTTTTTGCTACTTTAGGTACTAGAGAATTCATTATTTGTGGTGAAAATATTAGGGTTCTTGTTTGGAGGTATAAATACTGTAGTGTAGGTTTTATGGAATTTGTATGTGAATTGTGGTAATTGTCTATAAAATTGTATCAAACTGAAGGGGTGATATGTTTATTAACAATGAATTCCAGTTTCATTTTAGGATAAGGGTGAAACTGAAGTTTGGAAATTTGTTTGTAGACTTGTATGAATATGTAGCGGTGTAATTTTTATTAGGGAATTTGTCACAGGGGGTTTCTCGCAGCTTTCATCTTTGGTTTTCTTTGCTGGGTCATTAGATATGTGGTGTTTAGTCAGCTGTGCTAAAGGGTTCTGTTGTATCTGTAATGGCGTAACTACAAGATGTACATCCGAACTTTAAAGGGTGCCTTGAAGAAGCAAGGATTCCTGTATAGACTGTCAGTATGTAGGAATGCATGTCTATCTGTGTCCAGCTGCGCTACTGTTGGGAATTGGTATCATCTTTGTGAGAGTTTTGAATTATCTGCTATCACCATATGACCAATTATGATCAATATGTTTGAAGTTATTGGAGAAACCTTTTTTTTCTTTCTTTTTAGTTTTCCCACAGTCTATCTTTTATCCTGTCTTCAGGGTTGGAGATTCAGTTCTGCACATAACCTTACCAATTTATTCAGGGTTGGGGATGTGATAGGAGGAATGAAGCTTCTTAGCAGGGGGTTAGTGAAATTATGAAACTTACATGCCTCATGCCATTCACTTTGGTGTTTGAATTGAAAACCAGGTTTAGGTATCATTCTTTCTGATCAGTTTCCAGTGAAAAGGATAATGGAGTACTAGTTTTCTGAACCTGTTACTTTGGAACATCCATAAATCACAATAAGCATAAGATTTACTGTGTAGCTCGATGCTCTGCTGCAGATCGAATAATCACCTATTAATTTGGTTAGGCTTAACACTGATGACTTGTATGACATAAAGTATGCCAAATGGTCTACAGTTTTGCTCCAACATATCTTCTCCTAGTTCAGTTTTTATTTTTTTCTAGTTTCTACTGAATCAATTTAGGAGAACAATGGGTTGCATAAGCGAAAATACCCCCGTTTTAGTCGTAAACTGTATGGTTATATCTTTTTCAGAAAATCATTTTGATAAAGCACCTCCTTCCTTAGCTGTTAGACTATCTACCATGGAATATTTAATAACTACTGGACATTTACATGCTATCTTGAAATGGAAAGATTGTCGCCTTTCCTGTTTTTGATGCATTTATAGTCATCTAAAAACTTTCTTCTTTGTTTTTGGTGATCCATACAGATATATGGTTCTGTAGATGCCAATGAATCTACAAAAGTCACTCATGAGAAAGATCACAAGTCTATTGATGCAATGGCATTGTCCGAGATTGATCGAGCAGTGAAAAAGCATGCTGATGATCTGCTTCATGCAATAGAAGGTGTAAGTGCCAGACTATCACAGATGGAGAGCAGAACCCGGAATCTCGAAAGTTCAGTGGATGAATTGAAGGCATCTGTCGAGAGCAATCATGGCAGCACTGAAGGAAAACTGAGGCTGCTGGAGAATGTGCTAAGAGAGGTATTTAGGCTGCTGGCTGCCCTTACCAGTACTCTCCTCATTGTTTAATGACTGTGTCTAGACATTGGATGATATGATATGACTTGATTTGTGCACTTGTACTGATAATAGAGTAGAAAAAAGGGGAAAAGAATTGAAAGAAAACGTGAAAGGAAGTAGGTCTTTTGATTTGTTTACTTTTTATGTTGGGTTTGGTTTCACAGTCAATTTGAATTTGAGTACTTTTACTTGCCACATCCACCTGGTTGTCATGAACAGTGTCTGATGGTGATGAAAATTAAATAAAAGACAAGTTGATAGGGCTAGTCTGGGAGAGCATAGGTTTGTGAAAGCACTCTGTATTCTTGAGTTTAATAGTTTAACTAACAATAAGTGATTTGGATAGTTTGATGTTAAGGATCGAATCCAATGTTCTGATATAAGGTATTTAGTAGGAGCTGTATGCCTGTAATGAACCGTTGAAAACAAACCACGGTTCAAGTTTGTTTTTGAGTTGGTGCAAGAATGTTGGGTTGTTCCATGGGTTTCATCTCATTCGTATGCGTGTTTTCTTATTTGTTTTGGGAAGGACAAAGCAGACAGATTTTTGTGAGCAAAATATAGGATGTTGCCCTTGTCAACTTTTTGATGTGTCTTGCTTCTCTGGTACCTTGCAGGTACAAACTGGTGTACAGGTTTTGCGAGATAAGCAAGAAATAGCAGAGGCTCATCTACAACTAGCAAAGCTGCAAGCCTCCAAGGGAGACCAACAACCTGAAAGCCAAAATAGCACCACTCACTCAGATTCTCTGCCGCAACCAGCTTTTGCTCCCCAACAATCTCACCAACCGCTTTTGCCTCCAGTTGCTCCACCACAACCACTTCAACCACTTCCTGTTCTCTCCCCTCCTAATGTTCCTCCACCCCCACCCCAACAAAACCCAACTCAAATTCAGCTTTCTCCTCATGTACCCCAAAATCAGATCCCCTCGGTTCCACAACGAGATCCGTACTTTCCACCACCTGGGCAGTTGCCAGAGTCCCCACAACAGCCATATCAATTACCTCCAGCTCAGCCGGCCCAACCTCCACCGCCAGCACCGCATCAACGTTTCCAACCAGTACCTCAGCTTCCTCACTACTCTCAAACACCCCAGCTCCCTCAGCACCATCCACCTGTTGGTCCCGTGAATCCTCCTCATCCACAACTCCAACCTTCAATAAGCCATCATTCTGAAGAAAACCCTTACGTTCCACCTCCGAGCTACCCACCAACTGTCCGCCAGTCTCCCTCAATGAATAATTCACTTAGTGGGAACCCCTCTTCCCAACAATTCTACGGTACTCCTGCTCACATGTACGACTCCCCAGCAAGCCGAACCAATCCAGGATTTTCATCAGGGTATGGCCCATCACCTGGGGCTAATTTCAGCGACACCTATTCGTACAGTGGGCCCCCTTCTCCCTACGGTAGTAGCTCAACAATGAAGCCTCCTCAGCTTTCTTCATCTCCTTCGGCCCCAAGTGGTGGAGGCAGCAATTACCCTCGTATCCCAACTGCGCAGCTATTACCACAAGCACTGCCAACTGCCAGCAGTGTCAGTGGCAGTGGGTCAAGCTCTGCGGGGACTGGGAACAGGGTCCCTATTGACGATGTGGTTGACAAAGTGGTGTCAATGGGGTTCTCAAGGGACCAGGTGAGGACTACAGTGAGGAAACTGACAGAGAATGGGCAATCGGTCGACCTGAATGTGGTTCTGGATAAACTGATGAACGGTGGCGGCGGTAGTGGGGAAGGCCAACCCCAGAAGGGATGGTTCGGCCGCTGACAAGCCTAGCTTGGTAAGGTCAGCTTGCTTTCCTTGATTTGTTTTGTATAAAAGCTATAAACTATGCTTTCTGGACCAGCTTTCTTTGTTGGGAGGACTAAGGGTTTTCCTTTAATCCTGTGGCTTTGGTTGTCACAATCACCCGCATATGTGCATTTCTTTGATTTTGATTGATTGTATTTTCTCTCCTCCCTATATTCTAAGTACATATTACTGTAAAATGGTTTCCTGAATCTTTTCTTTTGGGTTTGGACATTTTCAGTACTGTATTATATTCCAGGTATCCTGCCTACCATCATCACCGGATTTTAGGTAGATTGATCATAACCTACCTTCTGTTTCCATTGTTTGTTCCTTTTCTAGTGCCTTTCTTGTTATCCTTTCTCAGAAAGAAATATGGGCGCCGGCTTGTAATCAGTGGACAAAACTGCATAGTTTTGGAGTTAATTGTGGTCGTGCTTGACTTGAGCAGTGAGTATTTGTAATGGGCTATATGGTCTTGCAGTATGTCTGATTGGTTATTTATGTGGTGTATTTTACTTGGGGCCAGGTATTTCTGCCCAAGTTATAACTTGTTACACTTAGCTTATTCTTTCAGTTGGCATGTGGGGTCTACGTGGAGATGATTTAATTGATATCCTCATCTTGTGATTCTCACAAAAAATAAGTTCGCTCTGGAACTTAAGAAATTGATTGAAAATTATTGGTAAGATGGTTTAAAAAATTTGATAATTTTTTTGTATGAGAATGATGGTAATGAGATCGTTCTAACAAAAAAAAAAAAAAAAAATCAAGACCCAGGACCGTCATCTCCATGTAAATCCATGATCAACTCCTACAGTACCTCATTGGAGGCAGCTAGGTCACTTACATTTTCTCCCTATATCCATTTCTCATTAACCCCTCTTTCGACCCACCCAGGTACATTTTCTCCCTATATCCATTTTGCAAACAAAAAAAATTCGAGTTGCAGTGAGTCAGGTGGAACCCAAAAAAATAATTTAACAAACAAAAAAAATTCGCTGATGGCATAAAAAATAGGATCACCAAATCTAAAATAAAAATAAAAAATAAAAATAAATATAATGTACAATATATTATTTTTATTTTTTGTGGAGAATTTGAAGTTACAAAAAGAAAAAACAAAATTTTTGAGGTGCAACAAAAAAGAGATATTGAAAAACATTCTCATTTGCAATCCGTAGTATCAATCAACTGAAGTAGCTACATTTGGATACTATTAAACACGAAAAAAACCTCTTAATAAAATCAATTATGGTTCTACCTTTCTTAATTAACATTTAATTAATTAATATGTTTTTATCTCTTTTTGTTTTTCTTTTTTATTTTCTAGTTTCTTACATTATAATTCCGCACTCTCTTTTGCAAACGAAAAAAAAAAAAAAATTTAACAAAAAAGAAAATCGAATTTACTTCTTCAGGATCAGCTTGGAGAAAAAACCTGAGAAATGAAAAACCCTACCAACAACATTTCATTTTCCACGCAAAACTCCCAACCCAAAAACTCCATTAATCTTTTTGATTAATTAAAAGTTTATGCTTCTCATTTTATGCAAAATTTTCCCTCCTTCATCAATGGCGTTCTAGGGTTTCTTCGTCTTCCTCACGTCTGGAGATATGAAAATTGACGAGTCCTCTTTAAATAAATACCTCGTGAAAAATCTTAAACCCCTGTAAGTGATCCTCCATTCTCGAACTCTTGTATCGTCCTCACTTTGGTTGATCATCGAAACCCTAGACTTCTTGGTATTCTTTATGTTCTATAATTCCACTTTTAGTTTTGTTAAATTCTTTCAATGCGAGAAACATTCCGCCTTTGAGAAAACCTAGCTTGATGACTTGGAATTTGTAATGTGGCGAATGAGAAATTTGATTATAACCCTTTTAAACCTTGGCTTAATGAGCAGGTTTAGTTGATTATTTCAGAAACCTCTTTGATCTGATCATAACCCATTTCTGTGCCGCACGTCATTTTTCAGTATTTGTATAATTTCTTGTGAAACTTCAAAGAAAAAAAAAATAGTTTAATTTCTTTCTTAATAATTTGGACATTATTGACCTTGAAAATCTTCATTCGATCTGTTTTGGACTAGTAAAGATGAAAAATCAAGCTTAATCTTGGAATGGATGACCAAGAATGTAATAAAGCTTAATTTGCAAACTTAGAGCCTTCAAAAGCTTGGAATTGATGACCAAGAACATAACAAAGCTTTAATCTTAAAAACCCAAGGAGTTAAAAGAGCTCCCAATGCCTTCAAAGACGCCATACTTTTTTTCCTTCTACATGGCATAAATAATGCAGATGGAGAATCTTCGAAAGGATAAGGTGACAAAACATGTCTAAATTTGTGACACTGATGTTTGCAAATGGACCATACTCATCTCAGTAATCACTTTTTGATGAAAGTTGTTTGCGTTTTGCAGGACGACGGCTGATCCTGTCATTCTTGCAAAATATGTGGCAGCATTGTTAAAGAAGGAGAAACCTATTAAAGAGCTACGAAATCTTTGTGCTGAAAATTTAGTGGAATTTCTGGGTCAAAGTATGTTTCACCTGAAACAATTGCTTCATTGAAATTCAGTTTCCTGTAGTTAAAGAGTTTCCCTAGTTCAAATTATGCATGCATATTGGGATAACTGAAGCTTATTGAACCTGAGGTTAAACCAATTAATTTCTCCTGATTGGTAGAGGTTCAACCTGTTTAGAGTTTAGGATTTTGTAACCTTTTCCAAAATGGATGCAAATTGAAAATAATGTGCTCTCCTACTTATTGGAGATCAGTGTTCCTAAATTCAGCTTTGAAGTCATCTCCATGTGGACCCAATGATCTACGTAAAAGAATAAGAATATGCATTATTTTTTATAGAAGCAATACTTAGTAGAGGAAGAGGAAAAGCTTTTGAAACCATTCTGGCAAAAATTTCTGCTTCATTCAGAGAGTCACAAGGTCATTGAATTGTCAATTGTTTTACAAGATTCTGCTGTCACTTAACTGTAGGACCAATTTATTAATGTCAAGGAAATTTAGTTTTGGTGGATCTCTATTTCAAAATATGATATCTACTCTGTTTTTTTCCTTTTCGCAATCTCTTACATATGAACAGAAGTACATGTTATTAGCTGTTTAATTCCTTTACTTGTTTGTAGGTACAGAGTCTTTCATCACAAAATTGTTCCAGGTCCTGGATAATGGTTCAATTATCACACTTCCCGAACGTTTGGCTGCAATTGAGCGAGTTGATCTGTCTCAATCTCTCACTACAGAGGATCCCACGAAACTGAGAAATTCATCTCCGAAGCCAGGATGTTCTCCTTCTGGTCATGGTAGTTATCTGGAGGAGATAGAAGCCAGCGATGATGATGACGATCGCAACCATAAGCATCGAAGGCGGGAGATCCAAACTCAGTTGTTTGACAAAGATGTGGAAGGACGATATGTCAAGAGGCCTAAAAGAAAGCGAAATAAGCCTTTTGAGAATGGACAGATGTTCCTGGATAGTGATCCTCAATCAAGTGAAAATCAGAAAGAGTATAACCCTGCTTCTTCGGAAAGAAAACTCTCCACAAAGTTTGACAGAAAGCATACTAGCCTGGCTCCTTTTCAATGGACTCCTATAGATTTAGGGCGGTGGACCAGAGTAAATCAGGCATTTCAGGGTGAACCCTGGAGCCAACATGATTCAAAATATAACTCTGTTGATACACTCGATTTTGCATTACAAATGGCTTCCAGGGGAACTACCCCTGGTTTGTTTGCAGGTAGGGGATTGCAAACATTTGGGTTAATTCCAGGGATGCCTAATGGGAGTCTGGATGCTCTCCCAGCTCTTAGTTTGCAAGGAACACTTGGACCTCCAATCAATCAATCACTGGGTATTGGCATGCCTCGTCAACGCTGTAGAGACTTCGAAGAGCGTGGGTTTTGTCTTAGAGGGGATATTTGCCCGATGGAGCATGGTGTAAATCGAATTGTTGTCAAAGATGTTCAGGTATTTATTCTCAATAGTTTTTGTGGTTCATGAGATAATCTTTTCCTTTAATGGAATCTATGACTGGGTGTTGCCCCAAGAAGTTTTCCTCTATTGATATATGTGAGGCCCATCCATTCAAAATCTGTGATGAATATTTTTATTTTTGCATTATGACATTGTTTGAGCTTTCATGACTAGTGGTTAGTTTTTCTGATTACAGAGCCTTTCACAGTTCAATCTCCCTGTTTCACTTCCAAGTGCAAACTTATTGGGACTAACAGCTGGAACAGGGGATTTGGCTTCAGGAAGTGCACCTTCAGACCTTTCAACACACATCAAATCTTTACATGGTAAGAGTAACAAGCCTGGAATGACTGACAATGGGTTAGGCTTGAGCAGATTATTGTCTGTTTCTACTGGTTCAAGTGAAGCTGATTTGTATGATCCTGATCAGCCTTTGTGGAATAATGATCATCCTGAAACATCTAATGCACTCATAGGACCTGCTTCACCCAAGGTTGAAGATGCCACACCCTTATGGAAAACTGATAGGCCCGGTTGCCATATTTGCATGTTACCTAATGGCATTGACAGTGAATGCTTTTGCAGAAGCACTGATTCTGTCGTTGGTCCACATAGGACAAGTTCATCTGTTTGGGGACGGATTCGGTATCCTGGAAATAACTTAGACATGACAGGAAAACTAGGTGGTTACACTACTCCAGGTGCTATAAAGAAACAAATTGCTTCAAATGATGCTGCTCCAAAAGCTATTAGTTCTGCTGCCAAATCAAAGCTGCAAAGTGATCCTGCACGAAAAAATGGAAGGCAATCCCAGAATGCTTTTCGCACTTTATATGTCAATGGCATTCCCCCGGAAAAGAACAAGATAGAGGCTCTTCTTTCACATTTTCGAAAATTTGGAGTAGTTATTGACATTTATATACCACTGAACTGTGAAAGAGCCTTTGTTCAGTTCTCTAAAAGAGAAGAAGCAGAGGCTGCTCTAAACGCACCTGATGCTGTGATGGGTAACCGGTTCATCAAGCTGTCGTGGGCTAACCGGGACAGAATTATTGGCAATGGTGTAAGCAGTTCCGATACTCATGTTCTACCTCAACCATCTGTTGCTGATAGAAAAAAAGATCTCCCATCCATACCTCAGAAGGTTAACGTTGCACCAGCCTTTAATATTAAGCCTGCAGCTGTTCATCCAAAACCTGTGGTGATAAATGGTCTGACGTCTTCCCAAAAGAAGATGGAGAGCATGGAGATTTTAAAGGAGGAACTCCGTCTAAAACAGGAAATGCTCGACCAAAAACGGAAAGACTTCCGACGCCAATTAGATAGGATTGAGAAACAAGTAAGACCCAGTATTCACCTTTGTTATCTTTTTTTACTTCAACATCTATAGCATGTTGGCAACGCTAATAATATTTTACTATATTGGAAAAACCTTTGTGTCTGTATATCCAAACGTTGTTCTCCTGGCTTCCAATGTCAGAGCCAGATTCCTGGAATAGACATCTTTATCAGTTCTCCTGGAACACACTTAGCCTCGGATGAACACCACTTTATAGCAAAGTGTGCTCATGAACATCCTATATTAGATAGAAGTTCTAATGGTTTTATTAAGAAATGGTTCGTATTCCCTTGGTTGGAACTTGGAAGTCATAAATTAAAAGTTTTATTGATTATTTATTTATTTATTATTATGTTCAGTTCTTTGTCAGGCAAACAGTAAAAAGAGGAAAGAAGAAGACTGCAGTGTTGCAAGTAGTATACTTTGCCATATGCCCCTTATAATAGGGGTTTACTTTCTTCTTTTCCTCAGGCATCAATAAATAACATGAAGATGTAGAATAAGACTCCATGACAAGAAAATAGAATGTCCTAGATCTTTCTACATGCAGCCTGAAACTGTTGGATTTTTACAGGTTATAACAGTTAAGGGTGAAGCAACTGCTGAACAAGCTGTAAAGAGACATAAAGAGGGAAAAGTATCTGAGGCTGCATGTCCAAGGCCCGCCATTCCTGTTAGCCCTGGGTACGAACAAGGGGCTAAGAAGACACTGGATAAAACCAATCCTGGGAAGAATTTTGTATCTCCCAGTACAAAAACAAAATCATCCACGGTGCTGCAGTCACCTTGGAGTTTGAAGCAGCCTAGTTGTTCGTCAGCGTCCTTAGATACTTTTTTGCTGGAAAATAGGTTCAAATTGGATAATCGCCCTACTACATTTAAAGTTCTTCCGCCTTTACCTGCTGATTTTGCAAATGTAAGATTCTCCCTGCTTCTTTCTATTTATGTTTTTTCCCTCCTAAGTTCTGCCTTCGTGTACTGATTTCTCCTGTGTATGCACAAAAATATTCATCTAAATAAACATATTACATATGGTTATGGAATACATATAAATGGGCATACTTATACGGGTTTTTTATTTTGTGACTCATATTGTCTTTTTATTTTTTCCTTTTTTCCTTTTTTAGAGGGAGGGAGGGGAGGTGTTATTGTAATGCTACGCCCCTTTCACATTTTCTCTGTGTTCCGATATTGAGTTAGACAGTACTAAGTACTAACCGTTTTCAACTTATACCATAAAGTGGTCGAGTAAACTTTGGTTTTACTCTCTTGCCCTTCATATTGGCGTGGTGAAATGCACCTGTGTCGTTGAATTGGAATTGATGTCTTTATTTTATTTTTTTAGGTTGTCGTGTTGAAGGAACACTTTTCAGCATTCGGCGATCTCTCAGCAGTTGAGCTAGGAGACTCGGACACCCATGCTGATCCTGCTTGTCTCAAACCATCTGAAACTTCTTGTGCTTGTATAACTTTCACATCACGTCATGCGGCAGAGAGGGCATTTTCAAATGGTAAATGCTGGCAAGGTCAGAATTTACAGTTTGCGTGGTTGACCGCCTCCAGAAATTTTATTGATGACCACCATGGAGGCACAGAAAATTTTCCAACTCCCACTCTCAAAGGTCTTTCAGATGCTGAAGCTCTGGCCAAAACTGTAGCACCTGCGTTGTCTTTGTCATCATCAAGCATGAGGAGATCCACATGTACTGTTTCTCGGGCAACGACTTCTACTAGTAATAGAGAAGCAGGCAATCCAGAGGAAGGTGGTCTTGAACCTATGGTTAAGGTAGAAAATTGTGCTTCCAGTCACGCCACCAAGTCATTGTGCGAGTCGCTGTCACCTAAAGCTGATATTCTTTTTGCTGATGATGGCATGATTGTCAATTTTGTACAATGAGGTGAGCATTCAATTTTTTCTTGTTTATGAGTTATTTTTGTAAAAGATGAGGCATGTTTCTCCGTCCTATCTAGTGGTTTTCTATGCACTTATGATGATTGGTTGATTGGGCGTTAATTGCATATTGGCTTAAAATGATTGGGTATATGTATATCTATGAAGCAAGGTTTAAATGAATGGTATGAGGACCTGAGATAAGTGAGATGGTTTGGATTGTATGTCTTAGACAGAATCACTTAGTTATTGTCTTCATAGTTTGATGTTATCATCTTCATTAGTTATTGTCTTCATAGTTTGATGTTATCATCTTCATGAGTATCACCCTGAGTCTTGTTTTCCACAGACTTCACAATATGCTTAATCGTTTTTATCAAGAAAACTTTGTGCATAATTTTTAGAAAAAATAGAAAAATATTTCGAGCACAGTATTCTTCATTGCCTAAGTTTTACTGATAAGAAAATTTGATTGCTTTCGACCATGTTAGTCGAAGTCCGCACTAGAAAGCTTAATATCATATTTAATATTCTGAGTACTTGTGTTAAAACAGTATGAATCTTTCAGTGTTATTGTTTATCTTGTTTGTTTTCTTTTTAGCTTTCAGTGTTCTTGCTCATCAACAGTTGTTGTTACTTGGTGCAGGTTATTTTTATACTCATGGATCATATCCTCAATAATTGAGAGAGCCTGAACATTCAAATGCACATAATGCTCCCCAAGAGGTTCAGTACTTGACACTTTTTTTTTTTTTTTTCAGAGTAGAAACAGAAATTCCTATAACATCCATATGCTATTCATGAGATCGTTGGCTTGCAAATTCTTGTATCTAGCTTTTCAGTTGTTTTCTTTGGCAGTGAGGAATGTTCATTTCTTGGAAAGAATATGAAAAGAAAAGTGATCTTCATCCATCTTGTTCATATTAACCGGCCGGAGATCATTTTGGAATTTTCGATGTTAAATTTTCGAATTCTGAAAATTTTGTAATGGATCAACTAGGTTCTAATCCTTTCATTTTCAGTATCATGATGTTTTTTAAATGATTGTCACACCACCTTCTGTGGGGCTCACTTGTGGTGTCCTAATATCAGCCTATGGAGCCTACATAGAGTTGATCCCAAGGGCAGATTTTTTTTTTTTTATGAGAATGAAGTCATATCACAAAAGATCACATCATTTAGAAATTTTTAACCTCATCAAAAGTTTGTCAATCTTAAGCTCTTTGAACCATTTTTATGTCAATTTTCACCTAATTTTTAATAGAGTTAAAAGTTTTAGAACAATGCTATTTTCTATGAGGATGACTCCCACTCCATGCTCTGGTAACTAGTATGCTATTAAATTGTAGTCATTGGATTTGGTGATGTGGATGAATCTCGAGGAAGTGAGTAGACTGGAGTAAGTGCTCAGTTAGATGTGATTGTCGCCAAAAACAAAGGGCGGTCCAGATTTATATAGATCCTCTAACATACTCCCTAAGGATAAATCTCAGCCATCCTTTGTCTCCCAAGACAAACACACACAGTTCTGTTTTAAGGCCGGTCAAAAAAAAAAAAAACAAAAAAGACTACCTAGAAAATTTTCCAAATCACGTCTTCTCTCATTCTCTGGTTTTTCTTTCTGGAAGTCGTAGCACCTACGATACCCTATATCAAAGAGAAAAGCTTTCTTCCATTTTCGAACTCTCTTTTTTTTTTGACACTTGTAAAATCTTTTTGTTTTTTTGTTCTAGTTGAACAGAAATACAGCACTTGCTGATTATTCTTTCTTAGCAGATTTTGATGATTTATCCCAATCTTCCTTCCGAGCTGCTGCTGCTCGATGATGAAGATGTTATCGATATTGACGACGTTATATTGACGACATAATGCAGAAAGCCGAAGATGCAGTTGTGGGGAATAAAAAAAAGGTTCTGATATTACTACTACCTCCTCGAACCAATTAGGCCTGGTTTTGGAAGACGATGATTATCAATTCATAGTTGACTGCAATTCCCTTTTAGTCGACATTGAGAACGAGATAGTTATAATCCATAACTTCATCCGGGACATCTATGGATCGAAATTTCCAGAGCTCGAATCACTGGTAAATCATCCAATTGATTATGCTCGGGTTGTGAAGAAGATTGAGAATGAAGTGGATTTGACCCTAGTTGATCTGGAAGGGCTCTTACCCTCGGCTATCATCATGGTAGTATCAATTACAGCATCAACTACCAGCGGGAAGCCACTTCCTGAAGAGATTCTCCAGAAAACAATCGATGCATGCGAAAGCTGCTAAGAAGTTCAAGGTGAAGCACAATGGAAGCAGTGGTGCTACTACATCAGGATTGACCTCCTCAAGTCTACTGGCATTTACACCTGTACAAGGAATTGAACTTTCAAACCCCCCAAGGGAATCAGCTTGGTAGCGGAACTCAAGAGTACCTATTTCTCTGAAACAGGGACATTTTCAAGGATTGAAACTACCCAAGGGACTTCTCTATCCTCATTCATTTCTACTCAAACTAGGTATAGAAAGTCTTGGTTAAACTTCTAATGGAAATGAAATCTGAAGGGAGAGAAATGTTTTTTTTTTTTTTTTCTTTTCATTATACATGTCGGATTGACGACCAAGACAGGTTATTGTCCAAACATAACAAGTTTACTGCTTTCCATAATCAATTGTTTCTTATATGATTTACTTTTGGTATAAAACATAGTGTGAAGTGTGAACATCCTTACTATCAAAAAATAGAAAAATTACACCACCAAGTCTTTCTTTTAACCATAACATGCACAAGCATACCCTACTTTTTCGTTTCTTTTTTTTTTTTCTTGTCTAGTTTTTTTTGAGCATTCAATGAGTTCGTTTAATTTTGAGGTAAAAAAGACGAATCAAATTTGAGGCAATTGATATCTTGATCAGTTCAGTTGATTCATTGGGTAACATATAGAAACTTAAATCTGGAAGTCATGCGTAAAATGCTTTATAATTGAGGACGACATAAAAGTACAGCAAATTACCTCAACCGTCATCAAGAATCTCTAAAACATTTTGAAGGAGACTCCTCATGAAGCTTCTTGTTTCTTTTCCTTGCTAGCTCTGGATAACCCAAGGATCAAAGACTTGCATATCAGGCCATTCGGCACACAACCCAATTTCAACATTTTATCTTGCAGTTTCAACGACTTCATCACATCACCTTCCTCACAATGAACTTTGATGAGTGCATCATAACTTTTCATATCATGAATCCGAAATTCCTCAGCAAAATAGCTTAGTAGTGATTCTGCTTTGTCCAGATCTCTTTCCATACAATAACCATCCACCAAAGCCCTGCAAATCACAGAATCAGGAATCAGACCAGCTTCAACCATTTCTCTCATAATTAACTCCCCCTCCAAGCTTCTACATGAACTACATAGGCAGCTTATAAGAGACCTATAAGTAATCAAATTGGGTTTTAAACCCTTATTAACCATCTCATCCTTCAATAAGAAAGCCTCTTTCAGATCATCACATTTGCACAAAGATTCAATCAACTTATTATATATTTCTAAATTGGGTTCATAACCATCTCTTGACATTCTCATCAATAGACTCTTTGCTGCGTAAGGTCGATTCTCCTGACACAGTGCAATAGCAAGATGATTGAAAATCTCTGGTGAGATTGAAACTCCAAATCTCTGAAGTTCCACGACCAAATTCAAAGAGGAAAGCAATCTACCCACTTTACCATAACCCTTTATGAGCATCAAACAAGTAAAACTATCGGGTAATAACCCTCTTTGGATCATTTCATGCAAAAGCAACCTTGATTCATGCATCTTCCCTTCCTTGCAATAGCCATAAATAAGAGAATTATATGAGAAAATATCCGGATTCAACCCTCTATGAATCATCCGATGGAAGAGCTGATGAGCCTCTTTCACCTTCCCTTCCTTGCAGAGACCCTTGATCAAAGCAGTATACGTGAACAAATCTGGTGGCAAACCCCTTCTGTACATGATTTTATACAAATAGAAAGCATCGTCCATTCTTCCCTTCCTACAATAGCTATCAATCAGTGTATTATATGTCACAGTATCAGGATCAAATCCTTCTTCTTCCATCTTGTCCAGAAACTCATTCACCTTTTTCACATCTCCATCTTTACACAAAACGTGAGTCAATATATTAAATGTATACGAATTTGGAGAAACACCAACTCTACCCATCTCATTGTAAATTTCCCAACACCAATCTAGACAATTCGACTTCAGCAACCCATTCAAAAGAGAGTTACAGGAATTGACATCCGGAACAATTCCGATCATAACTGTCTTCTTGAAAGTCTTTAAACCTTCTAGAGCCCTACCCACCTTAACATAAGCCTTAATAAGCATGTTGAAAACAACTGGACTCCAATTGCATCCTTCAGTACACAAGACCAATTCTCGAAAAACATCTTCATCTCTAGCTAACTCTGTCAGTTCAGATAATAAACTCATGGCTGATGTGAACTTTTGGGACCAAGCTAAGATATGAACAATGATACAGTAGTTATGGGTGGTGGGTCTGAGACCCAGATCATTTCTTATCCAATTGAAGAAATTGAGAGCACTGAAAGGGTCAGATTGGCATCTCAATAAAACCCTTGAAATTTCATGGGTCCCCAAATGGGGAAGAACCCAGAGTATGTCTTTGTCAAGGGATGTGAGATGGCCATTGTTGAGTTTGAGGTTTGAGCAGATAATGTTGACTATGTTATTGGGATTATGAGCTTCTGGAAGGAAAGTGTGAAGTGGGTTTGAGATGGGTTTTATGGATGAGTTTGTGAGGGTTTGAAGAGATGAAGATGAAGAGGAGGTAAAATTTAGTACAGAAATTTTTTTGATAATTGATTCTGAAGATAAGAATAGGAAATAAGATGGGTTAGAGAATTTTAGGAGAATTTGGTGGGATGAGGTGATTGAACTTCGACGCATCATTAGTAATAAAGATCAAAAACCTTTTTGTTGAGAGAATTATTGGCAATATCGCGAATTGTATGCTGACAAGTTACAAATTGTTCTTTCATTTTAAACAGTTAAGGAAAGCACTGAGATATTATTGATTGATAAAGAAAGACATAAAAAATTCTCTTAAATAAACTTACGAATTTAGGGCTTTCCAAAGCAACAGAACAGATAAACCCTAGCTTCGCGTATAAGGTAAAATCTCCAAAAGTAAAATAGAGAGTAAAGCTTAAATCTTACAGGAAAAACGACATGGATGACCCACCAAAAGAAGTTAAGAGTAAGAAAACCACGTTGGGATGTGCAACTATCGTCGTCACTGAGTGGTGCTGTGAGAGAGAGGTGGAATTGTAGAAGAAGAAGATGCAATAATCAATCCTAAAATAATAAAAAAAAATAATTAAAAAAAAACTAATAAAAAAAAAAAATAAAAAAAAAACTAAAAAAATGAGAAAATAATAAAAAAAATAAAATTTAAAAAAAAAAAAAAAAACAAAAAAAATTAAAAAAAAAAAAAAAAAACAAAAAAAAATAATAAATATTAATAATAAAAAAAAAAAAAAAAAAAAAATAAAAAAAAAAAAAAGGTTTTTATTACTAAAACTCAAAATTTCAATAATCTTTTATGGTGATAAAAAGTTTTAAAATGAAATGATTTTATGCTGAGGATGATTTAAAAGATGACAAGATCATCTTAACACAAACACCAAAGGAAGAAGAAGAAAAAAAGAAAAGAAAAGAAGCATTTTGATCATGTCCTTAAACCCAACAGGTGAGGTGTAAGAAGAGTGTAAGATTCCCTTACGTGCAATACGAGTCCCATCCCAATTGAGTTTTTCGCCTACTCTACTCAATATACACATGGTAATTGTTGGATGGATGCAACTTCAACGAATTACTTCAAATCTTTTATTTTATGTTTTTTTTATTGGCAAAGATAATTCTGATACTTCAAATCAAATGGTCAAATATTTACAGTTTCATCTGAGTTTTAGAATAAAACTGTGACCAAACCTTCAGTCCTTGGTTGTTAACTAGAAACTCTTGTATATATACATTGAATTTACAACAGACAGTAACTATTTTCACACAACAGAGTAAAAAGGCCTGAAGTAAACAGTTACAAGTAAAGGCCCAAGAAACGAAAGGATGGACTCTTTCTGCTGGTTGATCGGGCGTCTCAGTACATGCAAGATGTCAATGTTAAGGCCCATTGGGCCTAACTCTCCTTGAATACCCGCTTGCAAGGAGAGGGTTGCCCAAGGCTTATAAACTTCACAAATCCAAAGTGCCCAGGCGATGTGGGATAATACTAACACTCCCCCTCAACGTCAGGGCTGGAGCTACTCGGCACTCCCCCTCCACGCAGGGCTAGAGCAAACAGACCCGACCCATCCCTGAGACACCCTGCTCTGATACCATGTCAAGGCCCATTGGGCCTAACTCTCCTTGAAAACCGACTTGCAAGGAGAGGGTTGCCCTTTTAGGCCCAATGGGCCTTAACATGGTATCAAAGCAAGGTGTCTCAGGATGGGCCGAGTCTGTTAGCTCTAGCCCTGCGTGGAGGGGGAGTGCCGAGTGGCTCCAGCCCTGGCGTTGAGGGAGAGTGTTAGTATTATCCCACATCGCCTGGGCACTTTGGATTTGTGAAGTTTATAAGCCTTCGGCAACCCTCTCCTTGTAAGCAGGTTTTCAAGGAGAGTTAGGTCCAATGGGCCTTAACAGTCAAGAGCTAAGTCCCCATTCTTTATAAAATGCCTAGTAAATCGTACTTCTTAAATCACCTTCATCCGTATTGTTATGCCGGATGCTGGTAAATCCTAGATAAACTGGAGCTGAAAATTTCACTTGTTTCTGTATGCCCATAACCATATTGTATTCATGGAACCACCATATTAGTGAGCCTCAACTGCTTATCAAGCGGTAAGTAGTCTTTCAAAGTAACACAAGTTTGATGCAACAACCGTGTGAGGAAAACAGCAATGGCACTTTCACTTCCGTCAATGGGATGCTGCTGCTGGCTAAGCGTGTCATTAACACCAGCACTGGTTGCCAAACATTTGGCCCAGTCATAGACACGTTGAGTTGATGTCCATAAATTCAAAACCACTGGTTCTGCAACAACCTTCCAGCTGCTATGGGATAAAAGAGAAGGAAGTGTGACAGGTAAGTCACTCAGTACTGTCACACGATCCATAATCAAAAGAGGCATATATTCACAGCAGCTACTGGATAGCAGACCAATGAACTGCAGTGCCTGTAGGAGAGAAGAAATAAACGCTAAGAAATTCTAGTTGGAAAATCAAGATAACCGCGGTTAGCAGGTCAATCACTTTAGAACTCCAAGACAATGGCTCAAATAGAAAGAAATATAATTTTTTTAAGGCACTACACCCAAACTGTCTAGGTTTGTTCCTAAGCAAGTAAGCAGAGTAGAATTGCATGGAATATACATAAATATAATGGATGCATATTATTATTAATATGGTCTGATACAAATAAGTTTACAATGATTGAAAACTGCAATGTATGGTATTGTCCTTACTGTTTCTGTCTATTTCAAAGCAACTTTGAAATTTGAGTTTTTTAAGTTCCAACTTTCAAAAATATTAAGTCACTATATTTTCTTGTTCACCATTTTTGAATTTTAATAACCTTTTTGAACAATGAAAGGTGCATAAAGCATTTTTCTTTTTCCTTTCTTTTTTTCTTTTTGGGATAAAACATAACAGCCAGGATCTTAACAATATGGTGCCTTCGTCCATCAAAACTCTCTTTTAGACCATGGTGTACAATGAGTGGAGTCCCACCATTACTGCATAGGGCAGTACGATATACTGTATAGGATTTAAGCAGTTGTATCGTATTTTCTTTGACACTAAACATTTTAATGTACACCAGTTCCAGAACTAAAGAAAGAAGCTTACCGTGGAAGGATACTTTGTTATGCAACTAATCTCCATTGCATCAACAAGCCACTTTCTTTTGGTACTTCCTTCTGCGCATTGTAGAGCTGCAACAACTTCAACCAGTGCATCCCAGACACCTGCAATTGTTAGTGGTTAAGAATCTGCATTATGAGGATGCATCCAACTTTTCACGTTTTGCATTCTCAGATCTGAGATGCAACCATGCCGACAATGATTTCATGTGTACAAAGCAGATAGGCAAACATGATGGTATTTATGTTGTATGTGCCAATTTATTATGTATGCTTTATGAATCAGCTCCAATTGGAACTTCTCGTTTCCGACAGGGAACTAACCATCTAATTCTGTATTGAGTGGATAGGATTTCAGCTTTCCCAGCTCTGTCCATGGAATGCAACCGGTCATAACTAGCCTGGCTCTTGCTTGAATCTTTTTCACAACTTCAATGGAGCAGCCTCCCTGTACTCGATTCGTCTCTGGAACCTGCCCAACTCACAACAGATGACATTTCTAAGCGCCAAACAAAATTTCATGCCTGAAGAAGCTCATATACAAACATAACATAACAATGCATTTTATATGCATGTGTTGTTTAGGAAGATTTATATACCTCCAAAATATCCATTAACCAACCCCGTCGAGCCTTCCCCAAGCATCTAACTACCTCGGACCACTCTTTTGTGAAGCTTACCTGATCCACTCTTAGGTTGTCATCATAGTGCAGAGCAGGGAGCAAGACAAACAACAACTCCATGCACTTTTCCATGTTTGTTATATACTCTGGGAACTCATTAGAAGCTTCGCCGAGGCACCGATACAGACCCATCCAGAATGAAACTCGCAACAAGCTTTTCTGATCTGGGTTATGGACTTGGTGGGACGAAGCTGATGAACTGAAATAGTCAGCCATATCATCAAACAGTTTCTCCAGCCTAGAACCCGAGAAAATTTTTAGCAGGTCTGCCAGATGACAGAGCAGACATATCTGCAGGTTCAGCTCAAGTGTCCTGAACCTGGACAAGTCAGTGAGCTCATCCAAGAAAAATAGGAGGGGATTGACTTGGTTTGCATGAGCTAATGCAAACTGAAGGCACTCTTCTCTAAGAGTTCCTTTCTTGTGAGTTTGATTTGGAAATAGCATTCCAGAAACTTGATTCTCATATCTCATGCAGCGTCTAATGATGGCTCCCCAATCCAAGGATGGCAACCTGGGAGCGCACGACAGGCACCTTAATATAGTTTCAACTGTACTCACATGAGTGATGACACCCTCCTGAATTTTAGAAAGAAAGAAAATGGAAACCTAATCAGCATTAGCTATCAGCAAATAAATGCATAAGAAAATAAAAATAACAAGTTGATTAGATGACCCTAATAAAGAGAAATACAGAAGACTTATCTTTTGACAGGTTGAGGTCACAAAAGCAGGTGATGACAACTTTCAACAATAGAAGAAAACAATCAGCATTCTACCAGTTTCTAGCAAATTTGATGACATACCAAACGGTATTATAAAGAAATCATACACGCATTCTTCGGTCCAATTTGTAATTGTTGAGACTACTACGCTAGTGTAGCTACAGAAGCAAGAGGAAAGAATCTACTATCACCTTCTAGTGTAGCTGCAGAAGTATAACTTCCTAGGCTTATGCAAGCAACATAAGCATAACAAGCATGGGATTCAATTTTGATGGTGAAAAAACCAAATTGATAAAACTGAAATGAAGAAATTTCTGATGCACCTATAGCCTTCAATTAACTATTTAGTATTTAGCAACATATTGACAGATCCAAAATAAAAATGCCAAACCAAAGATTTCTAGCACAGTTGGACTGACATGCACATACTAATAAATACAGCATGCAAGACAAGAAACAAATTTGCAATGAAGTGCATAAAGTAAACATGACTGCGGAAAGATTTCTTCTACATCACTACATGTTTCACTAATCTAAAAATTGAGTTAGCAATTTATGGAGTTGTTCTCCCTTCAAGAAGTAGATATACTATTTTCTTAAGTAAACTTCACGCGTGGTGTGCAAGCAGAGTAAAGCAGAAACAATCAAATGCAGCTTACTTTGTCTTTATTTCAGTAGGGGATATCATGTCACCTATGTTGAGAAACTAACCTCAGAGTGTCTAAGATCTCTTAGCCACATGCAGAGCTGCCAGACCACACTGTCCTCTGAAAAGCTTTGTGAAACAGGCTTAGACTGGTCTGGATCGCTTTGGGAACTATTCTTTAGAGTCTGAAGTTCCTCGGAGCACCACCGATGCCTAAGAAATGAAATTGCCCATGATGCATATTTTTGCAATTGCTGATCTTTAGAATCCTGAGCAACTAGAAACATATCTTGCATCATTGACGTCGAGAGTGGCTCACAAACAGGATTTGAAAGTATAGGCCCTCTGATATAAGATGATTCCTGTGAATAAAGCTACAGGCAATTAGATGAAAAAAAAAAATTGACTATAAATTGGAAATGTGAAAACATAGTGTTATACCATCTTTCCATAACCGGTCTGCAAAGTGGAAGGCTTGGGATAGATGTGTGTGAGATACCCTGCACCTGCACCCAATGCATTAACAACTCCAAGCATGGCACCAAAATGGACAGTGGGAGGGTATGGAATCGAATAACATTTTTGGCATAGTTCCAGTAAACCTTTTACATCTTCACTTTTCATAGAGTGCACCCCTTCATCCAAAATGCATGAAAGAAGGCTTCCAGCTCCAATACATGAAGCCATCAGCAAACTCTGATGGAAGGTACCAGATTTTTTTACAGATAAAAGTTCAGAAATTAGTTCCCTGTAACCATTAACCAGACAGTTTAGTTCATTATCATCAATGAGTTCTACTCTTTGGCAGAAGGCCACTACAGTAGGCAGAGCAAGACAGGAGCCGACAGATAATAGTATCTCGGATTCTACATTGCGAACACTAGAACTCTGAACAACAGGATTCACATGTGGAATCCATGATGTAAGCAAGGCCTTCATCTTGATCACAGACTCATGGCCCCCAGCTCGGTATATTGCACTAACAGAATTCCCTAGACCCATGATGACTCCTGCAACACCCCAGACATCTTCGTCCAAGTTGTTACACCGTAAAACAGAAGTTGTATCAGTATCTATATCATCTGTACCCAGTGGAACATATCCACACAGACTTTTAAGTGAATCAACTGAAGAGGGACTCAGCTGGCAGATCATTAGAGAAAATGCCGCTACGATCTTTCCAAGTAAGTTGGATTCCATCAGTCTATCAGTGTCTTCAAAGTTAGAAACATCAGCAGCTTCAATTCTGTTAAGAAGATCTTCAGAAGCAAAACCCAAGCCAGCCATACAGGCTCCTTTGACAAGAGAGCTTTTGCTATTACAAGCTACCTGAAAGCAGACATTGCCAGTAAAACATTAAAGCAGCCAATTTCATTCTTCTATTGGTGTGGTGATGCTTAGATTTCAGAAAGATGTGTGACTTTGTTGTTCATTTCCATCCAAAAATCACTTTTTTGGATCACTCGTACTAGATTACCTTTAGAAGTCCAGTAATGATCTGAAATTTCTGCTTGCGATCAGTTGCATGTAAGCAACCCGAGACCAACCCCAACCCAATTGCAGCTGACCATTGCCTGTGTTCATGCTCATTCTGATACAACCATTTCAGCAGGAATTGTGAAGCAGTTGTTGCTATTGCATGGGCAGACGGAGGCAAAATCTGACAATAAGCGTAAAATGGAATGAGCAAAAGCAAGCACCTCACCGTAAGTTCTTAATCTAGCAACAAAAGTTAAATACATCATAAACATTCAGCTGATTGGAATATCTAGTTTCTTACTTTCTTAATGCACTATGTTTGCAAAGGAAACATAATCCAATCAATTAATCTAATACATCATTTCAATCATTTGTTTTTTACAGACAGTGGATTCCACCACTAAACATTATGGCCATTACAGTGCTAAAATACAGAAACCATTGTGGCGTCGTGTGGATCCTTTTACCTTGGATCCAATTAAGAAAGAAAGCTATCTTAACGTCTTAAGATTCTTAACACACTTAATTTCACACATCATAGAAGAGAAGAACAGAGGTATAACACTAAAAGCTCCAACTGCTGCCTCCACAGTTACATTTCAAATACCAATATGAAAGACCTTTGATACTTACTACAAGAGCAAACATTATAAATGGCACTTGACCGTTGACACCAAATACATTGTTATATTCAATGGCAGCCAACCCAATATATAGGATAATTACATACCTCTCTGTGCTAAGATATATAAATGTGTCTTCTCTCAAATAAGAACATGTGTGTACTCTCCATGCTCACCTCAGTATGCATGTAATCTAAGAAATATTTCCAACATATCAAGATTATTACCATACACAGAGCACCAATGGCAAGTGCTACATTCTCAGCAGATCGAGGAACAGATTCTTCAGCAATTCTTCTCATTCTCTACATGAAAAGCATTGACAATCAAAATGCAATACAGAATCCTGGGGCTTATTATAAAAATATATAGAAAGTAAAAAATAAAATAAAGAGGAAGAAGAAAAGGGGAAAAAAAAGGGTTAGAATCCTGGGAATTCAGTAAATAGACTAATTAGCAAAACGGATAAAATCACAATTTTAAACAATTTTGGGTGAAAACAGAACGAACTAGCAAGTAATGTAGTCGGACAGGAGGGAAGAACGAACCTTCAGAATATCATCAGCAGCCTTTGAAGTTTTCTCCAACACATTCGAAGGAATTTTGGCATCCAGGTGCATTAATACTGCCCTCATCCAACGTTGCATGAATGGTTTCCATGATTGCAGAGAGAGATGTGCAACCAGAATATTTCTTGACAGCTGCAGAGAGTCTGCAATTTCCACCAGAGCATTTTCATATGCAGCATGCAGTTTGCGTAGTTCCTGAATATTAATTAAAAAAATGATTCAAGTGAGACACCAAATTCCCAGTAAAGCATTCTATTAAAGCATCATTAACAATGTACCTCTGATTTCCCCGAGCTATGTAATTCCTTAGGGATGAAGGAAAGGCATAACAAAGCTGCACCAGGTAACTCACTAGCATTGCTGCTTCTTGTTCCTGCGAATGAGTAGTCTAATATTGAGTACATGAAAAGATAATGTATAAAATGGTTTTCTGATTACGGTTCAGAAGCGATACAAATTAGTAACCGATGGAGCATAATTCAATAAGAGAGATCTACTTTCCCAACAAAGGAGAGAATGATCAATTTGAATGCATTCCATGAATCACATTTGAAGCGGGTGTGTCCACCAAAAACGTGCCTCACTGAAAAAAAAATCCTCACATATATGTGGAGGTGTCTGCTTCATGGGATATATGTATTTTGGGTCATGCTTCATGGTAGTTTTGGTGAACTTCTCTTCAGGCATGCTGCCCTAAAAGATGGGAATTACGTTTAATGATATTCACCTGGAACTAATCTTGTGATGCAGTATAGTTGAGCCAGTTTAATAACAGCAGAAAAGGCTAGGCAAGATAAGTGGATTAAAGACAACCATCATAGACATATAGTAGTAGATCTGTAAATCATGGAAGAAGTTAACAGTTCAATGTGCAGAATTCCTATACCTGATCGGAAAATAGTTTGAGGAAAGACATCCAGCAATTTTTCAACCTTGTTTACCACGACTTTTTTCTCCTTTAACAGTCTTCGTCGAGTGCTGGCACCAATTGACAAGGGCTTATCAGTATTGGCACGTCAATAATTTCCTCACGATTTTGAAAAGCAGCAACAAAATGAACAAAGGTGAAACAATGGTTTACGTGTGCTCAAAAGTAATAATCTTGACTTCAAATCGCTCCACAGCTCTGAGTACATCTCGATCAACCTCAGAAACAAGTATCTCCACATTCCTTTTGTTAAAATCAGGAATATTTGTTTTAATATGCTCCACCTGGAAAAATTATATACACCAGGAGTAAAATCTTACATGACTCTGACCTTAGCTCAATAGAAGGAAATACTCGGAATTTATTTCAAGAAAATGTCCCCCAAAAGAAGTTAATGATAGGAGTGATCGTAATCTTGTTGAGAAAAATATGTGGAAAAGAAAAGTAAGCAGTGGAACCATGTAACAAATGTAGCAACAAAGTTTACCTCATATTGGGTCAAAGATTCAAAGGCAGATGTCCTTGCCTTGGCCCATTTATATTCATTGGAGTGACTAGAGGTTCCAACTTCCCACAAAATCTGCAAAACATTCTTTGAAGCTTCTGGATATGCTTCAGCATCCAATGCACCCCATCTTAATAAAATACATATGCTGCCCATAAGAGGGGATTACTAGTCATTATGTAGTCAAATTTAGCTCGAGTAAATAATAGATTACCAAACATGTGACTCCAACCATGAGCATAGAAACAAGAAGATGCTGACTAGGAAACCCAACAGTCATGCATAGAATAAAACTAAGAGAATACTTTGGAATGTCATCACAGGAGATCGTAAAGATGTTTTTGACCAATTCTAACAAAATAACAAGTAAATATAGTATATCGTTTAATGAGGGTCGAAGAGAGAAAGGCTCTACCAAATGATAACCTCAAATGGCCAAGAACAAACTTAATAAGTTCTTACCCATGTGCAACAATAGGGTCTACAGAGTAGTCCAGCACATGCTTTGCAATGACATCCCAAGCAGTATAAAAATCTGCAAAGAAATTATTTTGAATTAGAAAACTTGGAATATAGTGATAAGTTGAATGACAGATCATGGTTATGACTTATAGACCATTGAGGACAAGTAGCTTCTAGAAATTTAAAAAGAATGTAAGCACACAGATGTGAGAAGAAAAATTATAGACTTTTAATGCTTATTTGATGGACGAGGATAAAATAGACTAATGAAACAGAGAGATGCAAATCCATTAAGAAGATGCCCCCATCAACCCTTTCAGTCAATGAATCTGCCTTCTGAGGAGAATTGCAAAGTACACAGCCATACAAGTTAATATGTTTAACAGATTTCTAATTCACAGTTACTTGAACTGCAAGAGAATACAGCTACAAGTTAAGAAAGCTGCTAAGAAAATCAAAATGGCATACCTACTACATCAGCTTCGCAGAGGTGTCCAAGGCTTTGAAAACCAAGAGCTTTTACAGTAGGATCTCGGCTCTCGATGCATGCCTGTTAATCCAGAATAGATAAGAGAAAAAAAGGAAGAAGGGAGACCTTCAAACAACAGGTATAGGGTAAAGAAAGAAGAAAGGGAAGAAACAGTTCTTGGAGTACCATACCGACACAGAAAGGATAAGGTCCACACCCCTATCAGGATTTTTCTGGCAAACATCACGAATGGAAGCAGCCATACTTATACAAATATTTTTCTCGTATACTAAGTCTTGAAAGGCCTTTGGCTGCAAAATTCCCTAAAACACAGAAGAGAGAAAACCCCAATCAAGAGAAAAGAAAATGACAGAGAAATCGACAACTTCTTTTTCACTGTTCACCAATTTTAAAGTTCAACAGAAATAGCATTCAATAAGAAACAAAAAGCCTAATATAACTAACCAAAGTCATGATATCACCCACTTGAATATCATCACTCTCTATCACATTACCACATCTGGTGCTACTGTGAGTCTAATTTCAGCGTTAACTTGGTCAACACTGTTATGGTGTCTATGTTTGGTTCATTCAGGTTCCAGTAAGGATACATAAGAAAATATTAACATTCATAAATGACCCAGAAAAGTCGTGTCTAGAAACTATTGCATCTTTGCAGTCACGATTGTTGCAGTTTGCAATAGAAACACATGTAGGGCAACTCCTAGACTATACTTGAACGTCCAGAATTATTAAATCAATTTTGTATGGTCATTCATTCTTACTATGTTTTAAAGTTCCATTCATGGTTTTAAAAGGCGATTTTAAGCCTCGAGGCGCTTTGCTTTGAAAAGGTGAAGCGTAGCTCCAAGGCGGTACAAAAGCGTAGCCTCAAAGTGTAGAAAAATTACATAAATTCATGGACATATATACTTATTATTGTATATTTGTATTAGTATATAACTATATAACTTATATAATATAAAAGTGGCATTGGGAAACACAAGAATATGTCCCAAATCTAACTTATATAATATAAAATAAACAAAAAGTTGAATATATATATATATATAAAAGCATCTTCAAAAGGCGTACGCTTTTGTGCGTAAAGGTATCGCCTCGCCTCGAGGCGTATCTGAGGCGTACACCTCGTAACGAATTTTAAAACCATGGTTCCAATTGTTAACAAATTTTTTATTTCTCAAAGGGTCAGTTGGGAAAGATGGAGAAAAGGCACAACATCAAAGTCAAATTTCCAGAATTCAAGTAGCAAGAGAGGTAGATAACTATCATCTTACCTGCAAACTTCCGAAGACACGATCTGTAATCTCCCATGTCTTACAAAGCAGACGAGTAGCTGTAGCATGCAACACTCTAAAATAGGCAACCAAATAAAGATTTCTCAGATTGCAGGTAGTATGCTCCTTATAGCAGGAGAAAAAGAAGTTACCAACACTAATGAGATGGAAAAACTGATAAGTGAAGATCAATTCATAACCTAGATTTTGTTCACTATATCACAAAATCCAGAAGTAACAGAAGTTCAGTATAAAAAAGTGTAAATCAAATAGAAACATACGGTTTTCTGTCCCTTTGAAGCATTGGTACAATAGTCTGAACAATAAACGGTACCATAGCAGAATGTGAAGCCAGCGAAGGAAGCATTTCCAAAAGTTCTAGCTGCAAGAAATGTTAAAAGGGACCCATGACAAAAGGGATGAATCCAAGAAAAAGTTGAAGCCTGCATTAAGTACATGGCTGCAACTTACCAATAATTGATGCGAACTACTCTCATTGCTGTATAAAATTTTATTATAGAAAAGAATGGCAAGCAACATTGGCAAGCCCAATTTAGGATCCATAAGACCAATAGCTGCCAAAGAACCTATAGCACATCTCCCCAGTGAATGATGCAAGACCGAGAGAGAAACTACAGATGCAAGTAACAAAGGCATATCTGCAATGACAACGAGCAAAAATTATCTCATTTGATGAAGAAAATTAAAGGCTAATATTATAAGGTGATCCTTGGAGCATATGACGCAAAACTCTAGTAAGGAATTACTTGATACAAGATTTTCTTGAGACTGGGAGATTGGTGAAGATTTCCGTCTATCAACGATCATGAGACAGTATTCTCTAAGTTGAGATAACCATGACTTCTGTTTACTGTTTATCTCCTTAACATCGGTTTTACCATTGGGAGTAATACTAAGGAAGTAAGAACTGGGCAGTGAGGCTTGATCCTGCAAAAGAAAATAAAAAATACAGTTAAGCAAAAAGGAACCCTGTCAACATAATAAAGCTTTCACTTAGCAATTATGTATATCGATTCTCACTCTTTTCCAAGCAGATAAGTTACTTACAATAAGAACCCAGGACCCCAATTTTGTAAAGTACTTTTCAACCAATAGATATGTGAGGAATTATCCCCTGATCTTAAAAGTTTTTTAACTCGATAACCAATTTTATTAAGAGCAAAGAAAAATACAATAGTGCAAATACAGAGGAGAAGAGAAACAGACATCACAGATCTCCAGTTAGAGGAGTAACTTAAACAAGTGTACACATCACTCTTATGTGTCACAGGGGTAAGGCGTCAGCTATTTCCTGATAACCCATCATCATTGATCGAATATAAATGATGAGGATGAACAGATGGCAAACAAACCTGGAACCACAGATCTTGCAAAAGCCTAGAAATAATAGATTCAGGTTTGCTGATTGATGGAGATCTCTCTTGGAATTTGGGCATTTTGTTTCGCTCAACCAACAAACCCATTAAGATCTTTTCCAAAATTGAAAGCAAATCAGTTGATGCAGCTTTAACAGATCTAGAAGGAGATGAGAGAAGGTTGATGACCGGAAAAATCAATAGAAGCTCTTCACTAAAACCACAAACAGTTTTTGCCAGAACATGTTCTGCAAAAGGATACGGAAAGCTATTTTTAGTCAATTACCAGTGAAGACGAACCAATCATATAAGAAAGCATTCAGAAAAAAGATTAGGGTCAGATGAACACTGAAATCATTGTCACCATGTGACTAGATACATATGAACAGTGATAACATAGCAAGCAAAAAAAAACAGGTGATAACACAGTCATTAAGCACAACTTCAAAGCACAAGAGTAAAGAACAGGTTCTGAATGACTGCCATGCTAGACTTACAGCACATATGCATGGATGCAAGGGACCATACATATAACACCACCTTTTTTTCACCAACTGTTGCAACTCTACATTTTGCAAATAAATGAAGATGAAGACTCAAGAAAGCACGAGAGCCACTCCAAAGATGGTAACTCACCATTTGGCATTAAGGAGTAGTAAGAATGACTACCATGACCAATATTACTGCTTTGTAACAAAAAAGGAAGACATCTCTTGTTAACTTTATTCAAATATAATAGATAATGGTGAAACTAAGGAAGCAAGTTTTTCAGTGATAAAATTGCTACTACAATATGAATCAATTATTTAGTAGATACCATGATATGGTATTCACAAACTTCATTTGTACCTTCCTTAGATACTTGTACATAAGGTATACAACTATTGTGTTTTTCTCTTTAAAGAACTATAACGATCAATGATTGGAACCCAAAAAGTGGAACAATATAATCTTGAAATTGTCAAACATCAAATGCAAGACCTTATTCATTTCGATATGTTACCATAATCGAGCTGTGTCATGAGTTAGGGCTCATGAGTTTAAGTAAATCAAATAAAAAATACTTCACTTTTAAAAGAAAATCATATATGGAAGGAGCACAAGTCCAGAAAAACAAAGGTCAAACTAGATGAAACAAAAATGCATGATTTTTCAGTATAGAAGTGTGAATCCATTGTGATGGGAGCAAGAATGTTTCAAGTCGAGTATCACTTGGCTAAACTCCAACCGCAAGAGCAAGATTTTGCAAACATGAGTGTCCTAGGTAGAATAATCTAGCTTCTAAGATTCCAAGATTCAAATTTCAAGCAGATAAAAATGGCAGACCAAAAATAAGAACTCAATTAGAGACTTAACTATAGTGTGTTACCACTTACAATGAAATATAGATGTTCTCTTGTAAGCAAGAACACTGAAAGGACCAAAAAGAAAAGAAACAAAATCCACAATACTTGGTCATACTCGAAACAGAATAGAAATGAACATACCATTTTCTCTTTTCCACTTCAACATGAAAAGTGAGAGTTTCAGTAAACATAGTTGCTCATGTTCAAACTCAGCTTGACTAAGAATGAGAAACAAGGATATCATAATTGAGGATAGTTCAGGTAGAAATTGCAGGCCAAGCTCTCTATGGGCGACCAATAAGCGCTTTGACAGTTCAACAATGGGTTCCTTTCCATTAAAGTGTTTGCCAAGATCAGTACAGAATGATAGAAGAGTTCTCAACAGTTCCACACCGCATAATTGAGTCTCATTTGTCGGCTGTTAACAAATGACAGCATAAATTAATATAAATGAAGCATTGCAACAAAACAAACAAAAAATTATCCTAATTTGGATATGACAGAGCAAAAGGCATTTTATAACCCAGTTTCAATGAATAAGTTGGTAACTACTTGTATATCCAATACAGAACTGAATCATTAATCAGGGACAAAGATGGATTCTATTAGGTCAAAACTATCACTTCTATCAGTAATCTGACTTATCAGGTCCATGTAGTGAATAGAAACATGAATGCCATGATATATTTGATTTGGGTTCATGGAGCCAAACGTCAAGTCTTTAGGTAAGTAGGTACCCATGGACACCCCTAATCTGATCAAGCGCAAATCTGATCAAGCGCAAATGTACATCGACTAAGTCATTGATTCGCAATACTGTACGAGTTAATTAGAAACACCCAACAAATTTCATGAGCATTAATGGACAAAATTAACAGGTGAAGATTCTTAGGAAACAAAAACAGTCTCTATGAATCTCTGATTAAAGTTTTAGGGCATACCAAACCAGTCTCCACCACCAGCCTCAAGACCACCGTATATGCATCCACCAGATGTTCAGCAACAAAAAGGATATCTTTGAAATCCTAAGAGAAAGCTCCAAATTATAAGATATCAATAATTATGTGTTTCATTAAAGCTCAAGTAAAATATAGTATTTGCTGAACAAAGCTCACTCACTTGTGCATTCTTGCAAGGAAAATATTTCAAGCATCCCACTAACAATTTGATAACGGGCAACGATTCTGTCGGAAAGGAACAGCAAAGAGACGCGATTGACGATATCATATGCCTTGCAAACGAAGAGGAAGAATCCGAAAACGGTATTCTCAAAATGGAGAAATTCAAAAAGGGTCTTAAGAATTCACAAACTTCAACAAACCCAATTGCTTTATTCCGCACTATAAACAATAAAACCTGCTGAACAAGCTCAGAGTGAACCTCAACACGACAAGAGAGAACCCTAACGAACGGATGAGTCTCTGGAGAATTCACAAAAGAATCGTTTTTCTGAAAATCGAAGCTAACAAGAAAACCGATTCCTTTAACGAACAGATCAACGAAACGATAATCGCAACCCTCCAGAGCTGATTGAAGTTCTAATAAACCACGAGAAGAATCCATGTAACCTTCTTTGACATGAAGACAGAGTTCTCGAACTGATTGATCGACTACGTGAGAGGAATTGGCGTGAAGACAGTGAGAAATGGCGGTTCGTCCAGGATCGGAATCGGAATTGAAGTGTGAAGGAGCGGATCGGATCTTTTCGAAAATTGAGATAACTGCGAATCTCTGGATGGAAGGTTGGGGAACTCGAATTCGCTCGAGAAGGGAAGAGTAGAAGTCCATTGTTGTTGTTGTGTGAGATTGAACTGGAATGTGGGGAAGGCGGGAGAAGTATGAGAAATGAAACGGTGGGAAAGCGAAAGAAGTACTTGTGTTTGGTTTTTACGGTTTTGATTTGTTCAGTTGTGGAACAGTTAGGGCTAGATACGGACCGGTTTTTGCCCAGTTCCGAACCAGTCCAAATCGGAATAAAATGATTTTGGTTCGTGGATTTTTAAAAGGGAAGTGCTATTTCAACCCACTTCACGAGTCAGTTTATACCCAATAATATAGAATGGCCTAAGTGCAAGTTTAGTGGGAATCCCTCAATCACATCCCTTAACATTTGATCTAATGGCATTGGGATAGAGTCTGAATAGTAGGAAAGAGGGATTAGTCCCTTAAATTTGAGTCAAATGGCATGACGTGATTGTCAAATTGTCACAGCGATCATCTATTGATAAGGTCTGAAGATCGTATGAGACCATTTACTCGACAACCACTGCTTGACTGCCACGATCATCACTTAATTGTGCATTCTTTATTGATTGCACAGGCAAAATACGTGCTCGAACCCATTAAATAACCAGAGCACAAAGCAGGAGCAAGGTTATTTAGTCTTTAGTTCTGGTTACTAAATTTTGTCTCCAGTTGAAAAGATTGCTCTCATATGAAGCAAAGAATAACAAGGGTATCATCTTTTTCCTCAACTTGAAATATGCTGTGATGCTATTTTCCACTCTGTATTTTCCTCCTATCCTAAACTCAGTTTGGATGCTAATTTGGAGTACCCATTACGAAACCAACTTGATCACGAAATTTATTGATCATTAGCCTCACTCTTTTATTCATCTCGATGCCAAAATGAATTAAAATCTACCAGGAATTTTGTTCTGTAAACCTTTATCTATGGCTTGTTCATAACTTCATATAGGACTCTGTAATGCTCTTGACATGGTGAGTTTTCATTTTCAAGTAGTGTAATAGAATTACATCATCCCTGCACTCATACATTGAATCGCGCTACCTGGTGGACACGGTGCAATTTTTTCATTTATTTTTTTTCCTCACAGTAAAGTGAAAAAAACTCAACTATCATTGACAAAGAACTTCGGTGTATTTTTTAAAAAAAAGAATCAAGCACAATCTCATCTATCTACCACATCACTGTCTTGATCAAACTCACACATCACGCGGAAGTGTTGTTGTATAAAGGCAAATTTCTTGATGCTGCAACCCAATGGTCTCGATGGCTTGCATACATACCGAGTTCATTGCAAACCAGCTGCTTTTAGAGCAGCATTAAAATCATCAGTGCTCTGCCAATCAGGAATCTGCATCAAACCAATGAAAAAAAGAAAAACAAAAGGATTTAGATCATGAGTTATGACCGTTAAAATTCTGCCCTATAAATGGCTTCAACTATAACTCATTTCGTAACAACACATTTTACTATTTATTGAGATGAAGATAAACTCTATTACTCTAATATTACCTCGGCTATATGATTCCCAAAATGTTTCTCAATTTTATCCATCAACATGTGATCCTCACTTGTACACAGTAAATTGAACACAGCGCCTGCAGTATCATATGCAAATATTTAACAGTGAACTTATTGCACCTCAAAGGTAGCACAATATCAAACAAAAAACACCAGGTATAACTAACTAAAATTGGACATGGAACATCTTGGCAAAAGAAAAACTTAGTACAATGGCACCTTAAAGAGAACCCTTAAGCAAGAACTTACCCTTGCGACCAAAACGTCCTGCTCTACCACACCTATGCAAGTACCCCTCATAATCGGGTTCTGGTGGAGATTTTTCGTATTTCCTCTGTAGTTTGTATTTCTCCGGAAGGTCGTAATTCACAACCAAATTAACCTTTTGAAAGGGAAACTGCATTAGATGTGTACATAATGGACATGAAGGCAAGAAAACTTGTATCTAAATAACTAGAAGTTATAAGCACCTGTGATTGATCGAAACCTCGTGCAAGGAGATCAGTTGATATGAGAACTTGAGTTAGTCCATCTTTGAACTCCTTAACTATCTTGTCCCTGAGATCTCTACCAACAGTACCATGAATAGTAGAACATTCCCAACCATAACCCTTTAGTGATGCATGCAATGCGCTAGCACTCTCCCTTGTGTGGACAAATATAATAGTCTGCCCCAACTTTTCTCCTAATTCAAGGATCTTGTCCTTGATGACATGTATCTTTGCAAGTTCATCTGGACAGTTCACCTTATACTGTTTGACTACATCCAACGAGAGTTCTTCTTTCTTTACAAACAGTTGATTTCCATCATTAACCACCCTTGATACGAAATTCTTGACAGTCTCATTAAAAGTAGCAGAAAATAGAAGCACCTGAGTAAGAAAGAAAAAGAACTCAAAATTTATTGTGGTAAAAGAATAATTTTAACCAGATCTCGTAACAAAGCTGTCTGAAATGCAAGAGCTCCAACACTTTCTCAAAGCCATTGGCTATAATGACTTAACTGAAACAAATGGGCAGAAAACACCATATGAATACTGAAGAATTTGAAACTAAGATAATCCAGTCACCACCATCATTGAGATACAAAGTGAGTCCTAAATTGACTCGTTTCACTGGATCAGACTTGAATAGAAGAATCCAAATGGAATGTTTCTAGTCTATGTCATAGGAGTACGATAAACGGTGAAAAGTACCCTTTCATTTTGGAATGCTGCGTCTAACAATATATCAGAATTTTAAGAAACCAAAATAAATAAAAGATTTGGATTATGCTTGTCATCTTATTTTCGTTTGTAACAGTTCTTATGGCAATACTAGCCAAAACACATGTACGTAGGCCAGGTTAAATTTTAGAAATTGAAAAGCACCCTCAAGCAATGTGGCGTCTAACTGAGAAAAAAAAAAAAGAATCATTTAGCAATAAAGAAAGATAATAATTCATAATTACCATGACTATAGAAATATGAACTTCTAGAGAATATAAATAGAGGGGACTTCGAAATCCTCAAGGCATGAACAGCAATTCAAATAATGCCTTTTAACCTAAGGTACGTATGTTAAGTCCAGTCTTAACATACCTGACAATGTGCACTGCTTCTTTCAATGTCCTTCATGATCCTCAAAGAATCGTCTTTAAAACCATCCTGCAAATAGAAGTACTCAAAATCGGAAAAGGAGTGGTCATACATTTATAGTATCACACAATGTAATAGTTTCTCAAAAGCTAACAAAATTTACCACTTTCAAACAAGAACAGAGATTTGCTATCTCTCAAGGTTTTTTTATTTTTCACCTCTACGTTTTTGGAAAATTACACAGTATGACATTCATTACTTCAAAGTTTAAATTGATTCCCTCACCACGGAGATCACCCTCACAAGAAACTCTCACCTGTTTTAAACTTCCATGCCTACCGATGTTGATTGCTTGATCTCAAGTCAATGTCTTGAGTCTTCTTAATTTATAATCGGCTTTTAACAATCATAAAATTGTGTATTCTGATGTGGGACTCATAATCATGTGTCAGTTTGTTTGTGAAAAAACAATGCCATCCTATCTTGACCTATCCCTATGATGTGCCTAGAAGCAACAACTGAGCACATAATAGTTGTTCTCACATAATACATCATCGAAAGGAAAAAAAAATAACCCATTCATGCAAAAAGAACAATAGATCTATTAACTCAAAACGAAGATGAAAAGGAAATCTCTCCCTTGCAAGCCCTCCTAATGACTACTTGAATCCGAAGGCTAACTTCCAGCTAAGAAGGTAACTTAAGAACTTAATCCAAAATGATCTAAACAAAATTCTGACAGTGACAATAGGTCCAACAACCAGGGTCCCCATGTCAGTATGATATCAGGTCATCAATTAGGACAGTTCAAGAACATATACAAATACAAATATGATCAAGGAAATGTGGCTAGATTCAATTAATTTGGTATGCCTCACCAACTTATGAACTTGAAAACCTCTATTTTATCAATGCCATGAAATATGTATCAAAGCCTGATATATTCATTAGATAACATATCACAATTCAATTCTTTGACCATATCTATTTTGTAACTTCCTTGTGCTCGTATCAAGCATTTTCTCATATAATCATTAGAAAAATCATGGAATATGAATCAAGCATGATAGATACAACCTATAATTATATTTTGAATTTTCCCATATCATTCTTTCTATTAATTCAAACTCTTTGCCATCCTCAAAACTAAAATATTGATAATCACGTCGCAAACAAACTGAAGATAACAATAAAAATAAAAATCAAATACTTGACTAACCTCTGCCAACATTTGATCAGCCTCGTCAAAAACAAGAATCTTCATCTCCCTGGTGCTAAGTTTCTTCCAAGACATCCATTTCTTAATTGTACCAGGAGTTCCAATCACTATTTGATCAGTGATGGGCGTCCGCTTCACAATCAGAAGATCATTACTCCTATCCATAGGTATAGCACAACTTGAACTAATCCCTGTAAACTTCCCCATCTTCCTCAAAACTTCCAAATTCTGGATAGCCAATTCTCTTGTAGGGCAAATACAAAGTGCTTGAGGAGCTTTTAAATTGGGATTAACACGACTCAACATCCCAAGCACAAAACAAGTGGTCTTACCAGAACCATTATGAGCTTGAGCTATAAGATCCTTGTATGGTGGAGTCAATATCATTGGTAAGCTTATTGACTGGATTTTACTAGGGCCATTAAACTTCATCTCAACATACAATCCCTTTAATAACTCCTCCGATAGTTTCAAATCCTCGAATGTTGTCGCAGTAGAATACAGAGTATCACCCGATGAAACCTAAACCAGACCAATTACGTAAAACCCTAAAAGTTAGATGAAGCAAAGAGAGAGAAACCATCGAGAAAAAGATATACATATATATATATATATGTATAGAGAGAGAGAGTCTGGTTTACAGCTTTGATGTTTGAATCTTCTGGTTCATTGAGAAATTTGTTTTTGGTGTTCTTGTTTTCGTCAATTGTTAGCGACTCAATGTTGGGCTCTTCGGAATTTGATGCAGTAGATTTGTTGTCGTCTGCTTCATCGTCAGCGCAAGCGCGGTTCACTTCGGGTGGTTTCTGATCAGTTTTGGTGACGGTGCTGGTTTTTTCGTCCGCCATTGATGATTGATGATTGATGATTGATGATTGATGAGAGAGCGCGCAAAGATGAAAGAAAAAAATCTACTACTAATAATAACTTGAGTAGCAAGTAACCAACTTAAATATTTTGAACATGCAGTTCTATAGTTTCGCACTTTAGCGTCGTTCTTCAGCAGACTTTAATTGAGATTGACTTTACTAACCTACACAACATGCAGTTCCACTTATTTTAGGGGTGGAACCGAAACCGAACAAATAGTAACGGATACGGCTTATGATAGGTTCGAAACCGAAACCGAACAAATTGGAACTGATGCAGCTTATTATAGGTTCGAAAACATTGCACAGTAGCTATTACGAAAGAGAATAGATCGGCTTACAGCCTTATATGTACAGGTTCATGTGGGCCCCATTTGAGGTTGATTTAAAGGCTGATATTTTGTAAAGATGATCTTCTAACCATGAAAATCATCTTCACCAAAAATCAGTTTATTCTAAAACTTGTAGCCCTATCAAAAATTAAAAAAATATTAATTAAAAATTAACGGTAAAAAATTAACGATGAGAAAAATAATTAATTTTTTATGAGGTTAGAATTTTTGACAAATACAGATTGATCCACTAGTATTTCCATTCCCTCTTTCTTGTTCAACTCCTCATCTCAAGAGTCGTGTCAAATTCCTTTGAAATTCGCCACCTATAACGTACCATAACTTGACCGGATATGCAAATATACTACAGAGAACCCTAGACTTTATGTATAAAAGCCGAGATATAGAAAAGAAATTGTGATAAGCCATGATATTCCAGCCCAACATTTTATTAGATTGGCCCAATTATTTGTCGATTCAGTCACTTCCACTCAGTTCAGTCCCATCCACTTTTTAATTGTGCTACCAGCTCTACATACATTATATATTGTCGGCTCTATGAAACTGATTGGTGTTAAGGTAAAAGGTTGGGCTAAAATACTTTTTTTTTCCCAGATATCTCTCTCCTTTGGAGGTGGTGCTGGCATGGTAGAGGTATAGCGGTGATGGCATGGTGGTTAAGGTGTTGTTGGTGGGGAAGTGAAGTGCATCTTTTGTTTGTTTGTTTGTTTGTTTGTTTGTTTTTTTTTTTTGTGGGGTGTAGTTAACCGAAGCTTCCCACATAACTAGCTTCCCCCCACCCTATCTAGCTTCCCCTTTAAAAAGTTTATTGAGGTCCAATTTTGACACTATTAGGGCATCCACAATGGTTCACTTTGTAAGCTAATATATGGATAAAAAGTTGTACAGTGGGCCTATGTATTATACATTTTAGCTTACGGGAGAGAACTGTACGATATATTTATATGTCTCCAAATTCAATCTTCAGATTTGTAGCTGAACGGTATGTAGGGTGGGAGTCCGAGCTTGGGCGGGGTGGGGTTTGGGTGCCTGGCACCAGGCAGTGTCCAGCCAACCCGCCCCACAATTATTATATTTTTTTTATTATATAATGTGTTGATTTTAGGGCTCGGTCGGACACATTGGAGATTTAAAAAAATAAAATTAAATTAAAAATGTCAAGCGGTGTCCCTGTGGACCGCCTGGCATCAAGCAGTGTGTAGGTAGCCTGCTTGATCCCAAGCAATCCATAGGGACACCGCTTGGCATTTTTAATTTTTTTAAATGACCGATGTATCCCTAATTCAAAATTTTATAGTATTTAAAAATAAAAATAAAAAAAACCTGTTGTAAACAGATGTGCAACTGATTCGTAAATTTTGGTAAGACCTTATGAGATTGGAAGCTATTAATTCATATCATTTTTTTTTTTTTCCAATCGAGTCGGCTGCTGGGTAGAACCAAAGTCAATTTTGATGCACAGGGGGAGAGAAAACCAGCACGCTGAGCCTCAGAGCAGTAGCACACGAGGATGAGGGAAAAGGTTATGGGTCCTTCCTTATTAGGGCGAGGGTGGGGGAAACTCGGGATCCAAAGGGTCACCGCAGGGATTGACCGAGAGCCCATTGCCAATGGTCCAAAGGCCAAAAGAATGAATTCAGGTTGAGAACTTGTGGTGGGTACATTGAAGGCATAAGAGTTACAGAAGTATTTTTATTTTAGAGTCATAGCCCTAAGGCAATGACACTCGTCAGAAGGAATGGAATATTTACACCCAAATTAACAATTGTGAACAAATATTGGACAGAATGGGAACACATTTTTAGTACATATGTAAAAGAAAAAAGTGTAGTTAGTTATCTTTTCAAGCTCAACCAACTCACTTAGAACATACAAGTCAGAGATCCACTAATTGTTCTTCAGAACCTGCAAAATCACCATTAATAGGAGGGAGAAAAAAAAGGAAAGAGAAAAAGGGATACATAGGAATGATTTCATTATAGGTATCAATGAATTGGAAAGGAACAACACTTCCTATAACGCTACTTGAGTCACCAGTAGTAGTTTGAATTCTAGAATGTTTGAGCGCATACAAATATTTGCGTGGTTTGAAGCAGCAATACACCAGACTGAATTTTAAATAAGTCTCAAATTCTCAATTCATATTCACCAGCCATTGTTATGTATCTCACCCATGGGAGAGCCTGGTATGCACTCTTCTCAATGATCTTTAAATATCGAACCTACCAAAATCGGCATTTACACGTAAGATTAGCAGAATGTGATCATAGTTTGCTATAAAGGAAAACAATTTCCATAAATTCCATCAAACAAAACATAGTGCAAATGTGTAATCAAGTCAACCAAATAATATTTGTACCCAAGGTACAAAGATTCTCGTATTAGAAGTAACAACCTTAAAATTGTTTAGATCAACCAAAAAACATTTCTCGAACCCATTAAGAAAGCAGATACAGTTCAGAGGCATACCTGTATCCCAGAAATAGTAAAATATGGTATCTCAAACTTCACACGGATAGGAGCTTTTCTCTCGATACCTCCATCTTCAGCAGTTATACTGGGAAGACTAAATTCTGCCCTCAACATATACTCCTAAATAATTGATTAAAGAAAATAATGTCAATACCAGATGAGAATTGAAATTACAGACATTCTGTACACTTCACATCGGTGACTGTTGAAGTATTAACAAATGGTGGCTGCGGGATGCGAAGGAGCTAAGATAATATATACCTTGCCACCAGGAAAAGATTTTATTTTCCACAGCAAAGCATCATTTTCAGGTGCATATGTAGCTGAGCCCATTGAAGTCCGTACATTGGGATTGGTAGCATCAGATGGTACAGGCAACTCAATTTCAACATTTGTAGCAGTGCTGGGGAAAAAAATTGTGAATATAATCCGGAAAATTCTCAAAACTAAACTCCCTGCAATGAAGTTAAAGCAAAAAAAATATACCTACGCTCCTTGAACTGGCTTCGGGCTTTTACCATGAACTCAATTCGACTTCTCGAATGCCTTTCAATTTGAGCTTCCACCCAGATCAGAGGTTTTACCTTGAAGCACAAGAAGATGGACAGCATGAGATTAAGCACCTGGATAGAAAGTTACCAAAAGAATTAGCTCTTAGATAGTGAATAAAGCATGAGGTAATAAACCTGAGTGCTGAGTCTGTAAGTCATTAGATCAAAAGATCCATCAGGGGGTATGAAGGATATTGTCCTGTCATTTTCAAATCGGGCCAACCGCACACACCTAAACCAAATATGAAGTAGAATACTATAGTGATGTTACTATTTGAATTCAGGATGAAGCATACTTTGCAATCAATGCTTCAAAGAATTTTTTGAACAGCAGAATAGAACTAGAGGAAAGACCAAAAGAGTTAGGCTGCCTACTGATGAAATTTGATATCATCCAGATCAATGGCTTTTCCTTTTGTTGATCTACCTTGAGCCTCCAATAGTACTCTATCATTTAGGCCGAGCTTACACTCAGGCATACCACTGCAACAAGCTCAAAGAAAGGAAAACATTTAAAAAAAAGGGTTAAGACTTTTTCTCTGTTACTGGAACAGATTTAAACAACAGCAACAAAAAATCAACCAATGGTGTGTATCTCTATCTAACGTGCCTCAAACAAGAATAACTATTAAAGTTCAGTGCTGTTTGAATTCAAGTTATAACCATCAGGACAGAATGGCAGTATAGCGAACAATCCAGTATAAGCTGACAAACCCTTGCTTACTCTTTTAATACCCAAAATTTACTTCCTCTTTTTTTTTGAAAATTCGAATTGAATTATCGTAATTTTCAAGGCTCGTATTTTTCATCTATAATACATGAATTATTCCTTATTATTTCCAAATTATTTGGAAATACAATTTAAGAGTTTAAGAAATATCAGTTTTGGATTTATTATTTAACTTTATATCTTATTAAACTATACAGTGTTGGTAATATCTTGAATCGAAATGGGGAGTTAACATTATTTCAACACGTTTTTATACGCGTGTTAGGTCATTTCTCATGTAAATCATGAATTTCTAATGATTATAATAAACTAAACCAGAAAAGAATTACTGTTACGATTTAAAAATATACTGGATGAACACTATTGAAGGTGTGCCGTCCTTTTTCTTTTTATCGATGTGGGCAGCTAATTTTCATATATTCATTCTTATTGAGCATAAACCAGTCCAAAAAAAGGTTCCATAAGAAGATATAGAAAGGTACCTCAAATATGTTCTCATCTTTAATGCCCCGACAACATCAGACCGAATTATTTGCCCGTTGCTGTTGACGAGTATGTTGACACTTTCAACCACATCCAAGAATACCTGGTAAAGTATGGAAGTGGCTTTCATAGTGATATCATGTAGTAGCTATAGAAGATAATAATTTTGGTCTGAAAAGTAAAGAAATGTCCAAACGTACTTCATTCTTCTTATAACGTATCCCTTCACTGCGCCAGGACACCGCATTTGTTACAGCCATGGGAGGTCGTTGAGTTACTTCCATCCTGTAAGCATCTGTCTTGATAAACTCACTAAGAATTTTTGCTTCAGTGTACTGAGGGTAACCAAAGTCCATCATTTCATCAAGTAATTCATACTGCCAACATGATACAGTGTTAGATGACAAAAAAACCTATTAATATTTTATTCCAATCACAAAATACAGAACTTAAAAGCAAAGGATGAGAGTTCCTCTTACCACAACCACAAAGTTATCTCTAAGGGATTCCTCTTCTAACTCTTCAAAATAATGCTTAAAAACCTGCATAGGAAGACTTTAAAACTCAAGATCTATCATGTACACAATTTGAAGATAAATTGAGTAAGGCTCTATTTGGTTTTGGATATCGGTTTTCCAGAAAATGTTTTCAACTTGAGCCTCTTTTTACTTGCATATTTTGCTTATCTTGAATACGTGATTTCCAAAAAACATAAAAATTAAAAATGTAAATAGACTTTATAGAAAAAACATTACGAAGACGTAAAACTAAGATTATAAGGAGATCTTACAACGACTACACGATGTAGAAAGAGAAGGAGACTTGCGGCATTGCAATTCTGCCTTGTTGCGATCATCAGGTAGACGTTGTTGTGTTGTATGAACATGTAGGTGACACCATTATCATACACAACTGGATCTTGAGACTCTGGATCACCCTGAAACAAAAGAAAATGAAAAAAGAATTGAGCCAACACCGATTTATGTTGAAACTACCTTTCTTCATCGAGATTGAGAATGAAATGGAACAGAAGATCTCATAATAAAACTCATTGAAAACAAACAGAATTAATCATAGTTCGACCAGAATGATAGTAAAACTGTAAAAGCCATTATGAGAAGCAAAGCAGTAAAATGCATTCGAACCTCGTATAACGAGGAAATCTGGAAAATCTTAAAACAATACATCAGATCAGAAGATCTCATAATAAAACTCATTAAAGAAATTGAATTGAAATTCGTCCACAATCATAATAACTAATGGTCGGAAATCCAGATTGAGAAACAAAGCATGTAAACTGCATTGGAAACTCGTGAGACAAGGAAAACGGGGAAAATGTATCAAATCAGAGTGATGCTATTCAAATTCAAAGAACACTCAGAGAAAAAATAATTTTCCGTCGGTGACCAAATTCAACCTCAACATTACGAAGTAAAATGTATCATATCAAACCAAAAACTATCTCATAAACAAACAGAATAAAGGGCAAATTAATCGAATTTTAGCCCTAACTCATGAAAAATATTAACAGAAACGTCGATCGAAAGAACCTCACTTCCTTTTCGATGTGTTTCGTGAAGAATTTCTCCGCCTGTGACGCTTTTACATCACCTCGAAAATCGCGCCAAACAAGAACGTGCCCTTTGATGTCGAGAAGGAAAAACGCCGAGGCAGCACCTGCCATTAACAATGGTTAGAGAGATCTGTATCAGATCAGAATTCAGGAAAGGGATCTGATGACTTAAAGAGTTGAATTATGGATTGAATGATATGGAAAATTGAAATCTGTGATGGCTTTTCGAGCCATTCGACAATTTTAGCTTTTTGCAGTCGAGTGAATCAGGATTCAAGAATGCTCTCCGATCTGTATTTGCAAGGGTTCTGAGAATGAGTTCTGCAATTGGAGCATTGGAACCTGCTTCTAGTATCCGACCGTTGCACTATGCACGGCGTACCCTTTGCTTTATTTTGATCGAGTAAAATTTTATTGGCACTCACCAAAAGTTCGTTGGCAGGCTCCGTTGGGTTAAACTTAGTCAATCTACTTTGACTTTAAAACTACTAATATCAGTCTCATCTCACGTGCGTTTAAAATCTCGTTTGAATTTACAATAATGATTTTTAGACCGATCCTTTTACAAAATTTATGCCAAACACTTATGTAGCACCGGACATCCAATTTATAAAACGGTCGGTCCAAAAAGTACTTCTGTTTTTTTTTTTTTTTTGGAAACTGATGCATTCATTAAAACGACATGATACAGTGCTGTAATATTGAAATTTACAATTCATTTCGAAACATTATAAAATACTTCTACACGTTTCAATACATTCCCTTTAAAAAAATTAAGCAAAATGAGTACAATAATCAAATGATTGAATTATATTGAAAGCACCCTAATGTATTGCATTGTGTCAGAATGTTTCAAAAAGTATTGTTTATGGTAGTGTATTATATTGGTATATTGAAATATAGATATGTATCATGCATTACGATATTTTGAACCACGAGCACTTAGTGCAAGCCAAATTATAAAAAGCACCCCCTAGAACTTAATGGTAGGCTCAATTTAGTTTGACTATGTTAAAATCAATTTGACCACAAAACTGCTTAAGACAAGCTAAAAAAATAAAAAAATGAAAATAAGTTTTCAATCGCGAACCAAACGGGCCATAAGCTTCTTTCTATTCAAATTCATTTGTTTTACTCTCTCTTAAAATCTCTTCATCTTATCTTATATTTCCTCCAAACCTCTCCCTTTCCCCATAAAATATATGCATCAATTTTCTCTGAAATTGTCTCTCAATTCTTCTCACATGACTTTCTTTTAACTCTCAAATACTTCTTATTTAGAAAATGAANCCCGCCACTAAATTTTTCTGCCGCGCTCTTAAAACTTCCCCCAAGGACAAAGACGAGGGTAGTTTAGTCTTTAAAATGTTAGTGCTCAAGTATAGACATGTTTCGCGCTGGTTTCGCCATCCCGGCATCCCAGTTGCAAACTTGCAGTACTTCAGCAACGAGAGAATTCACATAAAATCTCATATTATCTTCTCGAAACCCTGAAGTCTACTACGCTTTTACGATTTATCTTTCTTTCTTGATTATCAACGCGAGCATTCAAGATTTAACTCTATTTAATGCAGTACACTTTCCGTGTGCAAGATTTGAAACCCTAAAACGCTAAAACCCTTGTTTGGATCTACTGGTTTCTCAAAATAGATTTCATGTCCTATTAACGGAGACAATTATAATCTGATTGTATTTTAGGGTTTTTAAATCGTTTTTTTCTTTTACTGAAACAATAGACGATGACGACGCTCACAGAACTCGATGATCAGACTGTACGCAATATGTCCATTGGTGCTGTTTTCTCAGACTTCGTGAGTTACAAATTTTGGGTTCATCTTTATTTATCTTCCCTATGTGTTTACTTAGTTTTAATTACAAGTTGTAGAATTCAATGAGAAAACAAGTAAGATTGCTTGGTTTTGTTGCTTTAGGATTGCTTTACCAGCAATCTGTTTTGTTTTGGACTTCTTCTTTTGATTAGTATATCCTTATTTTTATCTATAAACAATCACATTTTAATTGAATTTGAGTGGGGTGTTTTGTATTGATCCAGATGATATTTTTATTCGTTTTTATCATTCTTTAGTGTAATCCTGTTTGGATCTCAGGTTGGAAAGATTAATTCGGTTGATTTTCATCGCACTGAGGATCTTTTGGTTACAACAAGCGAGGATGATTCGGTGCGGCTTTACAACATTGCGAATGCTACGTAAGTATGCTATAGGGATGCTGAAAAAAGGAATCAGTTCATTTTTATTCTTTTTTATGGTGATGGTTAGTTCATGAGCTTGTAGATACCCCAATGCATTGGGTTTTTAGGACTGCATGGAAGATTTCTCACTTGTGTATTATATAGGAGCAGAAAAACGGAAGAAGTAGATAAACGAGGTCCTTACATATCACTTTATAAATGTCCAATATCATGAATTTACGAGTTAAAGGGTCCACTTTAGACATAACAAGATCCTTATTTTCAGATAGATACCTTTACCAACGCACCTCACACACAATTCAACCACAGAGATTGTTTGGAATTCTTTTTCCCTCCTGCGGGATTGGGGTAAGAATTCCTTCATCTGTTTAACTTACTATGCAATCATCAAACGCGGTTTACAGGCAGCTAACATCCTTATTAGGAGTTACTAGTTAGAAACTCTAGTTTGATACTATTCGATGCTAACATGTCTGAGGGTGATACATGGGTTACGTGGATCTGTAAATACATGTTGGTTGGTGATTCTAGCAGATGCTCACTTACCCATGCACCTTACTGAACTTGCCATTATTGAACTTTATGTCAAGTTGAAGAGAAACATTTGCCCCCAAGCAGTGTCACTCTGTTTGGCTTCAGGTTTTCTGGACTGTATGATTCCTTGTAATAGAATTAGAATGCTCAGATGCGCTTTCATTTCACTACACCTATTATTTACAAACAACTTCTGTGATATCAGTTACATGTTGGTACTGTTATTGGTTACGAGTGTAGTTCTACTAAAGAATCAACTATCTAAGAGTTCTATACATATATGGGAAATACAACTAAAGGCATGCATACTGATTTAATACTATCTATCAACTTTGAAACAGACTGCTCACTAAATTCAGGTCATTATTGTTAAATATTCAGGTTGTTGAAGACCACATACCATAAGAAGCATGGGGCTGACAGGATATGCTTTACACATCACCCAAGCTCTGTTATCTGTTCTTCAACATACAATTTGGATTCTACTGGTGGTCCGTATCCTAAGGCTAAGTTGATGTTTTGTATTTAATTACACTGATGTTCTTTAAAGAAATGACTGCAATTTTGTTTTCCTTTGCCAGAATCATTGCGGTATCTTTCCATGTATGATAATCGATGCCTCCGCTACTTCAAAGGGCACAAAGAGAGGTGAGTACAGTTCTTCTGGTAATCAGTGGCCAATGAGGATTATTGATAATGGATCATTAATGTGCCGTCTTAAGCGACAATTCATTCAATGAAAACTTACATATTGGAACTTGGACAGTACTCTTTGTTAGGTTGAAAAAACTAAAATAAAGAAGTGTTTAAAGAGAAACATAGAAGCACTGTATTGAAGACAGAAAAAAAAATGTATGAAGGTAATGTTGTTGGTGCATTCTTTTTAATTGCATATCCAAAGATCTGATGTGACTGTAGTGGATGGTACTGTTTGACTAAGCAAGACAGGTTCCTTTTTTTTTTTTTCATATTTATTGTTTCTAATATATGCTCTTCTCTTTTGCCACAGAGTTGTTTCTCTCTGCATGTCTCCAATAAACGACAGCTTCATGTCTGGCTCACTTGATCACAGTGTCAGGATATGGGATCTTCGAGTGAACGCCTGCCAGGTTTGAGTTTTACTTTCTTGTGCAGCTCTTACATATCATTTAAATGAATTTCATGGGTTCCATACAGAATACATCCTTGTTTGATAATCGACCAAATAAATGATCCTAACCATTTGATCATAAATTCTCTTAGATTTTCACAAATAATATGGTGAACTGTTGAGCGAACAGTTAACAGACTAAACTTGGAATCTTCTATTTCTTTTGATCAATAAATTTGAAAACTAATACTTAATGCCTTAATGGTTAAGATCTTTCAAATTAGTGAAAATTTGAACCGGGAGATCTCCATGGTGATACTGATCAGGTGATGGGTCCCTCACAACTCCACATTTTGTGTACTACTGTGCCATTTCATTTGCCAAGGGAAGTGATTCTCAGAATATCTCTATGTTCTAATTAATGAATCAAAAGTGAATAGGATGAATTTTTGGCTGCCTGTTTTTTGGTGCATTTACATAATAATGATTCAGGCTTACTGTTGTAGTTTTCAGGGAATCCTACGTTTACGTGGTAGGCCTACTGTTGCGTATGATCAACAAGGTCTTGTATTTGCAGTGGCAATGGAAGGGGGTGCTATTAAATTGTTTGATTCACGTTCCTATGATAAGGTCCTTATCTCAGAAAGCAGCAACTTGTTTTAGTACCATTTACAGGGTGATCTTAATATTTTTCCTCCAAAATACAGGGTCCATTTGATACTTTCTTCGTGGGTGGAGATACAGCTGAGGTCTCTGATATCAAATTCAGCAATGATGGCAAATCTATGCTTTTGACAACAACAAATAACAACATCTATGTTCTTGATGCATATGGAGGGGAGAAGGTGAGTTAACTCACTTGGACAATAGTATACTTTGGTTCTCTTTCAAAGTTTATATCTGTTTTGTCGCAAAGTAATATCTGATGCGCCCAGAATGTGTTTTCAATTTTTTATTTTGTTTCGAGTTCTATTATTAATTTTTTAGGGGCTGTTGTAATTGTAAGTACTTCATTTTGAACTAATAATTCTGCCCATGCAGCGCTGTGGTTTCAGTTTGGAACCATCTCCGAATGTAGCCATAGAGGCAACCTTCACACCTGATGGGCAATATGTGGTCTCCGGTAAATTCTTATCTGATATCCTATTGCTATCTTCAAATGCAATCAAAATCCCGTTTATGTTGAATTCATTTCTTTAAAACTGTACATTATAGTAAATTTGAAGTTAGTTTGGTTCTAGCTAAGGGAATTTGGTTTCTATTTTCTTCTTTGTAAATCTCAGTTTCGATTACTGAGTCTAGCTTCTACATATTATTGCAGGCTCTGGAGATGGAACTTTACATGCATGGAGCATCAACATGCGAAATGAGGTACTACTTTTGTTATCCCTTCCCAATAGGTCTATACTATATATGTATACCTTATTTGGAAGTTTGGATCTTTTGATTTGAAAAAAAGGAGTGAAGATGAAACTGTTTCAATTGACAGGTGGCATGCTGGAATAGCCACATTGGTGTAGCTACTTGCTTGAAGTGGGCACCTCGTAGAGCCATGTTTGTAGCTGCTTCCTCCGTTCTGACTTTTTGGATTCCTAACAACTCAAAGTCGATTGTGGATTCCGGCAATGTGGAACCTGACACAGGAGTATAACACTAGCATATAGCACTGCTTAGTCATGGTATTCATTTTTTGCCTTATCTCCTGCTGAGTGACATTATAAGGAAAATTCCATGTTGGGTTTACAGGGAACGTTCATGATTTGTGCCCAATTCTGCTGCAAGTCCCCTATGAAGATTCACATTCCTTCTGAGATTATAAACTAACAAGTTTCACTGAGATATTTTTAACGAAACACTGCATTTTTTAGGATGTCTTGTGTTATTCTCTCTGAAAATCATTACAAAAGTCAGATGTTCTATGTCCTCATACATGGTACAGTAGTCATTCCTAAGTGCATTTGTACAAAATTAGCTAACTTATCATCTTCCATCAAATAACCCACTGAAAACCTGACTGTTACCCCCAAGTGACGCTTCCCACTCTACAGAGGCCACCAGGATCTGAGATAGGATTACAACAATCTCTCGCATCTCAGGACGGTTCGTTGCATCTTCTTCTAAACACCACCCAGCAATTTCCGCCATCTGGAACAAGGAGACTGGTCAAAGGCGAATACAAGCATACATACGTGGATACATACACCAATAATGAACAAAATGTTGTATCGACCTATAAATAAGAATAATGGACATACATAGTGACATAGATTTGCACATGTATGACAAATACACATAAAAAGAGATATGTTATGACCTGAGCACAGGACAAACCTGTCCTCCCTTCTTAAGTGGACCTGTGTTATGCATGCAGGAGGAGATAGTCACCATTTTTTTCCTATTAAGGAGATTTATAGATCAAACCATAAGTCCTAATTGGATTATTTTATCCAACTTGTGGACCCGCTTTGCCTTTTTTATTTTGGAGAATCAATTAGCTTTATTTATTGATGGTCCAAATGAATGTTGCAGATCAGATGGTTAGGATCGACCAATTGAGTTGTATTTTTGACAAATATGTCCTATGTAGATTGGAGCCATCAAGTATTCATATGCTGCTTGAAACCTTCAACTAATGAGTCACATTTACTGTATGGGTAGGACTCATTCCTTTTACAGGAACTGCCTTTATATATATGCTCATGCATGGTTCAGATTTTTTTCCCCCCTTAATGAAAACAAGTTTTTGCACAGATTGATATATTTATTCGGTTCACCATATTAAGTATACTAAAAATTGATAAGTTGATTTTTGTAGAAGCATTTTGACATTGCCTGTAAGGCCTAAGTGTTGCCTAAATCTTAGCTGGCTCAACCCTTTTCTTGGACCATCACATGGGCCAAACCTAGCTACATTTGAAGTGGACAAAAAGCTTCTCTAGCTTACATGCCAGCCTTTTGAATAACCTAACCTATTTTCATTTTGGTTTTCATTAGCAGATAGATTGATTTGTACGAAGGAATTATAGGTAGGAAGTTGAGTAGGTATACATGAAATTAGAGACCTTGCATGCTTCTTCTCTAAGATAAAGAAAGTAATTCTAGGTAAGTAATGAAATCACAAACCTTATATACATCCTCCATAGGACAGCTGCTCCTAAGATTACCATCTATAAAGGGCTCCAAAGCATTCTTTGGGTATTCATCTCAAAATATTTGTGTACCTGACCATATTATTAGTTAGCTAAGGATTGAGAAATAAATAAGATGGAAAACCAACAGATAGAATATCAGGGGTTTGCTGGTTGAAGAATATAGAAAAATTGGAAAAAACACGGAGAAAAATAGAACAAAATAATCAGATCAGGTTAGCCTAGAACTCACTAGTTGGGGTCCATTATATCCAGTAAAGGTTTTCTAGATTGACACTCCTGCTTCTTCAGGTTTCTCTTCTCAATTTATAGGGATTTTCTTGTAAGTGGGACGCATGGCCATCAATCAAACCGGCAGAAGTTGAGCCCTCCTTTGGATCAAGTCTGTTATTCTTGTCAAGATCTCCTAGATGGGGCTTTTTTTTTTGTTCAGGGAAGGTTTTCTAGACTGATAATCAAGGTCCTTTAGGTTTTATTTAGCAAAGGATTCCTCTGGTTAAGGAAAAGAGGACTTACTACTGAGATCAGTGATTTCATCTTGTTGGGTTCCTGGTTGTTACGAATGAGAGCACGCTGACCTGTTATCAGCTCTGCTAGAACCACTCCAAATGCAAAAACATCAGATTTAGCGGTCATCTGCAGCTCAAGCACAGACCTGTTGAAAGTTACAATGTCAGGAATACAATCAACTCCAGCCATAAAACTAAGTGGAGGTAATTGAAGATTCTTATTGAGGAAGCTTCTTATTGGATATAAAAAATATTTTTGCATGAGTTGATTATGAAGGATAGAATAAATATAGGAACTTGTTAGACTTACTCAGGAGGAAGGTAACCAGGTGTTCCAACCAAGCGTGTTGCTAGGAAATCTCCATCGTTGGTACGCTCAACTAGCTTCACCAACCCGAAATCTGCAACCTGTTGGAATTCAATGTTTTAAATGCAGAGATGATGCATGTCTCCATAAGAATAACATTGGGATCTTCCTAATATTAGCCACAACATGTACACAACTAACTTTTTACCATTTTTTATCAGTTCACATACTATCAGATGCTAATAACAAGACAGTGAAGTTCATTTCTTGTCCTGTTATCGATACCTTTGCTCTGAGTCCCTCGTCGAGTAGAATATTGCTTGTCTTTATGTCACGATGAACATAGCGCGCCTTCGTGTGGTCATGAATGTATTCAATACCCCTTGCAGCATCAACTGCTATCTGTGCTCTTGCAGTCCAGGAGAGAGGCTGATGACCTGTATCATTCCAATTAGAGTAAGAATATTTCACAGAAACTACTTGGAATTAGGGGACATCTTTTTTAGTGCAATTTTGTTCACGTTTCTCGTGGGACAACAAGACCATCCTATTGACCATTTTATGTCCCCACCAATCAGATGGTGGGATCTTGTTGTCCCATGTTAAAGGTGGGTCAACAAATCGAACTCCTCCTTTTCCCATGCATCGTTTTAGAGTCCAGACTCCAGAGTCCTTAGTAGATCTCTAGTCAAATCCTTCAGTTAATTAGCATTAACTGCTTTCATATTGAGTTATTTACAGAGATATTGGTATTTGGTTGTATGTGAATTCATATTCTTTAAAGTTCTACCATTTTTTGGGTTGTTCAACATCTTTACTTATTTTGGTGTTTAAGAGATATACATAATCTGATAATTTGTGCAAGAAAGTTCATTGAGAAGATCATTCTTTTCTATCCTGGTACTATTAGGTAGAGATTAACAAAGTGAGCCTTTTCATGTTGATGAGCAGTGCCACCAGTTTCTTTCATGAATCAATAAGAAACATCTTACCAGATAAAAGGGCTTAAAAGTATGGTATGGGCACCTTTTAATAATGGGTCGTGAAGGTGTTCACCGAGCGATCCATTCTGAACATACTCATAGACCAAATAGAGGTGATCTTCTCCGCTAGCATATCCAAGCAGCTCCACCTAAGAAACAATAGACAAAATAGGAAGAATAAACTGACATGCTTGCAGAGAAGAATGTTGTACTGCAAATTACTAGTCTGGCAACTATGTTTTACGATTCTTACCACATTTATATGATGTATCTTGCATAAAACCTTAAGCTCTGCAAAGAACTCCTTGGATTTGTTAGACTTCATCTTCTTAATTGCAACTTCCTGTAGCTCAAATAAGTCATAAATTAAGTTTTTTACACTTGAAACACTGTTTGAACAAGTGAGGCTCAAGATAATTGAGAAGAACAGTTGCACCAAAATATACCTGCTCTCCTAAGACACCAAAATATACACTCCCATATCCACCCTCTCCAATTTTCCTTGTTTCGTCAAAGTTCATTGTAGCCTCTTCTACGTCCTCTAGACTAAATACTACAGGTCTTTCAGACTCGAAAGCTGTCACATCTGTAACATGAAATTTTCTTTCCTTAAAGACTGCTGACTAAAAAAAATTCATTCAAGTTTGTCATTAGCAACTAAAATAGGCAAAAAAAAAAAAACTGCTGCAGTGGTAATGCAAATTTGTGCTAAGAGTGGGTGTGAATTTTGTTTAACCTTCCATGGTGTACTGTTTTTTCAAGGAAGCAGTTTTCCTGGCACTCAGGCTTTTCGAAACAGCTTTAGGATCTTCTTCATTTTGCTGACGGGTTCTCTTTCGTTTGAAGAAAATTATGAGCAGTGTACCCACTGAAAGGAACGTCACAACTGATAATATTCCGATGATTATCTTCCATTTGTTTCTTCTTCCTGATTTGAGTGAAAAACAAAGGCAGCAAGGAAAGTCAAGTTCTGTAGAATATCTAAATATATAGAATCTGTGATTGAAATTAAAATGCCCTCTGGAAATTGTATGTAGTGGATTCAATTTGCTTGTTTGTTTTGCCATGTTGAGCAGGTAAAGGGTTCAAGAATATAAGCTATTGATTATAAGAAAGAAAATGATGTAGAGCAGGTAACAAGTAAGGTATTCATGAACATGAACTTTAGATTATGAGAAAGGAATATGATGGATGTCTGAGGCCAGAATTACATGTACCTTCCTTGTGTACATGAATTCCATTTTTGCCCATAGGGACAAACAAAACCCATCCAACATCTATGAATCCTGGAGTTTGTATCAATCTCTCATTCAAGCTTTGAATCCCTTCCACATCAGTAGAAAATAAATCAGCTATCATTGATAAGGTATCATGATCTTGAACTGTGTAAGTTGCTACCAGTTGAGAACTTCCTTCAATACACCCACATACAAGATATATAGGAACAACATTTCCTGCAACAAAGTTTGATTCTTCTCCTTCAACCTCCCATGCTTGCCCACTATAAATATTGTTGGAAACATTAAAAAATGAATCTCCCAATAGAACATTATAGGAGGTGTTATAGAAGTACCCAACTTTGCCATTGACATTTTTGCAGCTACAAGGGATTGATATAATGTAATCTTGTGCAGTCCCATGTGTTTTGGGTTTGATTTGAGATGTATTAACAGAGTAGAAAGAGGCAAGCTGTTCTACTGTGAGATTCTGGAAGTAGTTATTGTAGTTGTGGTACAAGGAAGAATTACATGTTGTGATGTGGTCAGAGCAAGTAAAAGGGTAAATAAGAGTGGATTTGTCAAAGGTCTCAATGGCGGCGATGGTTGTAGTGTAGAGAGCTGTGAGAAGGTGAAAAAGGAGTGTGAAATTTCGAGGAGCCATTGATGTGGGCATGGGTGTTTCTGTGTTGAAAGAAGAAGAAACCTGAAGAAAATGGTGGGAAGAAGGTGAAGGAGATGTAGAGGTAGTTGTCTCTTTTCCTCATAACATTACATGTTTGTTGCTTTGTTAATTTGTTTACTTTGAATTTCTTATATGGAATCTATCTAGTAGTCTATTATCTCCCACAGGGCATGATCCTAACCGTCAATTCAAGATATACTCTTTTAGGGTCTAAATGAACTGTTTAAGATTCTCTACTTATGTTACAGGTTCATAGGGTGGCAGCATGTAGATTTTTGGATTGATTAGCAGAAAACGTATATATATATATATATAAAGACAGTTATTAAGGTAAGTTGGCATTGTAGAGACTTTGTTTCTTCCGCCTGTACTACTTGGTTTTTGTTTGGACTTTAATAGAATTTGCCGGCAAGCACAGAGCTGATTAGGTTTTTCTCTGAAAAGGTCCATATATCATTATTTTTCTCCCCCAGTTCCAAAGATTCATATATTGTTTCTTTTAGGTATATCTTAGATTAGACTAAAAATTGCTTTATGAGTTGATTAAAGAGGGTTTTTAGTAAGATAGATGACTTTTCAGTAGTAGTGTGTCTTGCTAAAGCCTTGTGTAATATATTAATCCAACGGCAATAGATTACCAAGAGGCTGATCTTTGATAGAACCACAAAGGGTGCTGAAGCATCATCAACTCATGGGGTTGGTAGATCAAAAGCATGCATGTTATTAGAGAAACCAACAGATAATGAGAAAAACTGTAACAACAGCCAGAGAAGAAGTGAGCAAACATCAACATGCTACATAGATTCATAGAAGAACCCCGCCATCACCACCTCTATATATAACCCTATTTTATAACCCACCTAAAAACAAACCTAGACCCCATAAAACGACATTTTGAGAAAACTTAAATAACACAAACAGATTCATTCATTTCGCGCCATTGTCCATGATTTTCGACCGTTAATTAGAACCCCATGAAAGGCCATAATACCTCACATCAGCGTTCTTCTCTACTACTCAGCTTTAGTGGCTCTGATTCATGTCCTTGTGTGCATGAATTCAAATTTTTTTTCCCATAGGGACAAACAGAACCCATCCAACATCTATGAATCCTGGAGTTTGTATCAATCTCTCATTTAAGCTTTGAATCCCTTCCACATCAGTAGAAAATAAATCAGCTATCATTGATAAGGTATCATGGTCTTGAACTGTGTAAGTTGCAACCAGTTGAGAACTTCCTTCAATACACCCACATACAAGATACATGGGAACAACATTTCCTGCAACAAAGTTTGATTCTTCTCCATTAACCTCCCAAGCTTGCCCACTATAAATATTTTTGGAAACATTAAAAAATGAATCTCCCGGTTGAACACTATAGGAGGTGTCATAGAAGTAGGCAACTGTGCCATTGACATTTTTACAGCTACAAGGTATTGATATAAGGTAATCTTGTGCAGTGCCATGGGTTGTGGGTTTGATTTGAAATGTATTAACAGAGTAGAATGAGGCAAGCTGTTCTACTGTGAGATTTTGGAAGTAATTACTGTAGTTGTGGTACAAGGAAGAATTACATGTTGTGATGTGGTCAGAGCATGTAAAAGGGTAGAAGGTATCGGCGGCGGCGGCGGCGAGAGTTGTAGTGAAGAGAGCTGTGAGAAGGTGAAAAAGGAGTATGAGATTTTGAGGAGCCATTGATGTGGGTAAGGGTGATTCTCTCTGGGAAAGAAGAAACCTTAAAAAATGGTGGTAAGGAGGTGAAGGAGATGTAGAGTAGTTAAGTCTTTTTTTCTCATAACATTACATGTTTGTTTGTTGCTTTGTTGATTTCTTTATTTTGAATTTAGTATTAGTCTATGTCACAAGACGGGGCATGATCCTAACCGTTTGAAGTCTCAGATACATTTTTTAGGGGTTAAAGAAACTGTTCTGAGATTTTCTCTACTTAGCCTGCTGCTGCAGGGTCAGAGGGTGGGTGGCAACATTTTGACGATTGAGTTTGATTTAATTAGCTAGTTCACAGAACCCATAAAATAGACATACAGTAGATCGTCATATTATGGAAGCTAGCAAACATTAAAAAAAAAAATATTAAGGAAGCTGGCAGTGTAGAAGCTTTGTTTCTTCCGTCAGTACTAATTGGTTTTTTGTTTGGACTTCAATAGAATATTCCAACTCAACAGACTGTTTCTTTTTTGCAATTTTATATGAAAGAAAGCTCTCTCTCTCTCTCTCTCTCTCGGAGATGGTGGTGGAGGCGGCGGTGGAGATGGGTGGCATGGTGGTGAGGGTGTATTTAGGGGGGTGTAATTATCTTCAAGACTAATGGGTGTTGGATTGCAGTACAGAAATACATATTGCTCATCTGATTCGAATGCTTACACCAACGCATGAGCTCTTGCTAAATCATGTGGTGGTGGTGGTGGTGGTGGTGGTGGATAAATCCAACTGACAGCAGCAGGGTCACTATATAGGAGGCTGATTTTTTATAGACCCAGAAAGGTGCTGCTTGATCATGCAATTCATCTGGGTGGGTGGGTCAGTATATATGAAGAAGCATGGCAAGGCATGCACGTAATTCGGAAAACCAACAAATAATCAAGAGATAAAACTGAAACAGCTAGTAATAAAACAGAGATACATACATACATACATACATACATACATACATACATACATAAGAAGAAGAACACCACCACAATAGAACATCAAACAACTACATTTTAACTCACTCTTAAATCTCTACAAACGCTGGAAAACCCCACCCTCTCTACATGCAGATTGCAGACCCATAAAAAACCCCATAAAACAAACAAAAGACTCCCAACTCACCCTCTCCATGTTTTGCTACTACTACGTACTACGTTTTATTATTATATATATTATTAAATTACTACTTACCATAGATATATATATATATATAGAAGAACACCACCACCACCACTACCCACCTTTATAACCCTAATATGACCCACCTACAAACTTAGACACATTTCGCAAAAACTAAAATAAAACAAACAGATCCGGATCCGTTGATGTTGCCCGCCGCGATTTTCGAACGTTGATTAGAACCCCATGAAAGGCCGTAAGACCTCATCATCAGCATTCTTTTCTTCTTCTACTTGATCTCCAATTCATGTCCTACCACCTTCATGGGCCCTCTGCTGCATTCCTTGGCCCATTTCCTTAGTCTTCTGGCCCACCTGCTGCCCCATTTGCCCAGCTGTCTCCTGCATGCGACGCTTTGCTTGGTCCAAGTGTTCAGGCACACGTGCACCGCGCACGTAGTTAATGATCCAAGACAGGGATGACAGCGCAGTGAGCCCAAATGCACCAGAGGTAAGAAACCCCATTACAGCCAAGCCGAGAGTGATAGCAGCAGGTACCAAAACAGGGCTGAATATAACAAAGAGTGGTGTTGCTAAAACCAGGCCTATTATGGTGGCTGTTAAGGTGAGACCAGCAAGGGTTAGCAGGACACCACCAACTGGGAACAGGGTAACGACTGCTACAACTTGTGAGGTTGATGGGCCCTTATCAGGGAGGAGGCTCTTGATAGCGGTGCCTGGTTGTTGCCCGCCATGCATTTGCATTTGGTGTTGTTGCTGTTCAGCCATGGTTACTCGATCGATTTTTCTGATCGAGACTGAAAATATTATGTGGGGTTTTTTTAGAGAGAGAAAGTAAGAGATGAAGAGAGAGTGAGAGAGGGGAAGGTGTATTTAAAGAAAGGTAGGGGAAGGACACGTGGAGATATGGGGACAGATGGTGGTCAAGTAGGGATGTGGAGGTTTGCATGACAAACAAGTTTCTATTGAAGGGCTTTGGAAGGAATCTATTGACACCTTTCTAATAGTTCTGTGGGTTGGTGCATGGTGCCCTGTTTTTTCGTTTTTTTTTTCTTTGTTCTCAAAAGCAGCTAGAAATTGAAGTTGTTTGTTTGTACTTTGTGAAATTATTAATATATGGGTTTGAAGTTTGAACTGATTAAACAGAACAAAACAAATTGTACGCGCTACTGCTGAAGGAATTAAGCCCACCATTGTGGGTCTTCCAAAGTAATGAAACCCAAGCCCGGCCAGTATATGGTGGGCCAGCTGATTTTTTCTTTGGAAATTTTAAAGGCACCGATGAAATGTTATTGGCAGGCTCGTTATGTTGGACTAGCCAATTTAGTTTGACTCTACAATTAGTCTCTATTTTTTGTCAAACCAACTCCTCTTTCAAAACTTTCTTCTCTATTTTATATTAGGTTTTGCAAAAATTAAGATTGCCTACTTGGCCTCTTCCAACTAGTGGAATGGGTTTTTGGGTTTTGGAGGTTTCTCTAATGGCAACCTCATTTGATCGAATTGGAGTGCCTATAAAATTGGAGCCGGCTAACAACAACTCTGCCTACAATCCGGGCCTGTCAATAGTATGTTAGAGATAATTGGCAAGTTGCCTAGCTAGCTGCTAGCTACTCATATATTTAGGAATTGGATATACATGGGGCTGGCTCTTCTTGTCATCCATGCATTTGAGGGTAGGAAATTGCACCGGAAACAGACTTATTGATTTGCAAGTTGATCACAGTCGTGGTCCCACCAAATTCAAACTCTGAAAGAACTTCATCAGATCACACAACACGAATCTCTAAGACCATCTACAACTGTTAATGTGTACGTGCGGCCGGCTGGCTAATAAGCTTAACATACGTACAGTAGTTACCCGGTCAGTATCGTTTTCATATATGATCAGGAAATTAAAGGACAGGAAAGGTAGGCCAACGGGGCGATCGAGGATTTGGACTTTTAATTTGCATTAATACACTCCAAATAATACCTTAAATTATAAAATTAGTATAGTGTCTAATTTCAGTTTAACTTTAATTTAAAATCCGTCTAAAGTAATTTTATAATCTGAGGTATTATTTATAGTCCAAATTCAAGATTCTTCTACCATTTCACTTTAATTTGGTGCATGCGTGACGATGAACATTGGACAGGACATTCGAATGGCAGATCCAGCAGGAGGAAAGGACAGCAGATCGGCCCGGCCCAACAGTTTTTTAGCTTAGGTTTTAGAAATTAACTTTTCATAGCTTCCATCATAAAACAGCAAGACTTAATTATGTAAGTCGTCCTTGTGTCTCTTAATGAGAGAGAGAGAGAGAGAGAGAGAGAGAGAGAGAGAGAGAGAGAGATTTATTGTCTAGCTAGCTAATAGGTAGGTGATGGGTATGCAAGTACATGCACGCTCGATCGCAGGGTAGAACTGTAGAAGTAGTGGTGGAGAGTTATGATGCATGCATATGCAAATCAATAAGCCTGTTTCTGGTACAATTACCTACCCTCAAATGCATGGATGACTCGAAGAGCCAGCCCCTTTAATTTATGTACATCCAATTCCTCTCTCTCTATATATATATAAACATAGATAAGAGTAGCTAAGGTAGCAGCTAGCTAGGCAACTTGCCAATTAACTTTATCATATATACTACTGTTTCAGAAAATGACACCTAGTTTTAATTTGTAAAATTAACCAGTAGCACAATCCGACAGCATTCACAAGCAACACAATTACAAAGTCAATACTTAACAGTACCAGTACTTATCATTTTAAGATCGACAAAACAAAAAAGCTAAAAATAATAAGACACAATTAAACAAAAGATCAGGAGGTATATGCATATTACATATCCTTACTTGTTTTTCCTTAGGGTTTATACAGACCCATGTAGATCATCATGAACAACAATTTCTAAAACTTCTTATTATATAAAAAAACTGTGTGATTTATGGGCCATCCATTTTTATAATAGTTTTAGACCGATTTTTTATGGGTTAGAAGTTTTAGAACGGAGTAATTTTTATATAAGAATGATCTAAATGGTGAGAAGATCCTCTTAATTTATTGATTACTTTCGTATCATTATCTCTATGTGAGTCCCACAAAAATCTTATAATGACAGTGTTTAAATAAACATGTATGAATATCCTGGCTCAACAAAAAAAAAAAAGAAAAAAAGAAAGAGATCAAAGTTAAGTTATGAATGTTTGACAGTATGTAATGTCTATTTGACAATTAAAGCAAAGCTTAAGGAAACATAATTAGCAGTATTATTCTTGATGGACATTTCTAAAATATGATTATACATATGTTTTTCATTATTCTGTTCACATTGAGCTTGAAGATGATATTTTCCTTATTACTACTAACATATAGCACAATTAGAACATGAAGAAAATATATATATATATATATACGTGTGTGTGTGTGTAAATTTTTCAAACCAACCTTTATGGGATAGAAATGATGATCAACAATAAGCAATTTTGTTCACATGTATATATACTAACTTCTAAGAAATTAATTAAGAAATTAGTAATGTCCCTCTAACAAGGTTTTATACTATTTAATACCAAAGAACAAAGCATTAGGAGGTGAGATTAATTATATACTCTATTAAGGAAGAGATCTATATACATATATATATATATATATACATATATATAACATAAATAGAGATTAATCCTCTTTATTAACTTAAAGAAATTAAATGTTATTTTTATTACTAGGAAGGCAAAAAGGCCTATATGATCACCAGTAAATACTCATCATATGTGCCCTAGACCTTTCCAGAGTATTCTCAAACTTAAACACTGACTAAATTCACTTAATATATAAGAATATGTCTTTTAGTAGTCTTGTTTAAACGACTTCAAATTATATAGCAAAACCTAGCATATATACAATGAAATTTCCTCCACCTTAATTACCTATGATATGGATAAATAATTAAACCCTAGAAAGATCTTGTTATTTTGTTGTTCTTTTTTTTTTCATTCTAATAAGATTTATCAATTTTCATAAACTGCCTTCATCTCCACCACCCATGTCATGCATATCTCCTGAAAGGTTGTCAGGCCATGGTGGAGGAAGATATGGTAGATGTAAACTAGAAGCAGATTGATCATAGAAAGAACCTCCTTGATGATCAATACCCATTCTTCTATTCAACTCCATGGACGATGACGACCGGCTCCTAGATACAGGCAATGCAGCTGAACTTTCGGTGCAGGCGTAACGGATAAGATTGGCATTGGCGGCATCTAGTTCTTCTTGAAGCTGGTGAACTTGTTTTTGTAGGACTGAGATGGCTCCAACGCAGCCGTAGACAGGATCCTTGATCCGAGCTTCGGCTTCGTAGGCCAAAGAGTTCACTGCATCTTCCCTTTGATGAGTTGGGAGCTCATTGAGTAGTTTTGTAACGTTACTTGCGCCGAAGATCTTGTGAACATTGGCGAATTTCTGAGGCTCCTCAGGTGGGAAATAGGGTGCAAAGATGCAACCTGACAGGCATTTCCTCCTCAAGAATTTGCAGGCAGCACAGGGAGAGTTGGAAGAAGCCATCTTCACTGCACCAAGAAAATACCCACTGCTACAACCATATGAATAGATCATCTTCAACCTATTAATTTCTTACTTGCAGTATATATATTTTTCCTTTTAATTTGGTGAAACTTATCAATTGGAAATTAAATAAAAACTTTGATCAATTAAATTTTTAAATTTCATTATTAGAAGTCAGGAGTCATAGCATCCCCCAAAATAAAATAGGTCCTTTTTTTTTTTCTTTTCTTCTAACCTTTTGGAGTTTAATTTTCAAGAAATTTTAGGGTTAGGGTTAGGGTTAGTTCCAGGGAAACACTTGCAAGTTGCAACACCAAAACCCACCCATAAAAAATTCCTTGTGTTTGGAGGCTAAATTAGGGCAGTGTGTTTTTCTTTGATTCCAAGAATCATTTTGTTTTATATCTAGCTAGCTACCTTCCATAACACAGTCTAATTTCTCTTGTTTTTCATCTGTATATAAAGGAGCCATCTCAGCCATCTTTAATTTACTTGACTTAATCTATAGGCAGTACACACACACCTCTCTCTCTCTCTCTCTCTCTCTCTCTCTCTCTCTCTCTCTCTCTCTATGATCTCACCCAGAGTACTACTCCTTCATTCTAGAGTACTACTACAGTTGCACCACTTACTCTATACAATCAGAGACTTCAGAGGTTATATATATACTGCTTCATGATCCTGATCTGATTGGTGAAAGCTCACCAATTATATGATCTCTCTTTTCTTAGTTTTTTTCCTCATCAAAATTAATTCTAGTTAGAAATTAACCTATAATATTATTCTAGTTTTAATAAATTAAAAAAAAAAACATATCTAGCCTAATTAACTCTCTCTGAATCAAAGCATGAAACAAAACATTACTAGCTTATTGGTATATTTCTTAGTTAATTTGGCCTTGTCCAAAAAACAAATTAAAAATAAAGCAAACTGTAAGTAACTAATAATAGTACTAAAAAAGAATATATAAGAACAGCTAGGTAGGTACTGAAGTTACCTGTTTGTGATGATCTCAACTACTCCCTGCTGCTCTGACGATCAGAAGTACCTTGCAGCTAGCTAGCTAACTCATGTTTTAATGGGGATCAGGATTCATAATTTGTTATCCCAATTGATCAAAGATATATATTTGTCTGTAATTGCTAGTACTGTTGAAAAAAGATAAACAATGAATAAAGTTATTTTTGAGTTTTTGATTTCTTTTTGTTTTTTCAAGGTGCTAAGCTAGGTAGAAGGAAACCCTAATTGGAGAATAAGGAAAGATCTGTAGATTGAAGAGGAGGAGGAGGAGGAGGAGAGGAAAGGACAAGAGAGTCATAAATTAATTGATGAGAGAGGCAAGGTGTGATAAGCTTTATAAAGAGAAGAAAAAGAAAGAAATTAAAACACTGTGACGACCATTCACCAAAAAGTAGAATCTCATTTACACGCGCTTTTATAACGCGCCCAACCCCAAAAATCCATATGATATGGCCATATGGATTGTTTGGTACACGTACAAATATGAAACGACCGAGCACGTGTGTTTGCAATTACGTACTGACTAGCCCCCAACACGCGCGCAGCTCGTGGGTTGGCTTTCTCCTAACAATGAGTTTGCATTGTCACACGCGCGTAGTGAATTCACAAATTATACGTCGTGTTATTATATAAGATTGCAATTGGGATGTCCAAACATATTACACGTGACAAACTCATTTTTGTTCCTTGTGAGTTGGCAAATTATTTGGCATATTATTTTGGGTATTTGGTGGATCACTCGGGAATGATACATGCATTAACGTTGATCGTCTAAATGGATAGATCATCGTCACAAAAAATCAGACCTTCGATTATCTCTACATGAACGCACAAATACGTGTAAGTGAAATGCAAGAATAAAATGGGTATTAGGAGGGTTCACTGGTGATTATATATATAGGCTGATGTGATATACACGTTAAGGCAGTGTTTTAAAAACCGGACCAGACCGGCCGGTTCAACCGGTAAACCGGTGACCCAGTCAAATTTTCGGTTCGGGTCAACATTGACCCAGTAATTTTCTCAAAAACCGTCTTTTTAAATGTGAACCGGTCGACCCGGCCGGTTGAACCAGTGAACCAAGTGACCCAGTCGATTTTTTAACCGGTTTTTTTAAAGTTAAAGTGTTATAATTTTTTACATTTTATAAAAATGAGCTTGCAGGGTTTTGAACCCAGGACCCTAAAATGACAAACCTCCTACCATTTCGGCTACCATTAGATTGTTGTCATTATGATAGTATAATTACTACACAATTAATTGTTATTTAAGAGTTTTAGCATTTCTCAAAAGACACTTAACCCAGTGGTCAACCCACTGGTTGAACCAGATTGACCCAACCCACTAGCTTTTCCGGTTCGATTACCAGTCCGATTTTTAAAACATTGCGTTAAGGAGATAATCGTAAAAAAAACTCGGCCCTTGGATCTACTCAATGTGACCCCATTGGCAAGTGTAAATCAAGTGTATAAAGTATTTTTAAAAAAGATTAAAAAAAGTGACAAAAGTCACAAAAAATCAACCATTGGATTATATTTGAGTGGGCGTTAGAACTGGTGTAAGTGGAGTGTATTTTTTAAGTGAGTTTTAAAAAAAAGAAGACACAGTAGGCTTTTTGGTAAAAGGACATGTTAAGGAGATCATGGTCATAAAAATTATCCCTTGGATCATCTCTACATGGGCGAACAAACATGTTTAAGTAAAGTGTAAGAATAAAAAGGGTATTAGGTGGGTCCACTGGTGACAATGTATATTCTGATATGATTTAGACGTTGAGTAGATCATCGTAAAAAAAAATTAGCCATTGGATCAACTCCATATGACCACATTGGCAAGTGTAACCCAAATGTATTTATAATATATATTTATATATAAATGATATAATAGGATGTATTCGGTATTTCATAAAAAGATGTTATAAAAAATAAAAATAAAAATAGAAAACGCCAAACACGCAACTTCATACACGGCTTCACCGAGCCGCACTATTGGCTTGGTGAAGCCGCATATATAGATTTAAGATAGGGGCCACCTAATATTTCATGCCGATGTGGAACCAATAAAATCTAGAGAGATAATGTGAAATGAATAATGTGGGACCCTCAGTTCTTTTCTCTATTTGAATTTAATTGATGACAAATCCGCAGATGAGTTTAAGGGGTGAGAAATTCCAGGTGAGTATAGAAGCACTCTTAGTTTTGTTGCAACAATTAATGGAGAGGTTGTAGGTTAGTCCATTCAGCTTGTGCCACATGGCGCATTTATATTAAGTTTGTGGGCTTCTAACTCAAAATTAATTGGCAACGAGTGGTGTGACCCAGGATCATTATATATTAAGTTTGCTAGGCTCTAATATCTCATGTAAGACTATTCTCAACACGCCCCCTCACGTGTGGCGTTCTTTTGAGCCTAACACATGGAACTCTTTTTGGGTGACGTAGAGCACGTGTGACCATTGGGCCTATCACGTGTGGGTCTGCGCTCTAATACCAAATTAAGTTTATGGGCATCCAACTCAAAACCAATTGGCAATGAGTGGTGTAACCCATGATCATTATATATTAAGTTTGCTAGGCTCTCATATCCCATGTGGGACTATTCTCATCACGCCTCCTCGCGTGTGGGATTCTTTTGTGCCTAACACGTAGAACACTTTTTGGGTGGCGGGGAGCACGTGTGACCGTTGGACCTATCACGTGTGGGCCTGCGCTCTGATACCATATTAAGTTTGTGGGCTTCGAACTCAAAACCAATTGGCAATGAGTGGTGTGACCCAGGATCATTATATTTTAAGTTTGTTGGGCTCTCATATCCTATGTGGGACTATTTTCATCACGCCCCCTCATGTGGAACTCTTTTTGGGTGGCGGGGAATACGTGTGACCGTTGGGCCTATCACATATGGGCCTACGCTCTGATACCATATTAAGTTTGTGGACTTCTAACTCAAAACTAATTGGCAATGAGTGGTGTGACCCAGGATCATTATATATTAAGTTTGCTAGGCTTTCGTATCCCATGTGGGACTATTCTCAACAATTTGTTATGGCCAAACCTCATGATTTTAAATCCACTATTCTTTTGTTCTCATTTTGCATGTTCCCTCCATGTCCTTCTACTAATTTTTTCTTGTCGAGACTACATAGAAATGGTTGATTAAGTTTATGTGAGAATGTTATATACTCATCATAGAGATTATTATCACAAAAAATTAACACATAAAACTTTTAACTCTATCAAAAGTTGATTAAAAAGTCAACACTTCACAAGTTATTCTTATTTTGAGATATTTGGTTTTCTAATCAACTTTTAATAACGTTAGAAGTTTTAGAATGAGGCCAATGGGATGGGGTTTTGAGAGAATTATCTATACGGTGAATATAGCATTTTCGTAGAAAATTAGGTGATGAATTTTCTCCATGCTAGGCGCACCACAAGGAAAAATTAGCAAGGGGAAAATAAGAGGACAAGCAAAACAAGGATAGAGGATTTGAGCTCAAACCTCATTGCAATTCATGTTTTGCAAAACACGAGCGCAAGAGAGAAAGAAAGGAACTTCTATTTCCACAGTTCCACCCATTTATTTTTACACTTTATTTACATTGATACGTGTGGCTCAAATAGAAATTATTCAAATGTTAATTTCTTTGCACGATAATAATCTTTGCACCATGTACAACACCCGTGACAAATATATATGGCATCATTTTTTTTTCTAAAGCACGCTTGATTGTCACAGTTATAACCATCGTATACTTTTATGAGCATAACTCAAATATTATAAAGTAATGTCTGATATCCTTTTGTCATGATTATAACCCATGACTAAGTTAGTCAAACTTGTCAAAGAAAAAAAAAATCCGTGTACCAAAAAATTCTATTTTTGGTGTCATACAGTACATTACCATCCTCGTTATAATAGCATATCCTCTGTCCAAGTTTGTATATGTCCTCTATATGCTCATATTTATTTGATTCGAATCAAATTATTTTGTAAGATTATTTTTATAGTTATATAGATTATGTTTACAAAAAATATTAATTATTTTTAAAACTTTTAAACTCATCAGATATTGATTCGTTTCTATGTGGGCTCCATAAACTAAAATAAATGTGAGTATATGGAGGGCACATATAAATCGATACAAATGATCTGCTCTCCAATAATTTAAATCGTTTTAAACTATCAACTCCATCTAAAGTTCATATACCATTTTTTATAAAAACAATAAAAAATAAAAATAAATGAGGTGAAGATTAGGTGTAACTAAAATTTCACATAATATATCCATGAGTAATAGGAGCTAGCTGAGATGAGATTGACATTCCTAGATCATTTTCACAGCTTTGATTCTTATTGTTAGATCCAATTACATGTCGGCTGATGAGGCTGTGTGCATGTGATTGTGGGCGGGGCCTTCTTTAGAGAACAAAATCTAGGCTGAAGAATAAAAAAATGAAAAGATCTCAGTTCGATCAGGTCACTCATTACTTCATTAGTAGGTCGGCAAACTAATCCATAATTAATTAATCGTCAAATTATATTAGGCAATAAGAGCTGCCACCAATAGATAAGGATGGTGAAGCAGCCTTTTTTCGGAAATTTCCACTCCTATCATATATCCGTGTGTGCGGTAGTTGAAATTCAAAATATTTTATTGACTGTTTTATTTTAATGAAGTCTATTTTTTAGCTGCCCTTTTATTTAGTAGTGCTTTTTTGAATGAAATTTTGATAAAACTGTGGCCCGATTGATGCATCTGTCATCTAAAATAAAATGACCATCACCATACTACTTTATATATGGGAGTCATCCTTGTAGTACTTCTTGTAAGAACTTTAATCATGGATCTAGGCATGCTAATTTACTGAATAAATAAATAGTAGAGTTGATCGTCGTACCTGATTTAATCGCGGAAGTCCAATGGAGGTTTTAACCAGAGAAGAACCTACAACCCTTATGCCTTTAGCAGATGATGGGGCTCAAATTGCATAAGGCTAAGAGTTGACATCCTCTCTATTTATAAACTGTAACCCTAGATTTTCCTAACCCATCAAGGAAACTAGAGTTTTAGAGAATCTACACTTACTAAATATTTTAGGATTACCACCCAACCAAGAAATCTTAATTCCTTAAACACTTAGTCCTTTTTATTCACACATGTGGGACCACAATATTTCTAATTAATACATAATGACAATTTTCCAGACTGAATAGGAAAATATATGTTGTACTATGGGCCACAATCTTACANTAGAAAAATCACCAGTCATCCTCGAAATACTTCTAGCATCATTCTTTCTAAATAATAAGCTTGATAACCCAACGTTTGTTTAATGAGTAATGCTAAGTTTACCAAGAAAAAAAAATCTAAAAATACTATCAAGTGAAATGGCAACTGAAAAGGAGAACAAGAAATTTAGATTTAACCCTAACTCCATCTAGAGTTTAATGTCCCACCCAACCAACTTTAGTTTTCTAAATTTAGCCTAATCAATATGCATCATGTATGCAGCCAATATGTAATCAGTATGCAATTTATGTTAAATTTAGAAAGATTGTTGTTATTAGCACTTAAAGTTTTTATTAGTTGTGACCAAGGTTGGTTTATTTTTCGTCAACTTATGTTTGACTAAACTTTGTATCAGGGGTGTCCTTTCTTTATTTTTTTAGTGAGCACCTCAGCCACTAATTGATATTAGTGATACACCCCCAGATTAACTGAAATTAGTGAAACAACCCAAGGACAATGATCCAACGGCCAAGACATAAAGTCCTCTTCTACTTTTCTTCTTCGTCAACCCTTCTCATTCCACTACGCTGGATTCCGGCGAGCCATGTCCGACTATCGCCACTCTTAAATTCTCTCTCATCTACCACCATGGTCACTCAAGAATCTACATTGCATCAGTTCCTTAGTTTTTAATTTGATATTGCAAGAACTACATAATTGGTTTTTTTGTCCAACCTAAAATTTACAGAAACATTGAAGTTCTGCTTTCTACTCTTTTGGGTGCTCCAAAGTTTCACTCAACAAGATTTCATTCTAATCCATCCACAATAAATGATTGTGATGATACCGAGTTTGAATTTAGATTCAAAGTCTGTCCACTGCTTTCAATGAAAGATAGTTTTTAGTGCATAGATATGTATGGAGCCCTGTTAAGAGAAGATATTTTGGACCCAATTCCCTAAACATATACATGAGGATTGATTTGCTCAAGGTTTTGTACCTTTTTTCATTTTTTATTATTTGTTTGCTTTTTTGGATCAGTTGATTTAGGAATGAATCTTGGTAGCTAGGGTTATAGGATTTATCGTTGAGAGAGGGAGATATGATAAAACAGTTTTTGCGTTTAGTTTTTTTTTTTAAATGAAAATATTTAATATTCTTTTGTGTTGGGATATCCCAATAAAATTTAGGGTTAGAAGTGATAAAAATAGGGTTACCCCAGAGTTTAGGATAGAAGTGATAAAAACATCAAGGGCCAATAACAACAGTCTTTAAAAAACCTTTACTGTTTAGAGTGTAAGTGAAAACAGTTTTTTTTCAAATAGCAGAATCCTACAAAAAAAACTTATAGAATAAAAATTTGATGGTAATTTTTATTTACACACCCTCGTAATTTACGTCACACATCTTGGTAATTTGAGTCAAACATAAAATTGTTCCTTAGATCTCGCACTACGGTTTCCGAAAACCTAAAAGAGAATTAGTTTAAACAAAGCATTTAATGAAATGCTCTTTTCAGCCACATTGATTTTTGAGTAAGAAATTTGGTAAAGTTATCAATTTTCATATTAAAATGGTGAGATTATTTAGACTAAAAATCAGCTACCAAATCTTCAAATAGTATATTATACAGAATTGATTGGTGGACCTCAAAGAATGTGACTCATTGTATTGAAAAATATTGGTTATTGTGGAAGAATATTATTTTGGTGCATGTACATACTCATGACCCCCACCATCTATAACTCAGTGTGGAAGTTTCATTAGTTTTATTTTTGCTTACTTTTCTTAAATAAGAAATAATTAATGCATCCAATATTTTATTTCCCAATTATATATTGGAAATATCCGAGGAACCACGGCAAGTGTACTTTTTTGAAACACAAATATTAAAAGAATAAAAAATTATATTTATTCATCCCAATTATGCACATAATAATGCAAATATATACTATAGAAACCACTTTAAATGTGCCTTTGTTCAATAGAATATTAAAAGAACAAATTATATTTTACTTTATTATATTATTAATCATCTCTGCCAATGATAATTCATTAAATTATGAAATATATAGTATTTCACTTTTTTGCAATTGCATAATTAACTATGAATAAAATATTGTTATTTTCTATCTCTTGTACATTTACACCAAAGTACATGAATCTACTTTACTTATATATATATATATGTTAGATGTATAAGCTCATGTGAGGCCTCCATGAGATTGATCTAAGGGCTTATTTTTCTTGAAAATGTTTGTTTCATCATATAAATTATCTTTACAAAAAATAACTTCATTCTAAAACTGCTAGTCCCATTAACAATTGATTCTTTTCTGCATCGTTTATTTTTCAATGTTAATTTTTAATCAATTTCTGATCTATTTTTGATGAATCTAATAGTTTTGGAATGAACTGATATAGCGAAGATGATCTATAAGAGGAAAAAAAACATTCTAATAAAAAATTAACCCTTAGATTAACCTCATGCCGCTCGGAATGAGGCTCTATATATAACATGTACATTTAAACATGTACCGTTATCCCTTCTCCATATTTAATTGTTACTTTTGTTGCTTAAGGTGTATAAAATTTCATTATCATTAAAATCAAGTTTTATTAAAAAAAATAAAATAAAATAACGTCTTCCTCTTTTGCTTAAATTTTGTTTTTATACTAATAGGAGCTTAATCTTAAAAGGAGCTTTTAGGTACCAATAAATTAAGGCGTGCATTATTCAATGGTTATTCTTAAATTAATTAATTTATTAATTTATGAATATCTCAGTTAGGTTTATGACCAGTGACCACTCTCATTCCTCGCATGCCTAACGAAATTCGTCGCATATATCATGGTTGGGTCAGATTGTGGTTGGGTCCTTTTAGAAAAGTTAAGTAACAATAAACTAGATTAGAATAACTAAAATGGTGTTTCACAAATGATTAGCAACAATTGATTATTGGTTGATATCTGAAATATTATAGTTAATCGAATATATTAATTGTTTACGATCTTAATTATTTTCCTAAATAAAGACTAATTAATCAACTCAATTAAAATTATGTTCATTGTTTTAGAAAATAAAAGCTAGTAATCTATTATATCTATATATATAGTAGAAACCCTGGGTCAAAAAAACCTTCACCGTCAACTCACGGTAAAAAAAACCAACACTATTACGCAATGGTACTTTTAACTCATCTTCTCCTCTTTTCTAAGCTCCCTCACAAGCACCATATGTGTCACTCATTAATTCTCTTTAATAGTCATTTATCATGTTAATTAAGCTAACAAAAAAAAACTCCTCTCCCTAAATTCCTCCCAAAATATCTCCTAAAAAATTCTCCTCACACAATAATTCTCATTAATTCTCTTTAATTAGTCATTTATCATGTTAATTTATCAACTTAAATTTCTCTTAAATTATCTCTCTAAAATTTATTCTCTCTTTTTTATTGATTTCTTTTAATTGGCCACTAATTATACATTAAAATTTAGAATTGTAACTCACACACATAAATTACATTATTATTCTCTCTTCTTATAGTTCATCATATAAATAGACATATTTTTCTATCTCAGATTACTTTATTTTTC
>MVGT01000057.1:513210-529200 GCA_002174775.1 Macleaya cordata
AAAAAAAAAACCATCATAGATCCATTTTGGTTTCGAAACCAACTTAGGTCAGTTTCGAAACCAACTGGCTTGGTTTCGAAACCATCGCCCAGATTCGTTTTGCATGTGCAATTTTTGTGAGTTGTAAAGTGATTCCTTTTCACTTTTTTGCACATTCCCTCTTAAGCATGTTTTAGGGGAATTATTGAGCGTGGGGAACACCTCTAAGTGGGATGAAGGATCAATGGAATGTCTCATCATCTCCATTATTGTGTCTAGCTTTTGACCTTAAACAACCAAAGGATTTTTGGGTTTGTGCTAGACATTTTCAGTTATAAATAGGGGTTGAAACTTCAATATTCTTCAATCATTCACCCCTCACCTCAACAAGTACTTGAGAGTCTTCAACTCTAAATCCTTAGTTCCCAAGCTTGTTGAACTTGGTTCAAATCCTTCCCATTTTAAACCAAAAAATCTGTTTTTGTTTACCGGTGGTATTCCGGTGGTTGAGCTTAGAAGTGACAAGCACGTGGTGAAATACTTGAGGAGTCAAGTATTGGTTCAAGGTGTGGGACTTGCAGAAGTCAAGTTGGAGACGCATCAACATCTACTAAGAGGTAAATTCGTAGAGTTCGAATTTGTGGAAAAACTGTACACCATGGCTGTTGGAGCATAGAGGGAGTCGTAATTCGTGTCCATCGAGTGGTAAATTAGTTTGTAAGTTTTCATAATTTTTAGTGGATTCATTTCTGGACTAGGTCCCAGAGTTTTTCCCAGTTTAGGTTTCCTCGTAAACAAAATCTCTTGTGCATGTTTTCATATTTGTTACGTGATTAAAATATTCGATTCTTGTTTCCGCATGTTAAGAATCGAATAAGTCAATACTCTTGATTAGAGATTTTAGTTTTATTCTTTATCACCAATTTAATTTTAATTTGGTGATTGTGTAATCCTTAACCATAGTCACATTGACATATGGTTATTCTAACTAAACCGTAGGGCATTTAGATTTTCAATTTTAAATTACTAATAATAATTATTTTAAAAAAATAATAAATCATACTAATTAAATCATGTTGATTAATATAATTTAATTAGATTTTATTTGAAATCTTTTTCTAACATCGTTGCCCGTGTGTTGCACGGGCTTCAAAACTAGTCTATTATAATAGGAGAAGCATTGGGTTAATAAAACCCTCTCTCTTAGGTGTGGGTTAAAAAAACCTCCATTATAAACATATGGCCCAATCTATTATTTATTATTGGGTTAAAAAAATCCTCTCTCTTAAGTGTGGGTTAAAAAAATCTACATTATAAACATATGGCCCAATCTGAAACAACTAAATAATCTAAATATCTAATAAAAAAACCTATAGATCCATAGATTTTTGCAGATAATAGTGGGAATTTTGAGTAGGTGTATATTTTTAAATTCTAATGAATAAAATAGATGAATAAGATCTATGGTTCGATATGGATTCTTAGACTCCACTAAACTTGTCCTTTATTATGAAAAATTCAATATAATCAAAATGATTAAATAAAAAAATTGAAGGTTAATTATATTATTTAATATCATTTCATCATTTTCTTTTATTCGTCGTTAATAAATTGGTAGCATAAATTTCTCAACGAAGTCTATGATGAAGACACAAGTATTCTAATATCTCATTCATGGAATTCAAATTTCAAACTAGTGGTGCAGAATTTTCTCCCAAAATACGTACACTGATAATGCTAGCTAGATTAGACAAATGCCTTTTATTATTTGTGTACTCCAACCTAAACCTATAAAGCACAAACCTCGGTAGCTTAAACCCTAAAAGAGCCAAAAGCTAGCCACTTTCATATTAGCGGAGAATCGTTGTTGTCTACATCACATGAAGTAATAGTCTATTTCTATTTTTATCATACATTTGTAAGAGCATCGATGTTACAAAAAACCATTTTTACCTTACCAAAATAGCTAAGGAAATAGAGTTGAGCGGTGGTTCAACTTAAAAAAATTTAGAAATCTATAATAAAATAATAGAGGGGCATATTAGGTATTTAAAAAAATAAAAAAATAATATCAGGTGGTGTCCCACCAGCCCGCTTGATGTCATGGTGAGGATTAAATAAATAAAAAAAATTCAAAAAAAAATTGATAGGCGAGCACCCTACACACCGCCCAGCAACAGGCGATGTGCTTGCACCATGCCCAACAATTTTTAATAAAAAAATCGGACGGGCACCTCTCAGTCCGCCCAGCATCAAGCGGGTAGCCTATGCACCGCCCCGTAAATTATCTCCAAACTTGTTTCCAGAAGTCTAAATATGGCCTTGGATTTTTTCACGTAGGCCAAAAATGGCTTTTACCAACGTCCGATGCGTAAGTTTTTATGGAAAATTGCTAAAAATTTCAACCACTGTGGATGGTCTATGGGGCCGCTTTATTGAATGTATAATTCACATTTCTCATCTAACCATTAAAAATTGCACTAATTACATATTCACTAAGGGCAAGTGCCATGGAAAACCCTTATTTAGGTTGTTTGGGGGTAGGGCTTTAAGGGTTTTGGGGATCGCAAGTGCCTTGGAAAATTAGGGACGCACGTCAAATTTAGTGTCATACGGCACAGATTGTGCCACACGACACAATCTGTGCCTCCTCCCTCTAACCCCTTACTCCCTCCCCAAATCTAAGACCGGAGGAAGGGGTTTGGATGTTTGGGGTGCCCATGATACTTGTCCTAACCTCAAAAAATATTTTTTTTTTGCTTGTTTAAGGTGTCCATAACACTTGCCCTAAAGGAGTGTGTATAAAACAGTTCTCGGTCAGTTCAGGTTTGATCCAGCCAATGGCCTATTCAAAATTAACTCCTGGAGTTGGTTTCAGTTCCAATATCAAATCAAAATTCCATTATGCGTGGGCGTTAGAGTTATTTTTTAATCAAATAGTTGTTGTTCGTCTCAAATCGTGTTACTAATTCGAAAAAAAAAAAGCGGGTGGTGGACTATACGAACCTAATGGGTTTAGGTTTGATCAAGCCTAATGGAGCCTAGTTTAGAGAGAAGAGAGAGAGAGGGAGAGAGAGAGAGAGAGAGTGAGAGAGAGAGAGAGGCCTTTGCCTTGTTCCTATCCATTTCTTAGTTGAGACGAGCTTGGGTAGCATGGGCTAAGGCCTTGGGCTAGGTCAGCTGGTCCAAATTCAAAGACAAAGGGCCCTATGCAGTTCATCAGCGGCCCAATTTTGTTCATTCAATAATAATGAATGTTATCATAAAAAGTAACAACTAATCTAAATTGTGGGTTTTGTTCACCAACGTTAAGAGTGGGCGAACAAAATAGAACTCCCATCCCATCCAGCCGGGTATGTCCTGATTCTCCTAACAATACTGATTGGCCTTTGGGTTAAAGAAAATTACACGGGATCACCAATCCATTCAAAGAGCAAAATTACCAACTTCTTGTTGGGCTTGAACATGAAACTCTTGGATTGTCATTTGTTAGGGGTGAGAACCGAACCTAAGACTGAAAAAGAAGTTGGAGGCCCAAGTAAGGCCCAACATAGGCCAAGAATGGGCTACCATTATCTATCCTTTCTTTCTGCAGTTTGATGGGCATCTGGAGTATTAAAGCTAAGGGAATTGAGGCTAGCTGTTCCGTAACTTCATTCTTTGGAAGGATTTTATGGTTTGAAGCCAAGGACCTGAACCTCCATAGGATTTCAAACTTGTTTTTCCCTCCTCCCATCATTCATGTACATTTATATATCTATCTTGAAATGCAAATCAGTGTTGTATATATAATTTTAGAAGATGTACAGGACGAGGCAGTACCATTTAATTGATTTGATTGTATGATCATACCTTGTCAAAAGGTGGTTGATTTTATGGATTATGACTACTTGTGGAAATACTCTAATACCCAATGGTAGAACTGGCCTCTGAAACCCGATTTACAAGAGAAAGATGTCCAAGAACTCATATACCCACAATCAATCCCTTTTTTGAACTCACGTGGGATTACTAAGAGGCACATAATTAAACTTAACTAGTGTATCCAAATAATGAAATGAACACCAAGTTTACAAAATAGGTAGGACAAATCTAGTGGGGAGGTTGTATCTTCTTGATTAAGCAGTTTTGAGACTTGAGTGGAGTCCCTTAATTTTTTCTCATGAATCTCTTTGTATTATAATAAGGATCTTTATTGGAGAAGAGATGGTTCATTAATTCCTCTCCCAAGAGGAGTTTAATAAGGGATCCATTCTTTTCCATTTCCTATTAGACTTACCTTTTACAAAAGAAGGAAAAATGGTACCCAAAATGGGAGTATGGTACCCTAATTTGACCAAACAATTTTAGGTAGGTAACAAAGAGGACTACTTTTGACTGAAAATGCACAAAACAAAATGAAGTACAGTTTGTTACAAGTCTCAAACTTCCCCTGCTTCAGTCAACATCTCCATTCTTCAATTAGAGGAAAGAAATTTAGGAACTAGTTTTCATTCATTTGCTGGAACTCCATCCAGTAAAACAATTCACTGAAGAAAAGAAAACGAACCAAATAACCCTAATAATATCGAGTTTTGATTTCCGGGTATCCTCGAGATCTTCTGTGCGAATCTCCATGAGCATTGCCATCTTTATCCATGTTTCAAATATTTTTTTCAAGCTATAATATTAAAGTGAGCCTTCAGTTCTTTGATTTCTCTCAAAGAGGAACAGAACAAAAAAGATCGCCATGAACTCACTGTTGAATCCAAATTCTAACTTCTCTTCGCCCTTTCCTTCAATCCCCACCAACAAACACAAAAACTTCACGAATTTTCGTGACCAAATCTCGTTGCTGATATCCACAGACAGACGCGACTCTTCTGTTCGATGGAAGAGAAGCTCGATTGTAAGAAGCGATTTGGACTCGACAACGATTGATCAATTAGGGATTCCGGAATCAAGTCTTCGAAACCCTGCGATTTCTACTTCATATCGCAGTTCGGATATCCCGAAACCGAATCAAACCCTTTTGGAAGCTCAAGCTAGGGTTTGTACTGGACCCACTCAGACGAAGCCGCTCAGTGAAGAACAAGCTTACAGGGTTTTGGATACAATTCTTAGATCAGGTAAAATTTATTACCTTTCTCATGAAATTTAGCATCTTTTCATTATATGTTGATCCTAAATTTTCAAGAAACCGAAATCAATTCTGTAACATTGTGTGTACTCTTAGCGAGAGGAGAACTGAAAGATGATGAGGAAGAAGTTTCGAGAGCTCAACTTGGAGCATTTTTCGCTGCAATGACGATTCGGGCGAATTGCTTTCCGGAAGCTACTCAATGGAGCGAAGGCGAAAAGCGTGCCATGAACACGTTATGGCCACGTCTGATTCGGGAACTACCGGCGGATATAATTTTCATAGCAGATCCTGAAGGTTCGATTATGGGGGTGGGTACTTCAATTGGACCTCAATTTGTTGGTAATGGCACCACTGAGATGAGACTAGTTGGTGCTCTGAGGGAAGTTTTGGCGGGTGGGCATCTTGGATATGAAGAGGTCCAAGGTGTTCTAAGGGATGTTCTTCCTTTAGAAAAAGGGATTTCAGGAAGAGTGAGTGAGTCATTGCTATCAGCTTTCTTGATAGGTCAACGTATGAATAGAGAAACAGATCGTGAGCTTAAAGCATACTGTCTTGCATTTGATGAAGAACTTGGTAAGACTACAAATTATTAGTTAGTGTGCATATGTTTTTTGGGTGCATAAAAGTGGTAGTTTTATTATTTGCGTTTTGAACTTCTTTAACTAGTAATGGTATGTTCTGTGAATCTCTGGTTTTGAATTATGGTTGCTTTAATTGAATGAAGCATTGTTCCTTAGGAAACAACTAAAGTTGTTCTTCTGCGATACTTGCATTACAATCTATGACCAGGTATTTTTATCATTAGATATTGAGTAACTTGATAGAATTTTTAGTGGTTGTTTTTCAGAAAATAAAAATAAATTTAAATAATAGATAACTGCAAACCATCTCCCTAGAGCAAATTGCAAGTATATCCAAGCTATGCTAGTAGTCATGTGTAAGGAGAAAGCTTGTATTTTAATATAAATTCATATGTAGCATTTAAGTTCTTAGACAGTGGTGTAGATGTATTGTGAAAATATAAAGAAAAGCATCTATCGAATATTACTCATGATATATCATCTATTGTTTATCAGGTCCTCCTCCCATTGCTGATGTTAAGTCTTTGACTCATTATGGCGAACCCTATGATGGAAATACCCGTTACTTCAGAAGCACATTGTTTGTAGCTGCCGTTAGGGCCTGTTATGGGGAAGCAAGCTTACTCCATGGTGTGGAATGGATGTCACCTAAGGTCAGTAAACTGTACACACTTGTACAACTTAAAAAATTTATTTGATTGTCATACGTGGCTAAAACTCTGTAAAGATATTCATCCTCATCATGATCCCTACAGTAATAGTTTTTGTGCTTGCTTATCATATTTGTACCAAGTTTCCTCTGAAATGTTGGGTTGTTAAGGTTTCCAGGGGGGAATAACCGAGGAACAGATGCTGAAGTTCATGGGAGCAAACACCCATTTATCCCCATTTCAGGCAAAAGAACTTCTTGAGGTGCAATATTGTTTATCCAGACACATCTTGACCACCTCCATCAATAATTGCTTCAATTCTATTTTGTTTTCCTTTCTTTTTTTTAAACTGGTTATGTTACCTTTTGATTCAGGATGAGGATGTTGGTTTCGCATACTTAAGTTTACGTGAAGCTCGCCCTTCCTTGTAAGTTTCCATCTATACTCTTTAATGTTTTCAGCTCCTTGTATGAAATAAAATAGACATTACTTTTATTGATGAAAATATTATTCATACTTCCCCTTTTTTATTACTAATGATAATCTCATGTCTGCAAGTTTGTGAACTTTTTGGGGCAGTAAATTTTTTATTGAGAAACAAACAGAATTCGGAGTGGTGGGGTTGAGAGCTGCCTGATGCACAAGATAAACTTGTGATGCCCATGCCCCAACTTACTAAATAGTCTCTTATTGGTTTAGCTCATCCCTATAATATATCAATAACGATTTCATAGGCTTCTGAACTTTATTGTCTGGGTTTTGCCAAGATTCATGAGAATATTCATGAGTTCTAGGGGGTTAAGAAACAAGATTTCCATACTTCTAGCAGACCAGGAATTATCAAATTTTATGCAGATGTCAGTACTTTCAAACAGCTCTCTGTCCACAATTGTGGTATCACATCATATGTATGGTTCTGTTCTCTCCCAGTGACATAACTTCCATGTCATATTTATTGGACCAAGAAAAACCAATACTTTCTCATGCACAGTCATAGTGGTCATCCTGAAGTGCTCCTTTTACAGATAAAATGAGCTCACCAATAGTGTCCAGCATGATGGATCGGGTTATTGTATTGCCTAGTGATATTTTCTCATAGGGTTGCAACTAGCTACACTATATTATTTGAACAAATAAATGAGTTAACATATGTTGTTTTTGCAGATACTCATTACAAGCATTGAGGGAACACATTAAAAAACGCCCACCACTTGCAACAGCTGAGAAAGTCCAGCAGCTTGTGAGGGTAAGCGATGTAAATTTGCAATCTAAATTTTGGAATTAGTAGACTTCAGCACAAGGTCATCAGTTGTGCACATCCCATTGATAAGGCTGCAGGGATCTAGGATGTCTTTTGTGCTTGTATTGTTAGTTCAAACAGCTAGTGTTGTATTTGACGTTATTGTTGATTATCTTCTAACATCTGAGGGAGGTCTAGTAAGAGATTGAAGTCTATATTGCTACATTGTGCATCTTTCCCATGAAGTGGTATTTAGATAAACTAATGTTGTTTTGCCTCTTGTTGGGTTCAAAAAGAAATTATACGATTTTTTATATATGTATATGTATATGTGACTTTGTCTTTGCCTCTTCTTTTTTTTTTTTCTTCAAAGAATCTTTATGCTTTCTTTACATTTGACTGTATTTTTGCATTCATTTTCTGCAAAATATTAGATCTATGTAGTGTTTTGTTTTTGTGTTTGTGTCTGGTTTACATGACAATTGCATGAACTTCACACCATGCTATCTTGGACAAATTAATTATATGTTTCCTTTGAATTTCTGTTTACATAAAAAGCCAGAATTTAGAATACTTCAATAAGGTATTGGTTTCTTAACAGGCTAGTGGGAGGGAAGCTATTGTGGCGGGGTTCTATCACGGTGGTTATGAGGATTCATTGTTAATGCTTATGAGAAGAAGAGGTGTCCATTCTGGTTTGGTTGTGAAGGTAGGCGCACTGATCTATAATCAAAGTCTCTGTAGTCACATAGGTCCATAAGTTCCTGGTTCTGATTGCCTGTAGTAATAAAGTTGCCTTTTTCTTTGGAAAAATGTGTGTGGTTAATAGCAGTTACTGGAGTCTCCCAATTGCAGTTCAGGAAAAACTCTGAGAAGTCAATGAACATTCTTCTTGTTCTAATCCTGTGGTTGGTGTAGGGAGAAGAAGGTGCGCTTTCAATGACAACAAGAGTACGGTCTTTACATTCATCAAAAGGCCTCCCAGTGAACTATTGCTCAGGATTTCGTTCGTTGAGCTATCCCTTTGTATCTGAAGTAGATGGTATGAAATTTCTTGTGCCTTAATCTTTTCCTTTTTCTCAATCAATTTCTAGGACTTGGTATCAAACCGCTACCTTCACTTATTTCATCTAGAAATTCCCCTTCCTTTCTTGAGACAAGCAAAATTAATTGTTAAGAGTATGAATATCTATTGCAGGAGTCTCACGTGAGAGTTTCAGTGTTGAGGTTAATGCTAAAGATTACGGCTTTGAACCCACAGATACTCCAAGAACCGATAGATCAGTAAGTCTCCTTTGTTATCTTGTTATTCTTCACTTATCTATTCTTTGCTGTTGATGGATAGTATGAAACACATTCTGGCATGTCCAAATGTTCAATTCTTTTTCCTTTTTCCTCTCTGTAATGTTAGGTTTTGAGAAACATAGAATTGGGTTTAGCTGCACTACATGGTGAAAAAGGACCAGCTTATGACAGGATAGTGTTGAACGCCGGAATGGTAGACCATTTGCTTGGGTGTGATGGAGCAGAAGACATTTCCTCAGCATTGGAGAGAGCCAGAGAGGCCATTGATAGTGGTAAAGCACTAAACAGGATTTTGAATTACATAAAGATCTCCCACAAAGTTAAATAAAAAGAGTTCCTTGTTGCTCTCTTTTGCTTCTTCTTTTGTTTCTTTTTTTAAGGTAAGTTATTGTGTTTCAATTGACTTCTATGCTAATAAAGAAGGTTGCCGGGGAAAGGCAAAGAAATACGCAGTTACCCCAAATTCTTGGTTTTCTTTTATAATGCATTTGATTTGAGTTGATCTTCCATAGGTACGAAGAATTTATTCCCACCAACCAAATGTTTTTCTGTTTGATTCTAGAGTAAATTTTAACTTAGAAGATATAATAATATGATAGGTCTAAATTTAAGGTTTTGAAATTCTAAGAGAAAGTTACAACTTGTGAAGGGTGTTTGTCAATTTCAGGATTTGGCATCATTTAAATAAAAAAATTAAAAATTTTGATAAAGTTTTGCCACCAATTTCAGCTGTGGTTTGAGGTTTGATATGACAGTATGTTGGCCCATAGATTGGGATCACAATACACAGCCTTAAGCTTTACCAAGGGTCTGACATTTGTGCTATCTATGGAAAGGATATGTGACCTCGGTTGGTCCAGTGTAGATTGCGTTTTTTTAGCGAAATTCAAAAAGTTCTAAAAGATCGATAGAAATTAAACCTACTAGGTTAAAAAGTTTAGAATGATATGATTTTGTGAGGATGTTTTAGATGATGAGATCATTGTAAAAAAAGAATCAGCATTTGCAGTCTCTATGAAAGTCCCACAAGTGTATGTAGAGTGTAAGAATAAATTGAGTGTAAATATCTAGCCCCTGCTCAGATTTGTTGTAAGCGGACGAAAATGTCTTGTAGAAAAAGCTACGCGTTAAAAGCGTTTGAGGCAGAAGATTTACAGGGGTATATCATGTGTTCTGCCATCACCGATGGCAAAGAAAAGGAAAAAAAAAATGGCCTGCCATCAATTTCAACACAAAAGAACGCGAATTGTTTCTCATTCAGTCTACTGTATGGTTTTCACACACACAAGTATTTTTACTTATTTTTGCGTAATCTGAAGTTTGGGAGTCCAAATACAAGATAACTTACCACCCAGATTCACCTACTAATTAGGTTAGACCAAACAGAACGTCCAAATTGATCTTTGCTAATCCAAAAGGAGACGAATAAATGAATTGCTGCCGCTGGTAGTACATTCCAAGCACCCACTCCCACTCTCATTGGATTGACTAAAAAATGCAAACCAAAGAAGGACAATAATAAAAAAAAATTAAAAACCTTCACAAAGTGAGTCGTTGCATCTGACTTATGGCTATATCTGAAGGGTGGCTGCTATGGCTCCAGCGAGACTAAGGACTTCAAAGGGTCGTCTGTTTTTAACCTCCTTCACCGTCAACGGGCAGGAGTCTGTGATCCAAAAGTAAGTCAGCCCATTCTCTGGGGACCCTGGCGAGGATACAAGGAAAAAGAAGAAAAAAAAAAAGGAAGCCATTAGTTAAGGACCATATGATCATAAATTCAGTTAATCATATACATGTATTAAAAAACAATATAGGAAACACAAAAATGTCTCTCTTGTAATCCATAAAGGAGTTGAATGAGTAAAAAAAAAAAACAGGAATAGAATTTGCTTAAGTAGCAGCAATGTCAATCAGAAGATAATTCAGCATATTGAGTAGCATCTGTTTGGTAGAATCAGATAAGGAAGCACAGGCCAAGCAAAAAAGGACAGATCTAGAGAGCACGGGAGCAGACCCCCCCATAACCTAGGCTCACTTTACTCTCTCTCATCCTAAGAAATCAATTGAAAAATACAATAGTGAACTCCTCTTAACCAAACCACTCCTAGCAGTCGGATGATCATTTTGAAGGCCAATTAATTCCGTAGAAACCTCAGCTTTCATATGGTACTTTTCATGAGCAAATCATAAGAATGAATTGATTCAAATTCTAACTAAGCATTGTACAAGAAAATATCCACAACAAATAACAGATCTTCAAGATTTGCAAGTCAAAATAGAACTAATGACATGTATGCATACCTCCCGTATCATGTTGAAACCGTTCCCATGATCTATTAGGGAAGATGCCATGCGTCACATAAGCACTGATTTTTGCAGCTCCTTGTGCAGCCAAAACTTTCTAAGAGATGGGAAAGTGGCAAAGGTAAGAGAAAGGTATTAACGTTACTTCTTCCAGCAGAACTAAAACGGTAAGAATTGTAATTTTCTAGTTAACATACTATTTTTTGGGTCATTTTCTTGGTGGTTCCTCTCTACAATATAAGTGAATATATGTGGTGGAGAATAATTCCACAGCATACAGATGTCCTCATTTTTAAATAACTTCCTTGTTAAAATAATCGCATGTATTCATTTGATTTAAGTACCTGAGGTTGAGCTTCAATAGGAACTGAAGATGAACTGCCTTAAAGAATAAAATTCTTACCTGGCATTCAATCAGAGTACCACCCGATTGAACTAGGTCATCAACGATTACGACATGGCGGCCTCTGGGGTCTCCTTCCTTGAGGCGTACAATCCGCTGGTCGCCTTCCCGAACTTTGGTGCAAATAATCTGAAATTTATGTTTTGTAACTAACTATGCAATTCAAGAATTGCAAAATTAAGGAACATAAGTTGTAAATCACGATATTATGCAACTTCGATGCAGAAATTGTTGATAAAAGTACATAGATGCATGGCATCAAGATGTCCAGAAAATCCCACAGGCCAATAGGTCAATACTATTATGAGACAACCTGCAAATTACTTCGTAGTTTTTTTTCTTGTGGGCTATCTGTCCAATAGCCCACAAGAACCGTACTCCTTGTCGGAAAAAAATGGGAATAAAATTGGCGTACAAAAGGTTCCACTCCATGGAGAATCTTCTGGGAAAAAGTCATTTGATTGTACCCTTTTGATCTTACACATTGTGATTTGTCAGGAGACTGTGCCAGATGATCTGAAGAACCCCTACATCATTAAAGCGGTTTATATTTTCCGAGAATGCTTGGTGTGACAGTCAAGTGACGGTACTAAACCCAGGATGTGCCCCATAAGTGCTGCATAGGCAGTGATGATTCATCACAGAAAAATGCATCTAACCAGATACAATATTAGAACCAGTTGATTACTATACTATTATGGGTAACACCAAAAGAGAAAAAAATATATATATATATTATTCAAGTGCTTGTGCGAGTAGTTAAATTGGTCTGCTGTTGACTCCTGCATCCAACATCGCAATCAGTTAAGGAAAGCATCCTCTGTAGCTTAGATTAGGAACATTACCATTGGGAAATGCTGCAGCTGCTTATAGAATCGCTTCCATGCACCATCATCAGGAAAAGCAATGGATATCTAGGAACGTCACAACAAGTTGTCATTAGTAAAAAAAAATGTTGAGAAGCAACTATACAGTCCTTCCTACAAGTTCAAGTTAATCATGTGGTTTTAAATATACAGTTGAATCAGTTATTTTAAATTTCTCTATTTCTTTTTCAATAAAGTTTTGACATTGATAATTCTACAGTTAGCTTAAAATAAGATTGCCGTGAGATAGACTATGAGAAATATGAAAGTAACCATTTAGTAGCAGGACATATTAAAAGAGAGCAAAGTCTACAAAACTAATGCCTTTTAGTTGAGCAGAGGAAAAGTAAAGCAGAATAGAATAGTAAAACTGAGTTCTAGTTGAAACCATCAGCTTGAAGATCTATTTACATTGTCAGAGTCAGGGAGCTGTTGAAGCCGGTTTTTAAGCAAAGGTACGCCGCTCTCAAAGCAAGGTAAGACGTTGTCCCCGAAGTAAAATCTCTCCTACAAATACAGTAAAATAAGAAAAAAAGTTGGTTATGAGCCACGTCATGGACAGGACAGATAGAAAAAGAAACCAACAATAAATAGATTTGGTGACAGAATGACATATTAGAAAATTACAAATTACGGTGTTTTAGTACGTATATGGCACCAACCTGCAAAGCATGGATATCAAAAATCACTAAACTAGTGGGTCCACCCCTTGAAATCGGTATATTTGATAAGATCCTAGCAAGGGTGAATGCTGTTGCGATGTCTCCTTCTTCTTCTACACGCTCAGAAGTGCCCGTGGGAAAAAAGGGAAGGACAAGTGTAAATGAAGAGATGAACAGCTTCGGCAAGGCATATATGACAGAAAGTTGCTCAAAAATTACTGCGGGGGAACTAAATGACGCCAGAAAAGCTACATGTTGACCACGAATACCCTGAGCGTTAGAAATGAATAAGTTGGGAAATCCATCCTCGAATGTCCTAAAGCATTAGAGTGAATAAATTTGTCAGAGGACACAGAAACCAGATTAACTTCATAGCTTGAAACAAGACTGCAAGACTGGAGGAACTAACATTCTTCCTCTTTGTCTAGTGACCTTGTCATTGATAATAAAAGAAGAAGAAAAAAAAAACTGCACTATTGTAACAGAACGATATCAAAGATCATAAACCCACCCCAGATACAATATCTAGACGGGAAATCACCACCTAGTTTGTCTCTAGAAGAATAGGATGGAAATACACTAGCACCGGAGAGTGAAATCTGTGAATATTTTCCTCATAGAGGTACAAAAACATCCCATACATCAATTTTTTCAATTCAGACATCTGACAATACTGAGCACAACCCATAAATTAAAAGAAAGAAGTTTGGGGTTTAGAAAAACAATAACTATATGCTTCTGTTGGGACACCAGTACCAACATGCTCCTGAATATTTTCATCCTTTTATCTTGATTGCTTATAACCATGCACAAGCTCTGGAGTTTCTGATTAGCAAGCAGAAACCGACATGAAACTCTTCCACTTCCCCAACATTTTAAGCTTCAGTCGGAATTTCACAGACGTAACCAGTAGCAGATACAGGAATTTTGACTCTCAAGCTATATTATTTCAAATTCCATCGAATTTCAATAGTTTTAAAAAAAAATATATATATAGAGAAATAAACGATTCTAAAGCCAGAATTTAAGTTTTCATGAAAAAGAAAATTACAGACTTCTAAAAAGAACCAAAATTTTCCTTTTATATACTCAATTTTATCTTCTCAAATCCTTCGATGATAAATTAAAATTGAACATTTAGTTCTTGACTTCCAAAAGCCACAATTCAAATGCCAAAATCAAGAGAGAGAGAGAGAGAGAGAGACTAATTAATAGGCTATACTTTACCTCCAAGTAATGTTTCGGAGCTCAATTGAATCTGACTGAGCAGCAACTCTCTCAGCGAGCGCCTTCGTTTCCGCGCAATAAAAGAGGCAAACCTTTTTCGAGTTCTTCGGAAGAGTAGAATCTAACGCATTTGTGGCCATCGGAACTGCTGAAATTGAGCTCTGAACAATGTGGTGACCATCAGTTTCAGATACACGATCGATACTACTCCATTTATGAGAATTTTCAAAGCTTGTAAGCTCTAATCTGATCTGTTTTTTTCCCCTCGAAAATCGAATTTGAGATGGTTTTAGAAGAAACAGAGATGATGAGGGTTTTAAGGTTTCCAAGTCGGGGAAGCTAGGGTTTTTTCCGCGAGAAGCCGATGGAGTCAACGGAGTTGCCGCCATTTGGCGGAAGTTGTGTTGCTCTGTCTGTGTAGAACACCGGAAAGAATAGATTGTGCGTTTGGAAGACGGAATTCCGATATCCCGTTCCAAAATTGCCCTCCTTTTCCAAAATTACCCTCTCATTTGTATATTGTTGTGACACGTTGTTTGGGCCCACCACGTTTCAAAATCTTAGCGACTGGGATCGTTTGTCGTTTTCCATCGTCACTATCAGTGTTATCAAAAACTGAACCGGACCGACAGTTCGACCGAGGTCCAACCGGATTTTAAAGAAAATCGGTCCGCTTTATGTTAATCCGGTTCAGAAAATGGAACCGACACTTTTTATCAAACCGGTGGTCAAACCGCTAAAAACCCGGACCGGTTTAAATAAAAACCGTTTCCTACTATTTACCGGTGGTCAAAGATCTGTTAGAGGGGGAATACCAGATGTGTATCGGGAGTAACTTGCATCGAGAGTGTGCATTTCATACGGACTAGTTTCTCTTATCGGTGCAAAAAATAATTGATTGCGACGAATGGAGCTTCGGCTGCAAAGGTGGGTATGTTGGCAGTTAACTATATTCAAGAATTTGGACTAGTTACTGAAGAGGAGTACCTGTTTATAGCAATAGAAGGACCTTGCAAATTAGAAGAGGTAAACTTTTTTGAATTATTCTTTACATAAATCTTTGTTAAGGAGTCATATTTAGTTGTTTAATTTGCAGGGTGAAAAGCCAATGATATCTATTGAAGGTTGGAAGCTTGTAGATCCAAAAAAAAAAATGAGAAAGCACTAATGAGGATTGTAGTCAGACAACCAATTGCAGTAAAACAGGACGTTGATTCCTTTCACTTTAAACATTACTTTGGTGTATGTCTTTTTCTTTACTTTTTATTTTTATAGAAGCGAAGCTTTTTATAGTTTGAAGATAGCTGCAATGGTCTATCCATATGATATGTGCTGACCATGACTATTTTTGCAGAATTGCCTTAAATATATAGCGCGAGAGGGAGGCATGAAGTAGTTGTTGTGTGTACGACACTGAACAAGATGGGTTTGGATATTGGATAATCCAGAACTCATGGGGACCAGAGTGGGTGGGACAACGGGTGTATGCGTGGATGTGGAATGCTAGAATTACTTGTTTACCCCCATCATAGACAAATCTTACTTTGATGAGGTGATTCCTTCTCATTCTTCTCTTAATAATATTTAGAGATACTTGACTACTAACTAAATGAACTCCTATATACATATATGTCTTATTAGCATGACACAA
>MVGT01000057.1:532177-555501 GCA_002174775.1 Macleaya cordata
AGTGCAAGTTCAGACTTGCACTTTTTTTCCAGTTTAAAAAAAAAAAGTGAACAAGGGTATCTTAGGCATTTTTTAAAACTTAGTTTACACATTTTTTAAATTTTTAGGGACTAAAATCATAACACTATAATTTTTTAAGGACTAAAATCATAAAGTTTTAAAAAATAAGGATTAAAATTATAAAAGCATTTTAGTGAGGGATTAAAATCATTGGTCCCCTAAAAAATAAGAACTTTTTTTACATTTTCCGTTTAAAAAATGAGTCAAGGTTACCGTGGGGCAATCCTTGTTTGGGTTGGTACTTAATTCAATCTATAAGAAAATAGTCCACCAAAGGAGAAGTAGTAGCCCTCCCATGTGGATGCATGGAGCTAATAAACTAAGATCTCCTCTTACATATCACTAATGTCTTTTAAGATAAAATCCACACTTTAGTTCAAGCCCATGGAGGTGGTGGTTAAGTCATCGAAGACAATATTAATATTATGGGTGGGCCCATGTCGTCTGTAGTACTAACATACCTGACCTTTCAAACCTGGCAGGGTTGATCCTAACCCTCTGCCATGTCTAAATTCCACCTAATTAATTATGAATTCTCGTGTTATGATATATAAATCTACCCCATACTTTAATTCATGTATTTATCTCTTCTATACTTAGTTTGTTATACTTAGTTTGCTTTCTATATATTTATCTCTTCTAGCTTCTCATGTATATAAATCTACCCCATGCATACTTTAATTCATATAATTAATTAATCATTGAATATGGTAACCCTAGATTATATATATTGTTGGTGATCAGATCAAAATACATGAAGATGATCTAATTTTCATCTCACTCAGTGGCGGATCTATCTTAGTGAGAGGGTGGTCAGTTGACTACCCCATTTAATAAAGTTAGTTCAATATATTTCATAGTTGACCACCCTATTTCTTCATGGTCCATAGTTTCCCATCCAAATTATTAAGTGGAAGGATATTGCACAATACCTTATTGTGCTATTTTTTTTATAGGGTCCACATAAAGATGATCCAAATGCTAATATTAAATGAAGATGTTCACCTCATCATGTAGATTATTATTATTAGAAAACAAGGTAATTCTAGAATATCTAACTCTCTCAAATTAGCCCTTAAAAATTAGATAAATTTTATGCATCTTTGTTTGACCATTAATTTTCGGCATCAAACTTATGCGCCGATAGATATTAAAAAATGTGTTTATCGTTAATCTATTAGAACCCCGTAGAAGACAAATTAATTCACATTAAAAGACAAGATGGGTTCAATCTATCTCTCAATGACTTGCTAAAATTGACCCAGTCAACTTTAACTCAGTAGACATTAATTTGACCACCCCAAACAAAATTCTTGGATCCGCCACTGATCTCACTGGATGATCTCCACTCATTGATTTTCATGACAAGGATCTTGGAATCAGAAGAGTCTCTTTCAGACCTATATGAAAGGCGGATGAGCTGTTACGAGGTTAAACACGATGATCCGGATGAGTGGCAGAAACATTTTAACGCGTTCAAAAACAATGTACGTGACCTTCATGACTTCCGCGCGCAAGAACAATAATTCTTTCAAAGTGGGAGTGGCATTGAACCACTTCTCAGACATGACCGATGAGGAATTTCCTTGCTCTTGTATGAACAACAACAACAATAATAACAAGCAGTACTGATGGTGAGTACAGTTGAACCAAGTGCTAGGGCTACCGAAATCCCTACCGAATTTGCTACAGCAGGCACATTTCACGGTGAGATTCATAACACTTTAGGATGGGATGCGAAATACGAGGAGATGCAAATCACTTTGACCGTTGGATGCTTGAGTGGTAGCAAATTCTGTAGGAATTTGCTGTAACTCAAGCATTACCGATATATATATGGCTTTAATTATCATTGTACTAATTAAAATCACTGTTTATCTGGCTCTAATTAATTATCGTTGAACGGTTTAAAATGTACTAATGTGGCTTTTGTAGTTTTTTCATATAATATCGTAATAATTACTTCTAATCAAACTTAAACTCAGTCAGTCATGTGTTTCGTATCCAATGAATTTTTGTAAAAATTTACAAGCTCAAATTTTATTACGTGTGCTATTTGATTGCGGTTCTAGAAGTACGTGCAATTATTACATTGATTTATAGTAGGTACCTACAAAAATTTAGTAAAATAGGATGTCAATATTTGAAAGTCATATAACCACAATTAGAGCACATGTAATGAAATTTGGACGAATACCAATCTCAGTTATAATTGCAATCATAAGATCGGGATATTTTATGAAAGCTTTTGGGACATAAAAACTTGGTGTCCCAAAATCCCAGGGTTGCTGCAGTCAGCTTGCAAGGACTGACGGAAAGAACAAGAACTTGAAAACAAGGTTAGGTACAAACCGTTATTGATTGTTAAATTCAATTTCAGATATGTCATGTCGGTGGGGAAAAATGCTACAATCACCTTGGATTTGCACCTTTGTTAATTACCTCTGATTATTTTATTCAAATTAGATCAAAATTAGACCCACGTTAGACTAAATTAGACTCAAATTAGACCTGGATATGATTTTGTGTGCAAATCTAGGGTGCCTATAGCATTACCCGTGAAGCTGTAGTTAATCAAGGTGACAGGCTGGCTAGATTTTGGATCAACACTGTTGGAGTACTTTCAATTTGTTGGTATCTAGTCTAGTCATTTTATTTGGATCAAAATTAATTAATGACAATAAGAAACAAAAAGGAAAATGTTTTTGGGATGTGCCCCTCAGTCCGTCTATTTAAACAGATTGAGGTGGCACTTTCAATCCATCATTTATTGTGATTTGTGTGGTCTCCACAACACACAATGAATGGTGGATTGAGGGTGCCACCTCAATCTATTTAGATGGATAGATGAAAATCCTGATTCCAATAGCACTTCTGCAACAAAAATACCATGTTTTTTTCTTTTTTAATAGGCGAGTCTATTTTGTACGAGACCATTAATTCATTACTAACAGAAATTACACTTGGATTTGGGCTGTCATCACCAATAGAGACTATATACCAATAAATCTTAACACTTCAATTTGTTGGTATCTAGTTTTTTTAATTGGATCAAAATTATTGACTGCAGGCAACAATTTTTTTTTTTCTTTTTTTAGGAAGCGAGTATTTTTTTCTACGAGATCATTAATCTAATACTAACGGAAATTGAACCCTGGGTCTAAACTGTCATTAACAATTGACACTATCAATAAGTCTTAACACTTCGAAAATTCTTTGTTCCTCTGCTTACTTAATTATGGTGTTACTTGATTGATATATAATAGTAAAAATGACTAATTCTCGAGATTGTACAGTCCTCCATACTAGACCAGGCAACGAGTCAAGTTAGAATCGACCTTAAGCCAATTGGTGGATCAAGTTTATCGAACTCTAACTAGTTTCAAATTTTTTTATATGAAATAAGAAAATGAGTCAAAATCCACCATAACCCTCAGGATTAACAAGATAAGTCAGAACTTAAAAATGCTCAACTCTAAACTTTACTTATTTAGCAACTAGTTGAGTTAGGCTAGAGTTTGACGGGTCAGGTTATGGTAGGATTTTGGGTTGCGTCATCTTTGCCACCATGCTACCGGGTAGTAAGCTCTTGACGTTGGAGCAATGTTTTAAAAATCGGACTGGTAATCGAACCGGAGAAGCTAGTGGGTTGGGTCAATCTGGTTCAACCAGTGGGTTAAGTCTAAACTATTAATACAATAACGACAATAAAATAATTGTTTTATGCAGTACAGTTGGTAAAGTATCTTTTTGAAGTCACTTATAGGTCTCGTGTTCGAAACTCAATGGTTTAAGTTTTGAGAAATGCTAAAACTTTTAAATAACAACTAGTTGTATAGCAATTATACTGTTATAATGACAACAATCTAATAGTAGCTGAAATGGTAAGAGGTTTGTCACTTTAGGGTCCTAGGTTCAAAACCCACCAAGCTCATTTTTGTAAAATATAATTACTTAGCCACCCGGCTTTTAAAACACTGCGTTGGAGTGACCTCAATGGGATTTGAATTCGTTCACTAAAATTATTATTATTCTAACAAAAAAAGGTGGGTAAAACAGAGCCTTAATATTGCTTAATTAACTTCATAAAAAAAGTTGCACCAACAAATATTGCTTTCGAAAGCCCAGAAAGTCAAGTGGGGAAAAGGGTGTACAATATACAATTCACCAAAGTGAGATCGAGGCTGAAGTGTGTGGGATCATGCAAGTCTATTTTGGATTATTTGGACAATAAAACAGAGCCACTTGCATGACCATCATTATACTAGCAGTTTCAGGATGCTATCTCAGCTTTTATTTTGAATAACAAATTAATTAAGGAACTTTATATGCCTTTAAATTAAGCAAAAAAAAAAAAGTTAATTAATTTGTTGATGATCGAAGATAAAATAGCAAAGCAGCTAGCTTCTGATCCGAGTGATGGGAAGTACAAATTCGAATTAGGTATAATCAAGATAAAATAGTTTCCGGCGAGGGAGGAACTTGGTAGGGTTTGCTCGGATTCCCCCTAGGGGTAGGAGTGCGGATTTTAGATTCCTTCAATTCCTTCCTCGCAACCATTTGGAATTGGGATGTAGTCTTGGGGTAGTAGTAGTAGTACTGATCATCTGAGACTTTCTGATGGCCATTCCTGTGATGAATTAGCTCATGATCATCTTGATCTGCAAAAACTTTAATTTTGATGTGAATTAATTACTAATTAAACCCAAGTTCAAAACACCACCAAAAGTAATTAATTAATTAACATCCATCAATATTGATGTTTGCAGCAGGTTGAATTTCCAATACGAAATTGCAGATAAGATCAAGCTAGGGCAGCGAAGAGTATATACCTGAATTGGTGGTCTCTCGATTGAAACGGATCATGAGGAGCAAAAACATAATGAAGAAGAACATTGGTAGCAGTTGTCTGGGTAGGGATGACTCCATTGCGCGCATTCTAGAGAGAGAAAGAAGATAGGTACGCATTCTTTATTTCGACTTAAAATAGAGCAGAGGAACGGAGAGGACCAACAACCGAGAGGTACTAACTAATGACTATCTGACTTCAGGCTTGGTCCTATACGCGGTTCAGTATGTTGAATTGTTTGACCACCAGAGACCATATATGATCGATATTTCTCACCGATAGGTACCCATTGATTGATTTTCTTCCCCGTAACTTTGTTTTTGTGTTTGTGAGCAGCACGTGGAGCGACTTTCGTATGTTCGTGACAACCTGTTTAGGACTGCGTCTAAATCATAAAGTTGTACCAACTACCAGAAAAAGAACAAAGAAAATTAAATTGTTAGAAAATTTTAATCCCCATTACAAATTTGTTTTGTTCAATTTTGTTTTGTTTTGTTTTGTTTTGTTTTATAAGTGGTTGTTTGGGTGTCTCAGAATTCCCAACTAATTCTTGAAATAGTGCAATCCTCAGTTCCACATTACTATGTAAGATATTGCCATTTAATTTTAAAAATAAACGACTAATCTAATACAAATTTCAAACAATTTTTTAAGCTGTTAAAAGTTTTAATTATAATAATCTCACATGGAGATGTGATTAATATTTTTTCTGTGAAAATGATTTTAGATCTCACATTTTAAATTTATTTGTTGTAAGTAAAGTTTTAACTCATTAACACCAATTAACTTAACCAACCAAATTCATGAATGGCACTTGCAGTTAGGGCAAAATGAGGATTTCAACTTCAAAAAAAAAAAAAAAATGCAACCCCTGATTTATTTTCATATACTAAAATGTATTTTTTATACTAAAAATGCAGCATTTAGAAGATTCCAAAGCACCTCTGATGCCACCCATACTAATCATTTTCGAAAAAATTTAAGACAAAAAATGAAAAGGAATATGTTGGTCAATTAGGTTGACTTGAGTCAAAAGAGGGGGGAAACGATAAAATATATTATGTTGGGAATTCTGAAATCATGCAAAGTAGTGGTTTTTGGGTTCCCAAGTAAGTAAAGGTCCACACTTTGTTGGATGTAATGATCTCTTTCCTCTCGATTGGGGTAAAGAGATCAAATAATAGTATGAAGATTCTTTCAAGCAAAGGCCACCCCCTACTGAAAATTAAATGGTCAGTTGGATGTACGGTCGGGATTCCCTTTAATATTATATTTTTTTTATTGCTTATGTTATTAGTTTACAATTAAAAGGAAAGGAACGGTTTAAATTCCTTCAATCTAGTGGGCCCTTTCTTTGATAAAACTTTTTAATTCAATTAAATCTTAGCATTGACAAAAAGATGATGAATGGCTTGGGTCTAATGTAACCAATTTTGATTTGCTCATTTATAAGCCCAAGCCCAAGTCAAGTTTGGCTGCTAGGCTACCTAAGTTGAGTTTTAGAGACGAAATTTCAATTATGGATGTGGATTGTGGGATACTTTGCCCAATCTTAGTCCTATCTTGTTGTAGGGCGCACGAAAATAATCTAATGGTGTGAGAATGATCTCTTCTTAATGTAAAATCATTCTGCTCACAAAAACTTTTGATGATGGTGTTGTACATTTGAACCCTAGCTAATTGTGTGGCAATATAAAAAAAAGGATGGCCCACAAAGAATCTTACTTTGATGGGGTTTGAAATTTTTTAGTGATGTGATTCTAGTTAGGTTATGATATACACAGTGGATGATCATCCTCATCTAAATAAACCCGTGGATCATCTTTTGTAATCCTCACAACAAGTTGTGTAACCATTGCACATTCTACAATTGGACAAAGTATCCCCTCATAATTTTTTCAATAAATTAAGAGAATCCATCTTTCTATGTAGGTTGTTTTTAAGTATTTATTTGAGACCCACATAAAGACGACTTAGGGGTTAATTTTCGATGATGGTTATCACTTCACTATGTATTGTTTACCATTCTTAGAAAAAATCAACATATTCTAAAACTACTAGCCTCTTCATTTACTTGGTGAAAAATTTCACAATAATTTTTAAAATAGATAGAAGTTTTAGATTGGCATCATTTCAGTAGGAATCATCTATAGGGTGAAGAGATTATCTTTACTAAAAATTAATTCTTGAATCATTTTCTTGTGGACTGCGCATAATTGGGTGAGGGTTCTTCAAAGCTTTCATTTAGAACCCAACCGCTTTACGGGTTTTATTAATAATTATTTTTCGAAGAAAAGGTGGCGAAGCGAAATTACCACTAATAATAGGACTAATGTGAAAGGGCCCATGAGGAAATACAATAAAGTGGGGGAGATTTGAAGAAAATTTGAAACGAAAAATTGGAGGGAAAGATAGCCGTTAAAGGCCGTACACCAAAATTTGGCGCCAAAACCAAAGTCAATCGTTTTTCGGTTGCCCGCGGTCAGCAATTTTGCGGGCAGCTTCTCCTCTCTCTTTTAGTAGTCCTTAATGGACAGTGCTAGCGTGACACCAAGTTTTGGTGTGGACACCAGCACTTTTTGGCCCAAAACAAGGACCTAGTGCCCACATCGGGGCTGATTTTTTGGGACCATGTTCTTATCATCATGTAGATCATCTCAACAAAAAATCAATCTATTCTAAAATTTCTAACCTAATCAAACATGAAACTCTATTTATCACCGTTTATTTTCTTACCGTTGATTTCTAACCGATTTCTAGCCAACGTTTGATTGGATTAGAAGTCTTAAAATGGATTGAGTTTTTATTGAAATGATCTACATGATGAGGAAAACATGGTCCCAAAAAATCAGCCCCGATGTGGGCCCTAGGCCCTTATTTTTGGCCAAAAGGTGCTGGTGTCCACACCAAAACTTGGTGTCACGCTAGCACGGTCCGTCCTTAATTATGAGCAGTGTAGCTTTCATCCTTTGAAAAGGACGTCATCCCTAGGTTCAGACACTTGGATTCTCATCGCGATTTGTGCGAAACGAGTAAAAAAAACAATCCAACGGTGAGGATGATACAGACATCGTTTTCCTTGGATGAAAGCATCATTATCTAAAGCTATTGTTTTCAGCTTCTCTTTGCTTAGGTCACGGGTTTCCTCGGTTTTCCTCTGCCCCTTCAGCCAAGATATTCTCTCTCTCTCTCTCTCTCTCTCTCTCTTCTTTCTCTCTCTACTCTACTCTACTCTCTCTGTAAATTATAATTTATAACACTACACAAGTCTTTCCTCAAACCTCATTTAAAGCTTTCACTCTCTTCTCATGTCCCGCCTCCCCTCCCCATCCCCACTCTTTCTTTCTCTCTCCTTTCCTTCTTAAAAGAGTAGCAGAGAAAGAAACAGAGACCCTTTTTCTCATCTCCTGTATTCTTCTCTTCAAACAAATTTAAAGCTTTTTTTTACCGAGCTCTGTCATATCATCTTTCATCCTTCTCTAGCTCTATCTCTCTGTATTGGGCTTACTCTGTTCTGTGATACTGAGTTGATATGGGAATTTCAGAGAAGCTTCAAGTGGATGGAGGACTAGAATCAGAAGGGAAGAAATGGGTAATCGTTGGAATTCCAATACGAGCTCCTTTGAGGAAGATAAGAACGAAAAAAATGGAAATCAAGGATATTGATAGTGAGGAAGAGGAATGTTCAACAACACCGACAAGCAAAGAAGCTAGAATACCAGAGAGATTACCTTGCCCACCAGCTCCAAGAAAGCGTAGACCTTCTTCAAGATGCAATTTTAATGGCGTTAGAGAGTTTTTTACTCCTCCAGACTTAGATTCTGTATTTATACGCCATGTTGAGAGAGCTAAATGATTCGAAAAAAGAAAAGGCCTCCTTTTTTTCCTTGTTTTTTCCTTGTTTTTTTTTTCCCCTCTGTTCTTTGTAACGGAAGGAAGTGCTAATGTACAGAGCTATTATATATTAACTGCTGGCTCTTATTAGTTTAGTTCATGAGTTGCCTCTTTAATTAGATTGTTTAATTACTTGGTTTCTTGCACAATTTCAAGTTCTCTTCTTTTGGCCAAGTGAAATTAATATTGTGTGGGTGTTAGATGAAGTGGTGGCCCTAAGTTTAGTTCAATGAGTTTAATGTTGAGATTGTTTACTTGGGGTGCTTTGGGGAGTTAAGCCTAGAGTACTGACAAGTTAATTCCTCTAGTTCTTGCCAAGTAAAACACTGCTTGTATCTGTGTTGGATGAAGTGGGCTCTCAGTTTAACTAGTTCATGAATTTGTAGTTAAAAATTTCTTTGTAGTTAAGTTTCTATAGTACTTGTTAGGTAAAATACTGTATCTGAGAGTTCTGGATGAATGGGTTGTTAATTTTGAGATTGTTTTTATTGGATTTCTTGGGAGTTAAGACTAGAAACACTGAAAAGTGTCTCTTGATCTTACCAAGTAAAACAGTGTGTCTGTGTGGAAACTTGGAATGAAATTCATGGTTTTTTCTTAAGCTATATATCATGGAGATGATTAAAGCTAGCACACACACTCTCTCTCTCTCTCTCTCTCTCTCTCTCTCTCTCTACCAACTGTCTTTCAGTCTTTGTATGGCTGGATGGTTGGCATTTCTTCCTGTGTTCTTCATGAAGACTAAGCTAATATGAAATTGAACTAGCCTCCAAGGCTCTAACTTCATTCTCTCTCAATCTGGCTCTATCCACCATCTTAAGGTAATATGAAGTTGAACTAGCTAGCCTCCAAGGCTCTAACTTCATTCTCTCTCTCTCTCTCTCTCACTCTAGCTCTATTCACCATTGCCACCATTTTTTCTCTTAATGCTTAGTACTATAATCTAGGCCTCTCTCTCTCTCTCATATGTGTTAATATGTTATAATGTGTCCTGTGTTGGACTACTGGTGCAAGTCAATCTCTTTCTCAATTGTCCTAAAGTTTCCATACACATTACACATGTGAAAAGTAAATCTTTTTCATGCTCATCTACTGATGCTTCAAGATTGATTGACTCAGACAAATTCTAACCATCTTTACCACCCCTACTCTGTACCTAGCTTTTAATTTATGCTCTCTCTCTCTCTCTCTCTCTCTCTCTCTCTCTTATCCCCAACCTCTTACTCCAGTTAGCCCCTCTGTGACCCACCCACCACACGAATACATAAATGACACATCATCAATTCATCACCACCGACTCTATAATTGCATGGGAATTGGGAAGGTTCTTTCACTTCTACTTTGTAAGGTTTAGTGCTATAGTAAAAGACAAACACGTATTGAGAAGTAGAATATTTGGATTAGAATCCTATGTGGGGTGGACAAATTTATATGACCCTCCAAAATAATTTTTTTTTAGATCATTACTTGATAACAATGACACTTTGTTAAGTCATATTCTTACATAAAATAGTCATGATCTTTTGCATTATATAATAAAACACCAATTACCCTTTTTTTAATGTAATGGAGTAGGAGAGGATATGCTATGGATAATCACCAAAGGTATTAATTATTTGATTAAAGATGACAAAGGAACTTCACCTAATCTAGGTTTTAATCTTATTTAGTACAATAAACAAAGATTCTAGGGATCGGAGCCAACGATTATCGACCAACGGACGAGTGTTTAACACATATAACCAAGATTAATTACAAGTATCATTGGTGGGTCAACTCAGATTTGATTGGATTGGATTGGATAACCTAACACAGAGGTTTACTCTAATTAATTTTTGTAAATATTGGACACCACATGAAAGGGTTTGTTCATGTTGGGTATTTTCCATCAAATCTTACTTGTAGGGAGCAGCATATGCTTACATATTCTCTCTCGATCTCTAAATCAGTTTTCATATTTTGTTGTATCAAATTCTCCCCCTTTTATTCCTCTTCAAATTAAAGGGGAAAACACAAGACTTTTAACATAAGGATAAAAGACTCAAAAAACTAAGCAGTGTAAAAGGAACTTTAACAGGTCTAACATATACAAATTATCATAAGTTTTTTTTTTTTTTTTTTTTTCTTATGTCAGTTTTTACTCTTCTTCTTCTTCTTTTTTTCTTTTTTCTTTTTTCTTTTAACCTGTGAAATAGTGTCTACATGTTAGAGTATCTATAGTTATGGAAAAAATTGACAAATTTGAAAAAAAAAAAAAAAAAGTAGCAAAATGGAGAGGTAGTGTGTATAATCGTATTTTAGCATACGATGAAGAAAAGCAGGCTAAATTTAGCGTATGAGGAGAGATTTTTGCAAATATACATGGGACAAAGGGTCTGATCCCCGCCCAACGTTAGGCGAGGTCCAAGGGGGATCACCCATCAGTTAGGCAGGGTCAGCCCCGTCCCAAATTTAAAACAAAAATTGCAAAAATCCTGTCCATATTTATTAGTATTATTATTTTTTAAAATTTTGGCAATTTTGCCTACACATCACTGCCTTAATATCTTGGCAAAATATAAATTTTATTTTTTTTATTTGATTATTGGCAAAATGTAAATTTTAGCGTACAAATTTGCATTTTTTCCATCCACCACTTTGGGCCGGTGCTCTTAGAAGTTAAGGTGGGGGTTTTGAACCCGAATTATGTATTCAACTCCCAACAAATTTAACCATCTCTATTGATCAGAGGCACCGACATATCACTTTTTAACTCTTATATATGAAAATGGTAAATATATATTTTCAATCGTAGCGAGTCATTGAATTTTACTACAAGTAATTCACATTCCTTTTACCTTCACTTTTTCCAAGTAACTAATGCGATTTTGAAAGTTAACTAAATTAAAACTCACACAATAGATCGATAAGGAGGCATTGTTAAACTGAGGAAGACCAATCAGTTGTCGTGTTCGAAGTTAACATTCAAATTGTGGGCAAAGTTGCAGATTGGTTTTATTTTGTGGGACCATATAATCAACAAATAAAACGATTGAAGAGAGGAAGAACAGGAAAGATTCTTTCATAACTGTACTAGACAATATACATCAGCAATCAAAATCAGAACTTAATTGATTATATATTTACTAGAGTAGGAGCTGCCTTTGGGCACATGCACATCGATGCAGTTGGCTACCACCACACTCAAAGCTTTCACATTCTGCTCAACTCAACTAGGCCCATCAAAATGAAGTACAGAGATCGTTTTCATGCACAGTATATAGACTAGATCAATGGAAGAAAGCACCTCATTGTACTCATCTTTTTCATTCACTGTTTTAATTCATGCGTGTTTCTAATGTTTCCCAATTTCAAGTCCGGACTTTATATGTTGAGAATAGTACCCCATGGTATAAGAGAGTCTAGCAAACTCAATATATAATGATCCTAAACAATTCCACTCATTGCTAATTTGTCAATTAGTTTTGAGTTGGATGCCCGCAAATTGAACTATGGTAACACATTAACCCCAAATCACTTACTCTAAAAGTTCGAATTGTTAGAAACTTGAAGGCCAACCACTCACTTAAAATCGATATTGTTCCCAACTTAAGCACTTTTATTTGGATTCGGGTACTATAAACTTTTATCTAAAAAGACCTCTATGCTAATAGAAAGATCCTCCACTTTATGAATTCTTTTGTAACCAAAATCTTGTAAAGTGGTGACACTTCGGCTCCAAATCACACTTGCCTCCTCTCCTTTCCATTAATTAGAAATATTTTTTAATTAACCGCTCTAAACTCTAGGTTCCGCTCTTAGGTCTAAAAAGGAATGGCATACCCAAAACTTTCCAGAGACTTTTTTACTCTGATTCATGTTTAAAAAATAAAAAAATTAAAGCCTTCAAGAATAATGTGTTAAAAAAAGATGATGCATATAAGATATAACAAGGGTTCATTGGTCTAATAAGCAGTAGGCAAGGCAAGGCATGCACCCAACCAACACAAAATACCACTAAAGTTGGAGCATTATTGTTCCTAATCTATTTGATTAACAATATTATTACATCATATAATTACCTTCCATATCTCCTACAAAAAATTAAACACTAAAAAAAGTACATTAAAAAAAATGAAGCTCATCCTCCTCACATGGGTGGCTAAGGATTATAAATGGCCTTCTAGATGGTGGGATACCCACATGGAAGGCACTTCACAAACTAATTTATTGTTAAGGAGACATAAGAAACTAATTTGATTAATAGAGAATAAACATAAATCATTCTAGGGTTAGGTTACTCAAGTACATATAAAATGAAGGCACATGAAGTGCACATCTGAACCCCAATCTTCTTAATTATAAAGAGAATAATTGAAAGATAATCAAAACCCAAAACAGATGTAAAAACTCTGATTAGATTCTAGAAGTTCAAAATGAATTCTTAAAAGCCCCCAAAACCTTTGTGAGATCCATTTTGAAATTGAAAGGTTCAACTGTTTAAAGAAAGTAAGTTTAACAGAGGATGCTCAGCCAGAGAAACCCTAAAAAAAGAAGTGAAATTTTTTTTTTTTTTGATGACGTAAGAGGAATGGGGGAATCCAATGTGGTATTTTGTTACGGTAGTGCTAGGGCTACCGAAATCCCTACCGAATTTGCTACAGCAGGCACATTTCACGGTGAGATTCATAACACTTTAGGATGGGATGCGAAATACGAGGAGATGCAAATCACTTTGACCGTTGGATGCTTGAGTGGTAGCAAATTCTGTAGGAATTTGCTGTAACTCAAGCATTACCGATTTTGTTAAGTAGACATCAACACATGGCTTTGAGAGGAATCCTAAGAAGAAGATTCTAAAAGGATAATAACAACTTTCCCATCGAGCTTTGATCCACCCCCCAAACCCCTTAAGTTAAGCTTTGCCCTAAATAAGCCGTGTTTTCTCTGCCCGAGATGCCCATACTGACCGACTTACTTACCCGAGCTGCCCGCCATTTTGATTCGTCTTTTTTGGCGGGAGTGGAAAAAACAAATTTGTATTGTAGTCTGCGTTTCGCGCCAAAAAGATATGAAGCCCCGGGAAAAGCGGGTTACAACTTGCGACGGTGACGAGTACACCTTTTTGGATTTAGATTATTTGATCAGAGTAACCTTAAAAACATTTACTGAGAATCCAAATGACTGATATGCCCCTTTGTTTGCTTCAATTTAATTAACGAGTGAGATTTTTTTACATTGGCTCAAGTGTACACTCAAATACAATGGCCTTGTGGGTCCCACAGAGATGATGTAACCCCCCAAGGCAATTGTATTTTGAGTGTACACTTGAGACACTGTAAAAAAAAATGATTGATATTCTCCTTTATTTGCTTTAAGTTAATTAACGAGTGTCCAATCAAATACAATGGATTTTTCTACATTGCCTCTAGTGTATAATCAAATACGAAGGTCTTGTGGGTCCTACATAGATGATTCAAGAGATAATTTTAGATATGGATATTCTTCGGCCTACGTAGATAATTCTCACGAAGAATCATACTTTTTTAAAATTTATAATCCCATCATTTGATAGTTGAAAATCAACAATGATTGAGCCCTCTATTTTGCCGTTAATTTGCAATCAATTGATGGTGGGGTTAGAAGTCTTATAATTAGATGATCTACATAGTCAAGAGAACATCTTCACCCAAAATTATTCATTGGATCATCTCCTTATAGAACCCACAAGCCACTATACAAAAGTAATGTATGAGAATCCTCACATTAAGAAATCATCCAAGGGTTAGATATTTACACCCAACTTATGCTTATATTCAACTTACGCTCACCTGTGGAGTCTGCACAGAGATGATCCAAAAATGATATCATTTTAAGCTCGGTAAAATGGATAACACACAAAATTAAAATTTTGGTTACATTTTGACGGGTTTGAGGCTTAGTACTATAGCCAAATGAAAAGATCACAGTAGTTGGAACGTTTTCTGACAAAAAAAAAAAAACGGATTAGTTTGTCAAAGAAACAAAAAGAAAACCGACCATTTAGTTGGGAAAATGCTATTCATCCCCCACGTTGATTTCCTGGAGATGTGGGGGCATTTCAAAGTGGCAAATTTAGGGCTCTTTTTCATTTGTGATCTAACAATTTGTTTTCAAAAACTAATTTACACCTATAATAATATACTATTTGTACTACATTCAAAATTGTCTTAGGATTTACAATAAAAAATAAAAAAATATTATTTTATGTGTTTTCAATAAAATCATATAAAATTTTATAGTAAAGTGAAAATGCAATTTTAGATGTGATAGAATATATAGTTTAGTTCAAATATAAAATAATTTTTGAAAACAAGTTTTTGAATCACGAACCACACGGGCCCCGACTTTGGTATCCACTAACAGTCCATTAGATTGCAATCAAGATAAATGGTTGAGACTAACACAAAAAAGTTCGAATTTAACTGCATTGAATGATTCACAGAACAGTAAACAAACAAAAAACCAAGATTTATAAACTACTGACCCTTTTTTTTTTTGACCTAGTCAATCATATAATTAGTTGTTGAAGAGGGTTTCGGGTCCAACATTGTTGTAAAATGTAAACACTCATCAACTTTCCCTACTCAAAACTTCAGTACCAAAGGTACTACAGACTAATGATACTACTCTGTGGCACACAGGTTGCATCATATGGTCCAGAACTCATAATCAAATAATGTATGGCCCTGAACATCATACCATCTCTGGCTTTTGTTGTCAGTCTGAAATCTAAATGTGAATAATATGTCCCTTCTAATGAGTGGGTGGGATCCAACAGGTTGAATGGCCATATCTGGTTCTAATGCAAGCTTTCGGCAGAGAAGTACCCAAACAAAATAGAATATAACCACAAAGGCAAAGAGGTACTGTCTTAAAACTAAAATGCTTTTTTTCTTGGTTCCATTTCTTTCTACACAGTTACAACTTTTGAATACAAGTTTCTCTACAAAAATACCAAAGAAAAAACCAAATTCATCTTATGTGTATTATCTTCTACAATACCTACATAAAATCCTGAAGGCAAAAAAGGAAATGGTGGGTTCTGATAATCTGCAATTCTGAATCCTACTTGAACCCCTGTAAATTTTCTTTCCCTTCAAAAGGGTGAAAGGGGAATAATATCTGTGACCTGCTAATTCAACAAAATGCAACCTCATATGGCCATGAAATAGATACATGACTAGTAATTATGGGATCATGACACAATCTCCCGATGCAACTACGAAGGGGAATCTTATGTTCTGCTTATGAATTCTGACCAGGGTTGTATTTGACCACTCAATGGATGTGGCTACCTCATTCACGCCCTATCAGAAGGAGCTTCATCCATTCCATGAGATGGCGGATTTTCGTCCATGACTTCATCTTTAATGGTCCTGGATTGATAAAAAAAAGAAAGAAGACCAAGGCCATTTAGGCCAAAGTAAGGTGATCAGATTGATTTTTTGCCAGGAAAATCTCCTAGGGAGTACCCATCAAATAGTTAAGATTCAAATCCCAGTAAATGTGTCGTGGGTGGGGATATGCAGGAATTAATTTTCTTCTATCTGTGTCCTAAAATGGATATCCATTGAAATAGGAATACATTCCATGAGGGTTTCTGTAAAATAAGAAGAGGGAGTGCATATGCTGGATGATGAAGATGATAATACCTTGAGCCGGAGTTTGCCGCTGATTGGCCATCAATGTTAGAGTCATTATTTTGAGGCTTTGGGTCTTCTTCAGATTCAGACCCATAGTATTCACCATCCCAAATGCGACATTTTGGCCTTTCATCCATAGCCTCCTCCTCCTACATCCAACCAAGTCAACCAATATGATCTGAGACATAATCCATATAAAAGGAAAAAAGATAGATGTATGCCAGGAAAAAAATAGAGAGTAATTGGACGGCTGCATGAACCCACCTCTTCTGGGACTTGCGTAGTGGGTGGTCTTGCCTGAAATTGTACACTTGGAGCATGTTGTATTTTTGAAAGTTGCTCCAATAGAAAGTTCCTTCAGAAATACATGTCAAAAAATAAGTGTTAGAATGCTGTAACAGAAAGATTGATTTTTTTTTTTTCTACCTACCCAAGAAGGAAAAAAGAAGACAAAACAAAACAAATCAAAGATGTGATAGTGTAATAGAAAGATTTCAGAACTCAGCATAAGGAAGGAAATATACATGAAAAAAAAAGTTCAATGCAAGTAATCCGCACAAACATGGGAAGTTGGGAGACCTATCAAGTATGGTTCCTTAATAGAGTTTCCAGCCTTTCAATTACTTGATAGGTTTCTATCCACAACAAAGGTGGTTTTTTAAGGCACGAGAACAAGACAAACAGAATACCATCATCATATGCCTTAGCCCAAAAATGAGGGTCAGCAACACACAATATTTTCGCCATTCAACTCTACTAGAGCTACAAGTTGTTTACTCCTGTCAATGTATGTGTCCCTATAGCAGAAGTGGCGAAATGAACACCCTAGCATGAGTTAGAATCAATGAACTCAACTTCTGGTGAAAAATTATGGCCTCCTCCATTAGTACATAGGACTGCATATGCAAGCTTAAAGCTCAACACCGGTAGAGGTTTGGTGTATGACATAGATATCCAACCAGAACAGAACACCACAGAAATAAATAAAAAAACATTCACAAACAGACAAGCAGCATTTGAAACAAATATTAAGGTTCTATAGGAAGGGATCTGTGTATTATTGACATCAGAGAAGACAAAGTCATTTAACAATTTCCTCTTTATATCTAGTATCCTACTGTAGGTTGAACCAGACACGACTAAGGAACCCAACAGTATATATGACCACAAACTAATGTGCTATGGTGCAGCAGCAACTGCAAACAAGTAAGGCAAATTGTCTAAACATGTAAAGTTTACTTGTATCATACATTTTGCTACCAATATTGTACTGGATATACTGGATTGGATACTGCATGGTAGTATTGTCTGTAAGAAAATAGGAAGAGTCTTAAGATTGTTTTCATAGGTTATGAATACTAAAATGATAAGCTTGAAAATCTTAATAACTAAAGCATGGTAGCAACATATTCGATGGGTTACCAGTATCCATATCTCACTTTAGGTTTAGGAAATTAAGAGATATACCTATGTTCTGCTACACTAGTAGCAACCATCTGTATTCACATTTAGCATCTTAGCTTCCATGAAGACCAACTGTTAGGCCCTGCTTGGTACACCGTGAATATTTGCAAATGCGAAAATTCACAGTTCTTGTAGGTGCTAAATAAAGTTCTATAAATTAGAAAAAAAAAATTAGATTATTTATTTTGTAAGCTCATTGCAAATCCTACCAAATATTTGTTATTAGATGCTCTCATCAATCATCTACAAACACATGATAAACCGTGAATTTTTGCATTTGCGAATATTACGGTGTACCAAGCAGAGCCTTAGAAACAAAACTAACCGAAGGTCTTCCTATGGCTAGGATCACCACCACCAAAGGAGTCACACCTTACAGCAATAATACCTATGTCAGCAGCCAAAGTGAAGCTAAGCACTTCAAACAATGAGTACATTACGGGAGTTATAGATGGCTGGAAGTAGCATATTCAAAAAGTCCTAATTGCACTCAAACTTTTCCAAGGCTGTAAGCGTGAAAACTTCCAAAACTAATTTTAAGTCATTGACAAGACATCCCCCTTAATCCTGTTATGATTCAACGAAGCCAAACTTAGAAATCAAATGAAATCACAAACCATGGCTTAATGATTTTGTTGTACTAAACATGATTTCCTAAACTTAATTAACTATTACTCTTACTAAAACATGTGCCACAACATGGCATTTTTAGTATTTCGACACAGAAGCACATTAGCCAGCCTCAGTTTTAATGATTTTGTTAAGAAAATATATTTCAAAAGAGGGGTGATGTGCTCCATCCATGATAGATTAAGTTCTAAAGTTATTAAAAGAAGAAAAAAAAAACTAACAATTGTTAAATAGCATTCATCTGCTTATATTTAACTTATCTGATGACTATGGATTATGAAATTGTTGTTCATTCTTTAATCTCTTTCCTTATTATTATCTTCAAAAAATATTGTCAATATCACCATAATATATTTGAACATAATGGCTTTTGATGCTTCTTGAAAGCACCTTGTCAAACACATTGTATCTGTGTTAGACACCAAGGTGCATTTCAGTATCCTAGCATAGCAAAACCAAAATAGAAGATACCGAGGATGGCCTATTTTCCATGTATAAATGGCTTCAACACTCTTTTACATAGAAATACCATAAAACTCGTTTTAAATGATTGAGATATGATGCAAAATATTGGAAAATGGATGATTAGGACAACTCGTCCAGATCTCATGGTGTTGATTAAAATTAATTAACATTCAAAGAAATCAACAAAGGGAAAAAATGATTTGGTTTTCCTTTCACGATTTCTTGAATTGCTTCAATGTGCTGACAAATGGTTCTGGAGATAGACATTGGATTAGATAGTACAATAACATGTTTTTACCTTATTTTTTCCAAATCTCTTGGCGAGTTTTGATTCTCCATGTTGCTTGGTGCAACATGAAGAGTATAGTCTGGACCAAAGTACTCGTAATACTCGTTGTAAGGCAGTTTGTTATCAGGCTCCACTCCAACTGCAACTGCGGTCTGCGCCATGACAACATATGAAACTAGGTCAAAATTTCAATAATAAGACACGAAGAACAACTGCAACATGTTATAAAGTACTAGGAAACAACATAAGAGACCTCATAGCACCAACAACGGGCAACATTGCGGATGGTATAGCCTCCCCCTCCCAAGACCATTAAAGGTACATTGAAAGATCTAAGAAATCTTAGGCAATCTGCATGACCCTTCACAGACAAGTTGAAGCACCCCAACCTGTCTCCTGATAAAGAATCAGCTCCACATTGAAGAACGACTGCATCTGGCTGATAAACTTCCATGACTTTTTGAATGATAGGACGAAATAAACCTCGAAAGCTCTCGTCATCAATTCCATCATTTAGAGGTACGTTGAGGGCATAGTATTTTCCAGGCCCAACACCTATGTCCTTAATATGCCCAGTTCCAGGAAAATAGTCTCCAAATTTATGAAAGGACACAGTCATGACTCTGTCAGTGGTGAAAAATGCCTCCTCAACTCCATCTCCATGGTGAACATCAATATCTACATACAAAACCCGCTGCCAAAATGGTAGTGCACAGATTGGATAGTCAGATGATAAAAGTCGTTCAGAATAATTTGATAATGGATTATAAACAAATTTTGAGTCTGCACACCAATGGCAGGCACAAAATAGGAAAAAGTACAAAATGTTAAGTTCATGCATGAAATAACTTTTACAATTATTCAACTTAACTATTCAAATGGTCCACAATAATCATCAGGACCTGAAACCACATTGAACTGACCATGTAGTAGTACATCAGCACATACACCATGAACAAGAGTTTTGTCCAGACACCACTACTTATGGCTTTTGCCCACCAAAACTGAACTTACTCCTATCACATTTCGCATGGGCAGTTTGACCTACAGTTGTATCCAGACATCTAGTAATCTCTATGTATAGCTTTTTGAAACTTAATGCTGCTGGAGTTCGCATGGGCATTTTGTCCTATTGTTGTATGTGACATCGAGAAATCTCTACCCATAGTTTTTTCTTCACAAAAACTGAACTTAATGCTAGTTGAGTTCGCAAGGGGAACTTGTCCTAATGTTGTATGTAGACATCCAGAAATCTCTTTCTATAGATTTTGTCTACTAAAACTGAACTAAACACCACCAAAATTTGTGTGGGAATCTTGTCCTACTGTTCTATGTAGATAACCTATCTCACTATTCCAAATCTGTTACTGTCTAGCTAAAGGTCAGGTGTGAGAAATTGTCCAAATGGGCAGATAAATGTTAACCCAAGAATCTATTATTCATTCTTTTTTTATTTATGCTAATGCTGACTAACTTCAAATCCTAGAGTAAATTAATTTCAAAATTCCTAAAAATGCACAATCCAACAAAGAAGCATAATCACAAAAAAAAAAAAAAAGAAGAAAGAAAAAGATCATACTTAGCAACTAAAATCCCCACCAAAATTGAATCTACAAGTATTTCAACTACAATACCAGTGACAAAAAACGAACCCATATAATCAAAAGCCCATAAATTATAAAAAGAAACAGAAAATAGAAGCAGTAAAAGAATTCAACTTTACCCTGTGAACCTTAAGCAACTCAAGAATCCCCAAAACAATATCATTAACATAACAAAACCCAGACGCCTCACACTTCTTAGCATGATGTAACCCACCAGCCCAATTCAAAGCAATATCGGCATCTCCTCGGTTCAACTTCACGGCGGCACCGATGGATCCACCTGCCGAAGCCTGGCAAAAACCAAAAAGTCCATCAAATACAGGGCAATCCTCGCCAACATTGAAGCGCTTGAGGTGACGAGAGTGGGTATGATCGTGGAGGGTTTCAGGAGTGACGGAGGAGAGGAAGTCGACGTAGTCATCAGAGTGGAAGCGTCGGATGTCTTCAGGACCGGCAGGAAAGGGAACATTGATCTCCATCCGACGGTGAAGGTTGTAGTGGACGATTAGGTTGTGGGCCATACGGATTCGGTGGGGTTTCATTGGGTGACCTTGTCCGTAATAGTAATCCCCGATTGAAGGTTCGTAGAAGTAGCTGACCCGACGCTTTCTGCCGTCTGGTCCTGACGGCAGTGAAGCACCTCCCGATGTGTCCTCCATCTATCTCTCTCTCTCTCTCTCTCTCTCTCTCTCTCTACTCTCTTTCTCTCTCTAAAACAAACGCACACAGCAAATGAAGAATTGAAACTTAAAGGGGGAAAGCCGCTTTTTATATTAAGACCTTGTTGTCTATGCTAATATGCGCGTGATTAAATTTTGGACTGGTGGGAACTTTTACTTTGCGGCATCTCTCTGGAGCCTGGATTACGAATTTGCCGTCAATCCTCGACTGTTTTGGCTCGAATAAAAAGTAAGGCCGTTCATCTAAGAGATGAAACCCGTGGCCCGCATGGGCCGGTCCTGACTCCCGACTCCTGACTATATAAGCAAGCAAGGTGCAGCTTCCAGGCCCACGATTTTTTGGGGTCTCCAAAATATTTTCACCTTATATGGTGGACATTTTTATGAGGACCATTTAACTCGAATTTGCTTCAAGCCTCTAAAATCTCCAGGGTTGAACCATGGAGAAACATTATGAGCTGCAAAATGGGTTGGTGAAATAGCTAGCACCTAGGCCCTAAGAAATGTGCAACCGAACTTGAGCTTTAGCCCAATTACCTGATTTAAAGGGCCCCAATATAAATCAGGCTCAAAGCCCAACCAATCAGTCCAACCACAGGCCTAAAAACACACACACACACACAGTCTCTCAAGTCTGTCGATCTCCAACTCAAAGGTTCTCAATCAAGCCAGTGTGGATTCAGGCTTAGATATTGGGCTGAGCCTTGAGAAAATGCTGGGCTCACTACTTACAGTCCAGAAGCTGATTTGTAATTAAAATGAATTAATCATCGTTTTATCAAAAAAAAAAAAGAATTAATCATCGGCGAAATTGATCTTAGTTATGGCTCATCTTACATATCTGATGCATATATTTGAACGTAAAATTAACAATCAATCATGTCTTGAATAAGTTTAAGAGCTTTAGTCTGAGGTTTGATTATTTTAAGAATCCGCTGCGCAAAATTCTTCCAAGATCATTTAATGTATGCATATATGATTGGACGTAAATTGATGATGCCACGAAAAATATGATGTTAACTTGTCAGCACTCACTCGTCTAATCGATAGATTAATTAGAGCTAACTAAATAGATTTGAAACCATGGAGTCAAGATTATGAGGAGGGTATAAAGAAGATTAATTAACAGCTAGATCTATGATGATTTGACATATATGGTTGATTTTTCTAAGTCACTCTTAATGAACTTCTTGAATTATATGCATGGAGCCATGGACTCTTAGTACCCACACCTAAAACTAAAAGAAGCTGATATGAGATAAGATGTGTGTGTTGAAACAGATGCATGATTGTATAGTTTATGTCAAGTTGAAGCTAAGTACTAATGAAATGAAATGAAATATATAGTTAAATTAATTAATTTATTAATTAATTAATTGGGTCTTGGAGAAAGGCAATTAATTAATTAAAGATTAATTATTCCTTGTAGGGAAGACAATTAAAACAAATTAGTGTTCTTGAGGCAAGCAATAAAAGGACCAACCGATTTTGGGGTGAAGAGAAAGAAATGTTATGTGTTTGAAATTAAGCTAGCTTTACGTTTTACTATCATTTTCTGATCATGATCTCTTCTAAAGGAAGCTTTATTTTTGGTTCATGTATGTACATAGTGCCCTAAACACTAGTAGTTTTTTATGCCTGTTCTACTTTTTCTTATCTTAGTTAGTTGTGAGGGACTTAGGGTAGATTCTATAGATAGAACATAGCCTGAGGTGGAATATTATA
>MVGT01000057.1:555975-583463 GCA_002174775.1 Macleaya cordata
TATGGTATCAGAGCCGAGGACGGCTCATCCTATGGGGTGGTGGGAGGTTAGTCCCACATCGCCTAGGAGAGTGTCCAGACCCTGGGCTATGAGGTTACGAATCGTCTTACATTGTGTCGAGGCCTTTTAGGTGAGCTCTCTAGGCTCACCTAAGAACAAAACCCTGTACCCCGGGGGGGTGGCTAAAGCAGGGACAATATTGGCACACGTGTGAGCGGGGCGTGACAATTATGGTATACCCTGTACCCCGGGGGGTGGCTAAAGCAGGGACAATATTGGCACACGTGTGAGCGGGGCGTGACACACATGAGGTTGATCTAAGGGCCGAGATTTTGTGAAAATGTTCTCCTCATCATGTAGATCATCTTCACTAAAAATCAGTAAATTCGAAAACTATTAGCCCTACCAAAAGTTGATCAGAATTTGATTAAAAATTAAAGGTGAGAAATGAACGATGAGAAAAAGAGACAACTTTTAGTGGGGCTAAAAGTTTTAGAATTTACTGATTTTTGATGAAGATGATCTACATGATGAGGAGAATATTTTTACAAAATCTCAGCCCTTAGATCAATCTCATGTGGGCCCCACAAGAGGCTGTACATCTAACCTGTACATTTAAACCTATACATATATCCGGACTCATTACATAAAGGTGTATTATAATTCAATCATCTTTTAATGGAGTAAAATATTTTAGAACTTCGTGAAACTTTTTTTCTCAGAAAAAAAATCAACCTTTAGTACATCATGATCTCTTTACATCCTATATGAATGCAGGCCGAGTTAATTTAATAATAAATAGAACATGAAGAAAATTGGGTAAAAATATCCAATGGCACCCATTGGGTTCATATTCAGGCTCCACCCCTATTGATATTGCATCAATGGATAATTTTTGTTTTCCCCTTTTTATGCGTTTAAGCATATGTTATGGTGTTTAACTTCAAGGCTGACTCTGAGCATAAGTGAACAAAGCGTCACTTTGGAACCCAATTTTTTATGGCCACAATTTTAGTTTTTGTCTTATATATAATGAGAGCATTTGAGTATTTCAGAGAAACATATTATATATATATATATATATATATATGTAGGAATAGCCACATTTTTCAAATTTACTTGAGGTTTTTCGAGTTTGCTCTAAGGTGGCGTTTTTTTTTTTTTTTTCTGAATCTGAATCTGAAATCTGAATCTGAGACTACTTGAGTCATCTGGATCTGAGATCATCTGGATCTGACTTGTTTGAATTTAAGTTTGTTGGTTTTTTCATCTGAATTCTTTTAATAAATTATGTCTGATTGACTTTTTGACACTTTTACCCTTATTTATACTATTGTCACATGTCATGCTCTCATCCGATATAGCTGATATGTCGAACTCCCTCTCGCGTATTCTCTCTAAGAAACGCTTAAGTATTGTTAACAAATCTTTCTTATTATACTAACAAGTTTCTTTAAAAAAATTTGACTTTCCTTGGAACAAGGTACATAAGGTATCACGAAAAAAAATAGAAGTAAAAATGTAAAAAAAAAAAATTAAACAAGTTTATTTAGAAAGAAGTGAAATAAAAAAGATTAAAAGAACTAGCCCATATGCCTCGCACGGGCATATCAAGACTAGCTTAAAACAGACCATGAGATCCTTTTTACATGGTTAGGGAATTCAGTCATTTAAAAACAAATGGAGGACAAAATTGTAAAAAAGAGTGACTCAGCACTCAGATAAACTTTTCAGTACAAAATTTTCACTGACTCAAATCAACCATTTTTCAGACTTTTTGCTGAGTCAAAATTTGACTCAGACACTCCAAATATAAAAAACAAACAAACTCTAAGCCTCTCAAATGTTAGAGCCGACCTTGTCTATAAGGAAAAAGCTTTTTGGCCGACGATTTGTCAGACTAAATGCTAGATGCTTATGTGACAGATTGAGACCTACCACCTCGTTCCTCTCTTAAAAATAACAGCACTGCTGTTTGGCCCGACCATATTACAAACACAAATACCAGATTCTTATGTGGCATAGTGGGTCCCACTGCAACATAAGAATCTGGCATTTGTTTTGGTGGGTCCCACTACCACATAAGTTGGACACCCCCTCATAACACTTTTGGGAGGGGAAAAGTAGTAGGTTCTATCCTACCACATAAGTATTTAGCATTTGTTTTGTAATATGGGTGGGCCAAAAAGTTTTATTGTAAAAATAATTTGAGCGAGTTTTTCAATTGTCTGACAATGAATTATACTATACCTATAATTCCGGCATTTAGTCGCTCCAAATATATAGATGTTACTGTAGACTGTAGTAGGTCTTTTTATCGTGTTATTTTTCGTGATTCCTTTCCTTATTATAGGATTGGTTGAAAACTTGAAAGAGGGTTTTAAGTGGGGTCCATGTGTATGAATGATGCTTTCTCTCCTGGTAAGACAAGTAATGAGTACGTCATCTTAGCCAGTCAAGATTTTGAACCCAAACCCTCACGAGTCCGCCCCACGCGTAAGTTAAAATTAGGGCGTATTTTAAGATATTTGCCCTCACAGTCCAACATCATCATATATATCTTGGTTAAAAATCCTACTACAAAGTTTACACCCTTAGCTTTGGGGGTACATTTTGCTGATATACGTGTATAAAACTTCTCAATAAAGTAATAAACTATAACGGTTTTTTTTTTAAAATCTTTTATTGAAAATCGTTTTAACAATCATGTGTACACACCCCGTTAATATCAAGTTTATATATATTATTAATTAATTTTAGAGGTTTTAGAAAAAAAATTCCTATAAAAAAGTTATTATATTTTTAATCCTTTTTTATAAATTTAGTCTTTAATTTTAGACATAAAAGTCATAAAAATAAGGACTAAATTTATAAAAAAAAATTAAAAATATAATGACTTTTTTTACAGAGACTTTTTTTATATTTTTCATTAATATTTAATATAAATATATAGGAGTGATGAACATCTAGGTCTATGTTATGTATAAACAATAACGACTAAGCAATTAGCACCTGCTTAAGGCTTTTCTCTCCAAATAAAATTTAGAAACCTTTGCCTAGACTAAATGTCAAAGAAATTAAAACTTAGAATAATGTTTTTAAGAGTTTTTAAATTCAAACTTAAAATATACTCTAAAAAAAAAAAGAATCAAAAAAATAAAAATTATGAAACAATAAAACATATTTTGAGATGTTTTGGACCTTTTATATTTGTAATACATATATATAACCTGTCACCCCCATGCCCAGTACTAACCAGAAAATATATAGACGCCTGCTTAGAAAACATTTTTTAAAAGGCATGTGAGGGAGGGAGGGAGGGTTCATATCTCATGATAACCATGAGAAATTAATGTGAGCTTTTCTTTAAAATAAGCTAGCAGCTTGTCTTGTGTGTAAAAAACTCTAAATGCAAAAATATGCATGCATCATCAGTGACGCTTCATTTAGAATATACGTCCACAGAATATAACATCTAAGATTGAGAGAATATAAGGTTGATAGCAGTGGCAAAAATATTACATCTGACCTAAAACAAGAAAAAAAAAAAGTGAAACAAGAATAGACTAGCCGTTAGTGACAGTTATAAGAATAACAAGCTAGCACTAGTGATGAGGGGTAGATGACCTTTTTTTTTTTTTTTTATTTACCCCAATTTTCCTACTTAAAGTTATATCAGTACTACTCCAAATTAAGCTGAAAATTACTGATTAACGACTTGGCGGGTTTCTTATCATGACTTTTCAAGTACTCAATCTCAAGCTCAAGCTAGCTCCTCCTCCTCATTTTCATGTAGATAATTAATTAGGGACACGTAATTAGCAAAACCAATGGATGATTGTATCCGATATACCATATTAAATTTGTGGACATCTAACTCAAAATTAATTGACAATGAGTAAGTGGTCATAAATAGGATATGTAAAGATCCTGGATCACTCCACTCATTGCCAATTGATTTTGAGTTGGATGCCCACAAATTTAATAAAAGCCTAGCAAACCCAATTTATAAAGATCTTTGGTCATTCTACTCATTGCTAATTGGTTTTGAGTTTGATGCCCATAAACTTGATAGGTTGCAAGGTTTTCATCTTTCTAATGAGACTATTCTTAATATTAGTGTCTTAAGATTCTGACCCATTTCCAATTTTAATGGAAAAATCATCAATTTTCGACAAATGCTTAACCGTATTAATCCTATGCATCTTATGTCATTATTGAGTAATTTTAGTTGAAATTTTTTACCCTCTTCTTGGACCTCCGCGCACCTCCATTGAATGAAGGTAAAGTTGCATCTTCTTGAGTAAAATGACCTACAAGAAAATTATGCCTTTTTTTTTTCTTTTTCTCTTTCTCATCTGTTCCTTGATTTTAGTGTGAAACATGTGTGTTTATAAAGGCCCTGCTTAGTATGCAGAAAAAATCTGCATCTGCAGTTATTCCCGGTCAAATTGATAAATCAGCTATTTGGTATGGTATTCCTCTGTGAGTTAGGATACTTATGGCCTTGTTTGTCCATGCAAACTACTACTACCACAATTGTGATAATTTGCATTCTGTAAATTTTCCCTACATACCAAGCAGGGCCAAAATTAATGATTTACAAAACACTGATGGGTTTACACTGTAATGAAAACATTATGAAAACAGTGTTCTATATGACTATTTACGACTGTTTTCCCAGTTGGCTCATCAACTAGCTATCAAGAAATTAAATTATTTACTAATACAAGAACAGTATCACCGAAACTTTTTACATGGTAAATCTTTTTGGTAAAATAGTTGTACGCCCAAATTAACTATCGCAGTCAAACAAATAAAAACAGTTCCATTTTTCTTTTTACAAAATTTGTACTAGCTAGGAAAATGCTACCCAAACAATTTGGTACTTATTCGCAGTAGGATTGTGCTATTAGCTAGAGTTCATAATTTTGCATTGGCAGGAGAGTTAGACCTGTACATGCCTATGAATAAGCAGCCGTACGCCTGTAATTAGCTGGAGTAGGCGGGTTATAGTAATTTATGGGAGTCCAACTCAAAATTAATTGTCATAATATGTGGTATTTTAATAGGTGATGAGAAGCATGTATGGCCTTTGGGCCTATCACATGTGGCCTACTCTTATACCATATTAAGGGCAAGGCCTATGGCGTAAGGTGGGTTTGAGGTATAACCCATCGGCAAGGCTAATGAGAGAAGGATAACGAGCAGAAGTTATATACGACACTAATTTTTATTTTTTTTATTTACTAAAAATACTTTTTTTATTATTTTATTACTTAAAAAAAGATGTGTCTCAGAAAAGTTATGCGACTCCCTTCTTTTAATTTTTTTAAATTGTTCCATCGCAGATAAGTTCTGCGATTTTGCATCGCAGAACATTTCTGCAGCTACCCTTAACCCCTTAAGCCTCCATCAAACTACCGGACTAGGTGAGGGGTTTGGGGTTTAAGGGTGCCCACTAGTCTTAAAATTTTGTTGGATTTGGAGTTTAAGGGTGTGCATTGGCCTTGCCTTAATAAGTTTGTGGAAATCCAATTCAAAATCAATTGGCTATTAATGGAGTGACTAGGGTTCTTTAAATATTGGATTGCGCACAAAGTTTTCATCTTCACATGTGAGACTATTCTCAATACGTTAGACCCATGCTCATACATACATTTGCAAACGGGCATAGGATCGTAAATGAAACAGGCGCATTTGCAACGGCAAAGGATAAAATCATTGCCTCTTAAGCAGCAAATCTGGTTACAGCGTTCTCCAAACGCTATATCAAATCTGGTTAAAGCATTCGCAAATGAGTATTGAATCAAAGGCCTAGGGATGCCCAACACTTGAGCTAGTTAAAGCTGATATCTCTCTCATGAGATATCAGAGAGAAAAAAAAAAAAAAAGTTTCATTTTGTTTCTGGCGTTTGGAGTCATTGACTGCTTTGAAATGGGACCCACATAACATCTCACGTTGACAACATTGTTTCCCTCTATAAGCGTGTAGAGGATGTCGATGGTTACCCATCGCCCAATATTGAGCGGAATCGGAACAGAATAGATCTATAAATTCTAGTGTGGAATAGGAACAATTAGGAACCAAAATGGTATAGGTATCTAAACCTAATCGGAACCAGAATGATACGAACCGGAACTGATATATAAGTTGTGGTGTTTTCTTTCTTACTTTTTCATTGTTCTTTAACTATACGAGCCTTGTGAAACCTGTTTTGCATACTTGCACGTGATACTTACATTGGGCTTGTTCGTTAGGTCAAATACTTTTATTATAATAAATCTTAAATCAAAGAAATATTGTATTAGAGAAGTGACACTCTTAATTTTTTTCTATTAACACTACATACATTTTTATACTTTGTTTACATCGGCTTGTATAGAGATGATCTAAAGGCTGATGTTGGTACTACACGGGAGCCGTTCCCCCTCTTTAAAATAGTAGAGAATCTAGAGACATAATTTCTTCCATACCAAGAACAGGGTACATAATACCTAATAACTTGATTGGAACCAAAACTATTTGTCAAGCTTATAAAAAAAAAAAAAAAAACTATTTGTCAACCTAATTCCGGGTCCACCTATTTTATTAGTATCAGAACCCCAAGCCTTGACAAATGACAACCCTAGTCCATGACGCTAGGGCGCAGGAAAAAGCAACCCACAAAACAAAGAAGGCTGCAAATTTTTAACTTTTGACACTAGTACTGAAAGGATTATGAAGTAGTACAATTACTTTTTGAATATCCATTGAGGTTTTGCATTTATGTTTTTTGGGATGACAATTTATTGTAAATTGTACACATATTTTTCATTGAATTGTAGACAAGAATCTTTTCCCTTGGCTAGGCAACTATCACAAAAAATATAGAGGCCTAGCAAAGCCAAATAAAAGCAAAAGAAGCAAGAAAGGATTCACCCTTTTATTATAATGTTAATTAAGCATCTCAATTAGGGTGGCACACAAGACAGTAACAATCGTCTGAAGAGAAAAAAAAATTATTCATATGCTAGGCATGAATCTGAAAATTTTAAAAGGGACAAAAAATTAGTCATATATATGTTAGGCCAATTACACCTGAATGATAAGATCTATACATTCTTAGCAACCGTGAGTATATGTAAGCGTACTTTAAGTACATTAGTTTTAAAAGAAAAATGAAGATTATTTTGATTTTAAACTAATACGACTATGATAAACTGTGAAAATCATTTTACAAATTAGGGTGCTACATGTGTATGTCTAAAATTTTAAAACATTAAAAACATGCCAATAAATAAACAATAAAAAAGTAGGGGACATGTACTTATATGTCATCAAAACCAAAGAAGAAATCTTTTATCAATTTCACTTTCTTTTGTCCTTTTTCTTTTTTTTCTTGTTTGATTCTTATGAATTCACAAAAACGTAATTGAAATTAAGTCTGCTAAATTGGAAAGCAAATTAACTTTTCTCCTTGAAAGGCTTTTGCCCTAAAAGAAGGACTAGTACCCTTTTGTATTTTGTGGATCAAAATTAAAACACAAATTCAATTCAAAGTCCCCAAACAACCTTTTCTTCCTTTCTTTCATTTTTTTCCATTTTTCTTCTTTCTTTATTTCTTTTCATGCAGTCATAAGGTACTCTAATCCTAATCTTTCTTAAAGCATAAAATCCAGAAACTAGACCCTACATACATTTCATGATTTGTCTGTCTGTCGGCGTATCCATTTTTTTTATATAATTTTTATGACTGACTCAACCTAAAAACAATAACAAAAACAAAACCCATTTACAAAATTTTAAATTTTTAATAATTGAACTTATTGTCATAATTAACACACATACTCTCTCTCTCTCTCTAGCCCTCTCTCTCTCTCTAAAAAACATTGTTTATAAGAACACGTTTATAGAGCTGTTGTTATTTGTTTAATTAGTTTTTCTAAAGATAGAGATATCTTAAAGATCAATCCATTTCAATGCAAAAGCAGTACCAGATTTGCGTAAAAACCACTTGATTGCTTCACCCTCCTCTGTTCTTCCCTCTCTCTCTCTCTCTCTCTCTCTCTCTCTCTCTCTCTCATGGTCCCCATAACTTGAATTCTAAGCATGAATTAAGTTAAGATACCTCTCTAGAGCTAGCCTTTTATAACATCATATTTTATGTGCAGTGTTCTTAAATTTAAATTTCCACCTGTGTATCATAAACACACAAACATCTTGTCTTCTCTCTTACCTGACCACCATATATATATATGCATGTTTGAAGCCATTAATCATAGGTGGGTACTTTGAATTGCACCGAAAAATCGACCTATCGATCACCTAAATCGCAGTGATCAATCCATCGATCTATAATGGGGCGCCCATCTTGTTGTTTGAAGCCAAAGCTAAGGAAAGGTTTATGGTCTCCTGAAGAAGATCAGAAACTGTTCAACCACATCACTACATTTGGTGTTGGTTGCTGGAGTTCAGTTCCTAAACAAGCTGGTAACTCAATCTCCACAATCTCATCATCTATATTACATATTTTCCTTTAATATTAATCCCTCAGCTACTAAGCCAAAAAGCCGATAAATTAATATGAAGTTCACTAATTATTTTCAAATATTTGTAGGGCTGCAAAGGTGTGGAAAGAGTTGTAGGCTGAGATGGTTAAATTACTTAAGACCAGATCTTAAGAGAGGAATGTTTTCAAAGCAAGAAGAGGATCTCATAATCAGGCTTCATGAAGTTTTGGGCAATAGGTATTAGAGATATCTCATAATTTGTATAGAGAAAGTTTTATGGTCTTGGATGCCAATTAAATTTTTTGAAAGAAATGGGTTCTAAAGATCTTGGTTTTTTTTTTTTTTCAAATTCTTTTGTGGTTTCAGGTGGGCTCAAATTGCAACACAACTACCAGGAAGAACAGATAATGAGATTAAAAACTTTTGGAATTCAAGTCTGAAGAAGAAACTGAAACAGCAAGGAATTGACCCAAACACTCACAAGCCTTTATTGAGTGAAATTGATGAAGATAAGAAGAATTGTACTAGTGCAAAAGAAAACATATTGCAATCATCTCAACAACCATTTTTCAATAATTCAAGCTACTTCAATGCTGAAATCCATGAATCCTCATCGAAAGAACATTTTCTTACAAAACCCGTATTCGATATTCCATTTCCTTTATGTGAATTTCAAGCTGGTTTTGATCCAATTGGGAATACTAATTCATCACACCTACTTGAATGTCACCAAAATTTGAGACCTGCTTTAGACCAGACCCATTTGGAGATAAATCAGGATTTTCAGTTCACTTCGATGCCAAATTTGAGTTCTTGGCATTATGAAGATGTGAAGGAGACAGATTTTTCTGACAATTCAACTTCAAGATCAAGTACATTATCCTTCAATAATGGGATTAAGGATAGCTCTAGTACTACAAACGGTCATGGCGAATTTGGGACCAACAATATGGTGGAGAATGAAGTTTTTTCTTGGAATAATGATGAAACCAAGTTAGAATCTTTGTTTGGGTCATTTCAGGTCAATGGGGTAAAATCTGAAGAAGTGAATGTAAGTTATTGGGAGGAAGATCAGCCAAACAGACAGAATGTAGAAAATCATAACAGCTTCCTCTTGACAACTCTATCAGAAGATCTAACCGACACGAGTTTTGATTTCTTAATTTGAGCAGATTTAAATTGTAAATCGAAGGAGGATTTGTGGTAAGACTGTTTCTTTTTTTATTTTTTTCTTCTCTCTTTCTCAAACACACATAGAGATGATTACAGTGATAAGAGATCCTACACAAGAGATGTTAATGTGTTTGTTTTTTTTCCCCCTCTTTTAGGATTTTAAAATAATGTTTTTAGATATGCCAATGATAAATTCTTACAAATTATTGTAATAATTTTCATGCTTGTTCTTGCTTTTTTTTTTTTTTTTTTTTTTTTTTCTTTTCTTTTTGTTGTTTCTGTCAGCCGACAAGAATTAGAGAATGTAGAAAAATAGGCGTGTTAATGGTATTTGCCACAAGAAAAAAAGGCTTTAAACCACGGTTTTTAACTGTAGTCTAAAGTGTTTCCTGGTGTGATCTATGGGCCTGTGGTTTAAAGTAAGGCTTAAAGACCACATTTAAAGAAGGATCACAGTCTTTGAATAATCTTTGGTTAAACATAAAAATAAGAAATAAACCACAGTTTGAACTATGAACTGTGGTATTTCATATATGTAGTTAAAGAGAACAGATCCGCATACAGCCTTATTTGTACATTTTATATGTACAGTAGTATGTGGGGCCTACATAAAGTTGATATAAGGGCTTTTTTTTAGGATGTTCTCTCCACCATGTAGATCATCTTCACCAAAAATTACCCCATTCTAAAACTGCTAGCCTCATTAAAAATTAAATCTTTTTTTTTCATCGTTTATGTTTCACAATTAATTTTTAATCAACTTTCGATCAATTTTCGATGGGGTTAGAAATTTAAAAATGATATGATTTTTGGTAGGGATATTCTACTCATCTTGTAGATCATTATCACAAACAATCAGCCCTTAGTACCATGCTAGGCCAAACAAAAGTTGTATGAATAACTATGTACACTGATTTGGAGGTGTAGTTAAAACTTAAAAGCCCTTATTTTTATGGGCCGGCGCCATAATATAAACAAAAGATGAGAAAAAATTAAGAAATGCATAAATACAGAATGCATTTGCCGTGTGCTAATATATAATGAGAGAGGATCAGAGTACATTGGTTAGGAGTACATTGAGTATACATTGGCTTGTGGGGCCCACTTAGAGATGAATCAATGACTCATTTTAAGTTAGGATATTATCTCCATCATGTTGATCATCTTCACAAAAAATTAGTCCATTTTAAAACTTGTAACCCTATCACTCGGTGATTGGAAATCACTAAAAATCAACGGTGTTTGAATAGCTCAAGCACTATTGATTTTCAGTGATTTCCAATCACGGATGATAGGGTTACAAGTTTTAGATTGGCCTAATTTTTTGTGAAGATAATCAACGTAATGGAGAGAATGTCCTAACTTAAAACGAGCCCCTAATTCATCTTTAGGTGGGCCCTATAGGCCAATGTATACTCAATGTACTCCTAACCAATGTACTCCGATCCATTCTCATATATAATATATAATATATAAATATATGCATAAATATATATGGTGGAATCTGTTAACACATATTTTAAAAACCGTCATATATATATGTGTCACAATCGATATCTATATATATTTGGGGTTGGTATTCGTTGACATATTCTGAGATATTGTAGATCATTCATCTTGCTATTAACTTTAAAGTTTTTTTTTTTAATTTCTTATTTTAATGAATTCAGTCATCACACAGAAAGACTTGAAATTAACCTATTTTTGGAGGTTAGAAATGTTTAAATAGGTTTTTTTTTCTTGTAAAAATAATATTCAAATCCGGCCTTAAGGACTTAGATGAGTTAGTAATTATTCGCCCCAAAAAAAGAAAAAAAAATTAAGGAAAAAAAAAAGATAAGAAAAAGAAAAACTATCTTATTCAGAATTTGATGTGGAGGTGTGCGGTTCCAATGCATCTGGACGTAGGCCCAAGTGTTTGTTATCAGTACTATTATAGAAAGGAAAGTAACATTACCAACAGTTTAGATCAGGGCTGTAATCGAAGATCAATTCTTTTCCTTTTTACTTCAATTTTTCCCCCTTTTTACTTGTTCATTGTGTCATTAATTCTTAAATAGATTTCTTTACAAAATCTTACACCTCTACTATACTTACTATTTTAACGAGGCTTCACTTTAAGCTATTTAAATCGTCTAAATCAATGTCATTGCATTCACGTATAAATGATTGGATGTTTCCACCCACATTCTAAAATCTATTATATGTTTTACTTTTATTTATTATATTTTTACCCTAAAATTACACCTGCATGTGGGACAGCGTAGAGATAATTTAAGGGTTGGGTTGTCTTCTCATCATGTTAGTCGACATTCATCATTGAATAATCTCTATGTGAGCCAATACGCCCAATGTAAATAGAGTGTATGAGTAAAGCTAATGTTAATAGAAAATAAAAATGGTGTGTTTTCATTCTATGAATTTCTTGAGTACAAACCCAGTGTAAGGAACAAACTCAACATAAAGAACATGTATAATGTACATACAGAAAGCTCGTATTATTAATGTTTCTTAAGACTCAAGATTCTTGTTTTGTGTTTTGTAAGTCCATTTCCAAAAAAATTTGATCCATCATGCAAAAAAGTCTAGCCAGGATGTTTCTAATGAACTCCATTATCACTATATTTTCGGTTGATATTTTAAAATTTAGCAAAATATAATTATTAACTTGATTTTTAAAAAGATAAATTTGTATTTCTTTTTTAATAAATATCTATAAAGAAAGAAGAGAAATTATATTTTAGCAAAACCAAATTACGACAAATACCATTCAATGTATGGATACTTATGGACAGACTTGTAGCATTTCCATGTCCACACTCCACATCAAATGGGAATATCTATCTCGTACATAACTTTGATTTTTTATAATCATTTTTGGAAATAATTTTGACTAGACAATTCCATGGCCTTACTTTCAAGAGTTGTTTATTAAAGAAAAATTGGGATGGGGTTTATTAGCATTAATCATCAGTCTAATCATGTTTGGACTATCCAACCGCCTTCGCTATATGATTATGGGGGTGGGCCCAGACAGAACCAGGCCCACCAAAGCCCAACCACACCATCATGCAAGGGGGGATTGACTTCCTTCAAAAAATTACTCTTCCATGTATGGGACCTTCCTTGCAGAACTTGCTAATAACTCATTCCGAGAAAGAAATCATTTCCAGATTTTTTAAAAATTTTTTTTGGATGAATGCAATCCCTCTGTCTCACATTGTCAAGAAATTACAAAGAGTGGTCCATCCGAAGAAATTCGATTAATCCGCACTAATTTTTCACAAAATGGGTAGCACTAGGGAAGATTCGAACCCGAAATCACAAAGTACATATTCAAAATGAAAAACCAAAGTAACCAACCCTTGTGGGTTACATTTCCAGATTTAACATTTTCCATGGCTGGAGAAACCATAAAAGGCCAATAAATTGGAAATTGAAAAATATTGCAGGCGAACATTTCATTGATTCCTGTTCACATTTAAAGAACAACATGGGTCTAAGTTTTTAATCTTTCGGACAATTTTCCAACTTCCTACACAAGTACGTTCAGGTGATTACAGAGCTCCTGGTCTAGAAAAAAGCATTAAAAACGGATCTAAAAACATAATCAGAGTCTTAATCAACAACTTCACTGACTAATGATTTATCGAAGTGTTTCTAATGGTGATTTTACAACAGAACAGTCAACAAGGATGCAGTAAAATATGTATGCATAATACCCAGCAAGGAAGATGGACCAGAACCAGATAAAGGTAAGTGGCACTGTTCCAAGCCCAAAGAGACTCTGCCCAGCTCCAAAAATCACCCACATTCACACCACTAAACCCTTCTGACCATCCCTTAACCATGAGCAACCCCACCGGGGGAAATCCAAACACTGCCAGCACTAGGTTACAAGCTATCAAGGTGAATGCTCTTAGGCTCCCAGCTCTACACGAAAGTTTTAATGGATGTACGATCAAACACATAGGAACCATCAATATAGCCCCAATTTGAGCTGTTGCGTAGTTGATGATTGACATGAGACCCAAACCAATTGAAGCAACCGCGATCATCACAGCCTTCAGAATAGCCCATTCGCTGTTTTGAGATTGAGTCACAGTGGGATATGAAAACGGGGAACCCAACATAGAGTAGAGGATAAGAAGGATGAAAATGGAGGCTGAGGCCCAGACTAACATGCTGGTCATTGGAGTCATCTCAGGAAGTTGATTGATCAGAGCTGGAAGTAACGAAACAATGGCACTCCACAAGTGAACTATAAATACCACTTTTGCAGCATGAAGCCATCTCCATGATTTGAAAGCAACTCCAGGCTTGTCGATAGATGCAGGAGAAGATACTTGGTTTTCTTCTTTTGAGATAGAACCCAATCTATTAGCACCAGAATAGAGAGCAGCTGCAGCTATAGGAAGTGGTACGAGAAGCAGCAGTAATGCAATCATGTAGACTCCAACTGAGACGAACTTACTGGGAGCTGTCAAGAGGTAGAGAAAAAAGGATTGGTGAAACTTTTCGAGGAGGTTGTTTACTGACCGTACGACACCTTCAATCAACCTGCATCAAAATATCCCAACATGTTCAGTCCAGATCATCCAAGAGTGGTGGATCTAATTGTAACTCCCAATAATTGAATGTAACCTAACAATGCCTTTTGATTGACAGAGAATTAGAAATAATCCAATCAAGAATGAGTACCATCTTATTCAATACTCTACAAATTTTTAGGGCCCGTTTAGTTCGCGATTGGAAAACTTGTTTTTAAAAACTAATTTACACCTAAGCTAATATGCATTTTGTACTACATCCAAAACTGTTTTAGGATTTACAATAAAATCATGTATGATTTTACAAAACAAAAAAATGTTGTTTTCTTTGTTTTCAATGAAATCCTTTAGGATTTTATAGTAAAGTCAAAAAAAATAGTTTTAGATGTGATACAAAATGTAGTTAATTTAGGTGTAAATTAGTTTTTGAAAACAAGTTTTCCAATCGCGAACCAAACGGGCCCTTAGAGTCTTGTAATTGTCCAAAAAAATCGTCAATTCTTTTTTTTTTAATTGGAATCTTTTTCTTTTTTCTTAAAAAAGGAGCTATTAGATGTCTTGTTAAATTTAAGCCAAAATCTGACATGAGAGCTGAGTAGCATTTTGATGCTCACATCTGGTGAAAATTTTTCTACTGCTTGGTGCATATCATAAGCATAAACTTCAAAAAAAAAAAAAAAGTTTGATAAGCATCATACTGTATATAATGTTTACAGCTAGTTTCACAGTAAAAATTAACATAAGAAAATAAGTTCGATTTCATCAAATATAAGCAAATTTCTAACTACGAAATTAGAAGTGGTGCAACATTTGCACTGCTTCTTCTTCATGTATTTCCATGCTAAGTTTCAGAATACCAATTTGGCCCCTTAGGGCTTTCTCTTCCACCATCTAAAGAAGATAACAAACCCTTATCTGTTGAGTTTTGTTTTGGCAAAGTTGTTTAAGTAGAAGCATATAAACAATGACCCTTCCCTTTCATTTAAAAACATGGCCTAGCAACTCGTAAGTGCATAAGTTAAATAACAAGGCAACCCATAAAGGGAATGGAATAGGTAAATGAACTCTGACCTGCCACCTCGTAGAAGAAACTCAGATCGTCTGACCTCGTTATTCAGAAAACCTTTTGGTGAAATTTCCATAGTAATTGCATCAACTTGGTAATCACGAAAAGCACCATGTGAACCAGTGGGCACCCCTAGAGCCTACAAGGAAAAAAGATCGTAACCACAACAACCCAACAGTTCACAGGAAAAAAATGCAGCAGACTAGGGCTCGTCATCCAACACATCCCACATAAGGACAGATGAAGAATATCTATACTATAGCAGCATCCACGCGATTACCCTTTTTCTATACTATTGTTATTTCAGGGCTAATCACTGTATTTATTAACTAATATGTTGACATATAAAGTAAGTTGATAACACAAGTGACTGGAGCTATCAGATGAATAGTTCCATGACCAGCATGTGCACCAACTTCAACATACACCATATTTTGCACATCCTTAGGGTTTATATCGGACATATAGCTCAGATTTCCATTTCTTTTTTTTTTTCTCCTACAGGAATCCAAGAGACAAGGATGCCAACTTGAGTATGCTACTTACTTGATAATATAACGAACTAGCAAGTGTAGCTGTGCCTTCCACGTACTCTGGAACAGAGATACCAAATTTCCATTGAGGATTTAAGCTCCTAGCCACTTTGCCTAGTGACTCAAGTGTCTGACCCATAATCTGGAGCCATGCTGAGTTAAGTAAAGAATGTACTTTCTCCACCTTCACACGCAAACCTTGTGCATGTACTGCCAAAAAATGCACAATATTGATGAGGTCCAGGTTTGGCATCTGCCCATTAGATGCCTCAGCGTATATACTAAGAGTATCCTTCTCAATTTCTTCCCGTTTATCCACAACTTTAAAGACAAGTGCAGCAGCCATAGTACCAGCACGTCTAAAAACATCAGGCTTTCCAGCCCCTGTGGTTGGATTCGCTTTGTGTTCATGAAGATTATTGGTTCCAAAAGACATGTCAGCACCAAATTTATCTGAACCACTGAAAACAGGACTGTGGTAGTCTCGAAGCCAAGCAGCAACGGAGGCATACTCTCCATACCGTGAGTCTGCAGCCAGCCAAACAATATCCTTTGCTAGCCAAGTGACTCGGCTTAGTAGGGAGAATACTGAGTATGCAAGGCCTAATGATAAAGCCTCACTTAGCTCAATCTTTGTTGAATTGTAAGGTGTCACAAATACAATTGCTTCTTTTCCATCACCACGGGGAGCCCTTATAATACCAACAGTGTTGATTCCATGCGAGGCACTACCATTCTCTAGCATTATCCCTGAGTAAGGGATATCTGAGAAAAAGTGGAGTGGACGGAACTGACTTATCTTGCCGTGGAATTTGTGATGATAAACTTCAGCATCTGATTCTTCCATTCTTTGTGCTAGTAGTCTTGGAATTTCTCTGTATCAGTACACGAACTAAGACACACAATATAACTAAGTTGAGCATATTGAAGGGTAACAGAATATAAACAAACACATGCCAAGGAATTTACAAGAAATCTGGACAGGAAAAATGCTTCTAATGGTAGACTTTAACAAAAACACTAGTAAACTAGTCAGACATATAGACCTTAGATCAATCAACTTTGCATTGATGATAACACCACTCAGATCTAAGGTTCTCGCTTTTGGCATAGCGGGCCTCCTACTGGATTATCCCGGATCTACACCGAGGTATTGACGGTGTAGATCCGGGATAATCCTTTGTTCCATAGCCCTGGGGCTATTGACCAAAGGATTATCCCGGATCTACACCAGGTATTGACGGTGATTCTCAAATATCGCAGAACAGAGGGGGGGTGTGGAGGGGAAAGAGTCATGCTTCTTACTGGTTTAACGGATAAACCTTGTGAATAAATTATCTTCATGCGATTAATTTTGTCAAAATGAGGAGAACACAAATTAAAGCTTCTTTTGTTTTTTTTTTTCAAAATCAGTAGACCAGAAAGTATACTAGTATGTTTGGCCTCCTTTTACCTTCTGTTTTTTTATCTTTGCTGTTCAACTTTAAGGAAATTACAACAGGATATTTTTTGGAAATGAACACCTTTTGGGTTTTCATTTAATCTTGTTAGGTATAGGTGCTTTTCTTCTAGTACTCAAGGCTCTTTATTTTGGGGGCGTATACCAGCGGCGTCGTTACACAAGCTGTACACCTAAACCAAAGGATATATACCAAAGGTATCAACTCCGGATCTGGATATGAAATCATTCTCGTCTCTTAAGCCACAACCATTATACATACATAATGTAAAACTCATCTACTGTTCAAAATATAATGATGTAAAATCTATTCTCTCAAAAAATTAGGGACATCATACATTTCACAAAGGCAATATGATACGTGCAGCCAGCTTGGTTACTAATCAATGAACCAACCATGGATGCACCATAGTCAAATTCATTTGATGCCACTTTCTACTGGAGAAGACCTTACTACCAATTCACGTCTCATACAAGTCAACAAAATCACTCACTTACAACCCATGCGACTGGAGTTGTCTTTTTAATTTTCAACATTGCTGAAGTAAAAATGACATGATAAATGAACCAGCATTGCTAATTGGAAATGGTACGTACATTCCAGCTTCAGCTGGCTTTAACTTCAAGTCCATTATCTCCTTAACCAACCGATTTGCTTCCACTGTTTCGTGACGAGAGAACATGGGATTGGCAGAACCTGTCAAACAATAATTTGGTTAAGTCATACCTATAAAGATTAAGTCAGGGTAGTAAAAGCTACAACTGAAAAAGGTCACCTTGATACCTATTAAGGGTATATAACACATTCAGGAATCCTCTCTAGACAATGTTATAAATCAAACTAAGCGTAATAGAACAAGGACATGTTTTCCGAAATTCCAATCATGTGTAGGCCACTTAGGTATTTTCCTAAAGGATGATGAAGAAAAAACAAGAAGAAAGTAAGACAAAATCTGTGAAACATCCAATTCAACTTACTGAAACACCAGTACCACACCAGTACCAACTTCCAATTTCGTTTGGCAAAACCCAGAAATTTTTAGACGTGATTCTATTAAGGGGACCTATTTGAATCATTACAAATTCATTTTTCACAAAATCAAATTCAAATCTTAGGTGATTTACAAGAGAAAATTAGTAGATTAAAATGAGTAAGTTTGGAAATGAAAGGAAGAGGAGATAGTCAACCTGGCATAAGAGCGTTTTCAGAAATGTAGGTATTTTTAGCCAGTAGAGGGAGGAGAAAGAGTGCCAGAATCCCTGCAGCACAACATACAACACTGAACCCCCCAAAAAAACAAAAAAACACAGATCAGTATCTTCATCAGAGCAATGGAAGGACCAAAAATAACTTGAAATCTCTTATCTAATACACAAATTTGAATGAGAGATAAAGGAGAAAAATGAATACCTAACAAAGGAACTATGAGTGATGAGGAAGATCCCGATACGGACGATGGGTCGAGGTTTAGGCTTCGGGCTTTGAGAATCCTCAACAACGCTCTCCGCCATGGTTAGACGGAGATTGAAGAATGAACCGTCAGTTCTTCAAATTTAGACCTAATTAATTAGATCTTGTAAAAAAAAAAAAACACATTTCGGAGTGGGGTTCATTTGAGTTTGAGTGAGAGAAAATAAACTAGTCAAGGAGGGAGGTGCAGAGATGCAATACTGCTGTGAAGTGTGTACATTACGACTAGGAGACGTAGGGCATTTTTGTAAAAGAGAACGGGTTCTGAAATTGGGCTTTTAAATCCCCAACCCGATTAATAAATCTCGATCGGATCAAATTCGGTTGATCCATGGCTAGCTACTAGCCTACTAGGCCTTTCAGACTTTCAGTTAAATAATGCAAATTTCTTTTTTGGGTTTAAAGAAAGATGTTTCATTATTTTTTTTTAAAAAAAAGGGAAAATTCTCGGGCACCCGACACTACTACCTGGGTCTCTGAACCCGAGAACAACTTTGATGGTACATATTGCATGGTGCCCCAGGTGTATGCCTTCAGATGATCTCAAGTGAGTTTTGTGTGTGATAAAATCATCATGCAAAATTTGAATTTAAGACAAGATCATCGAACAAAACGCACTTAGGGGCGCATAGTGCAACACGTACTTCCCTAGCTCCATTGGGGACGGTCTGATTTACAAACTGTTAGCTCACTTGTTCTCACTCTCCCTTTGTGCTCTGGACTTGGGTTCGGCTTCTTTAGTTACAAAATTTTCATTTCCCACTGAAAAAAGGTGAAAAAAAAAAAATTGAAGTACATACCAAGATTCATACAAAGATTTTTTTTTTTTTTTTTTTTTTTTTTGCGGGAATATTTGACCACCTAGCTCTCCTTGAGTTGTTGCAGCAATATCTACGTCTTGGAGGAGTTTGCCATCAGCTCTTTACCAATTTTCCAACAAAGTGAATTCGTAGAAGCGATGGCATATAATAATGAATCACCAAGCATTTGACATCCATCATCTCTTCATCCTTGTCTAGATACATGGGATAGACCAGATGAATCACCATTGAAATCTGAGGCTGTGGACATCAATAGTACGTTCAGCCGCTTTGGCATTAGAGTGAATGCTGCCCAGCTTCTATGTTCTTGAATCATTTAGTGTAACGGACACCTCTTTGGACTCCCCTTCCTGCAAATAAACGAAAAACCAGTCTGTAAACAGAAATTATCTTCTTTCTTTTGTTCTTTAATAGGTTGAAAATAGGAAAAAAAAAAAAAAAAACTGTGCTGCGGACATTAAAAGGAGGGTTTTTGTGTACATTAGTAGGAATCCAATTGAAACGAAGGAAAGTGCCACTCACCACAGACCTATATCAGTTTCTTCAAGAGACCAAATTTGCTTATCCCACGTAGCCAATTCCTCACTGTCACATGGATTTTGATTAAGAAACTCCACTCCTGAATGCATCTCATCATGGGCATACAGTATATAACCCAAGGAATGTGCTTGACAAAAGAGGTCTCTCACAAAAATTGCCTCGGAACTAACTAATGGCAAGTATTTGAACCACGAACTAGCTTATAGCATGTTAGCTGCCCCGTTAGGTTGACAGTTCTCGTGTTCCTGATCTGAAAAGAATTGGATCATCAATCTTGATTCCGCAATCCTGCCTCAAAGCACATAAAAGATGAACATATTTCTCCGTCCTAACCAATCAAGGCTAGGAAAACAAATATAACAGATAGCACAAGATCAAGCATGTCATTACAAAACTAATCAAAGTAACACTAGTTGAGTATTTAACGACAGATAGTTACCAATTAGGAAGTAGAAAATAACATAACGCATACCTTGTAAAACAACTACCAGTTTGAAGTGTCCATCTAGTATATCTGGTTATAATAACTATATTTTTACCTTCTGCATGCCCCTGAAGTGATGAAAGAAAAGAAGGGAAGGGAGGGGATTAAAGAGATGTATCTGCAGGCCTTTCATTAATTCTCTCAAAGGATTTTATCAATCTTCAGGACAAGTTTGGAACACCCTTGTCCCTTGAAAGCTAGTTCATTCCATTAGGCAAGAACAAGTAGAGGAGCAGAATGCACATAACTCTTACGCGGATCATTCTATGTAACCTTCATCAAGCAGGACAAATAACAATATACATTTTCGTGTGAGATACGCAACAAAGCAAAGCAAAGAACAATTTCAAGATAAGGAATACAATTAGGCGTGGAAGCTAAAGGTCAAGGTCTTATTGTAAATCAAACAAGATGAAATCTAAGTTACAGATGAAGAGTAGCCAACAAAGTAAACAAATGCATCAGCAAGAGTCCCATGAATTCACACAAATGTGATTGATTTAACGCTTCACCAGGCTTTAAATTTACAGCAATGCAAGGGTGGAGCAATAGTTGTACCTTATTTTCTGAATTCACCTGGGTGTAGTGCTCCAATCTTAAAATAATTGAATTAGGAAACTTACTAATTCTGGAAAGTAGGGCATGGACCTGCTTAACCAACCTATCGCTTCGCTGGGATGCTGTCTCAGAGTATTTATAGTAAATTTAGAGTTTACCATTTATAACACATGCCATTTACTATGTACAGTAAACTCTGTTTTTTTTTTTTATAAATAACAAAAACTTGAATTTTGTACAATATTCCTTTTGTCCTACATCAGAATGTTTTGGGAAGTACATTGATGTTGTGAAATATGGAACTGTAATGAAATTTCCTGACCAAAGGTCCAAGAAGTAGCTGGAATTAAATAAAGTGAGAAGCAAAAAGAGAAAGCAATTAAATTGAAATTATTAACAGTGTATTCATTAAAAGGAAAATAATAATGGGAAAGTGTCTCTGTTCACTAAATCTTTAGAGAACTATCACAATGTTCCGATAAAAAAAAAAAAAATTCAAACATGGACACGTGAAAGGAATTATTGCAAAATAAGTAAAAAGGACTTTGGATGTTGCAGCAATTCAAGAATGTGAAGATGAACAAGTACTCTCCCAATACTGACCCTAGATCTAGAAACAGAAACCCATTAAAGTTTAGAAAGCCGAGTTTCAAAGGAATAAGTAAGCAAGGAGCAAGACACAAAGCTACGATTCAAGGAGAAACCCGTCATCTGTTAATGAGCAAGCTACTACGTGAATCATCAAATTTAAGAGACTTTATTTCAAGCTCTAATATGCTTTGAATGGAGAAAATTAAAAATGGAAGGGAAAAAACATTATAAATGCAAAAAAGTGGAAACACTATGGCACTAAACTTATGATATGTTTTCCAATTAACACATGAAAATACAATGTGAAGCTAACAAGTAACTACACTCTCCAACAATTCACTCACTCCCTTACGATGACAGGTCGATGCGCTCCCCCAGGCTCTTTGATAGAATGAACAAATTGCTTCAACTGATGAGCAAAGTATACACCATTTCTTTCTTGTATTCAGAATGTATAACCAGCACAAGATGATTTCTTGAGCTTAATTTTTTGTTTGGTCTCTCATTATAGTTGTATTCACGTGGGATAAGATTGTCTAAGAGAATGAACTCCAGCCTGGTAGAGCTCAAGGTGGGAAATGGCCTTGGGAATCAGTTCTCTCAAAGAAGGATGTTGAGCAACCGAAGAACGAGCTGCCCCCTCAAGAGTGGACCTTGCCCTTTCCAGACCCTCACTATTGCCCACATGCAATGCCAAGTAACAGAGGAGAATTAACCCATGCAGCTGCGCCCGTTCATTCGCCCTCAAAAGTCTCATCAAAGGTGTGATCCCGCCAAACTCAATAATTACCTTCGAATGCTCCACACAAAGGAAATTCTCTGGGCAGGCAAATTTCCCCAAGGCAATAGCAGCTTCTGTTGCCACGTCCGGATTCTTGTGGTCGAGCTGAGACACAATGGGGGTAATGACTCGAGTCTCTCTAGCCGGGAAGGTTCGAGCCAGTGATCCAATTGATTTTATAGCAGGAATTTGGAGTGATGGACTACTTTCCTCTTGAATCACTCTCATAAGCTGCTCAACAATTGCCTTTGCAGCCGGAGAATTGGTCTTGAAAGCTGCCCGTCTTAGGTCTGCATTCGATTCCGCAGCTGCAGCAATCTCCATTACAGCCATTAAGCAATTTAGCTGCAACTCCCCTTTCTCTTTCTCAATAATCTTTGCCAAACAAAGTAGCCCTTTTGTCTCAGTAATCCTCCTACTGTTAGATATACTCCCTTTAGAAAGCATCCATAGTGCTTCAGCACAATGAATCTTAAGCTGGAGTTTCACTTCAGGTTTTTCATTATCCCTCTCTTTCTTGTAATGCCCACCACGACTACTACCCTCCGAATGCAAAGAAGAAGAAGAAGAACTAGAATGAGGGTAATGATTCTGTTGAGTACCCACATTTGCTTTCCCTCCTAACTCCTTATTAATCTTAACCAGAGAATGAAAACTAGTAGGTTTACCTGGTTGTTGATTGGGTTCATCCAAGAATGTATCAAAAGAAAGCAAAGATACGAGTGGCCTAATAATCTTCTCTCTAGCAAACTCCTCTTGAGCAGCAGGATCGTTTTCCGCCATTCTTGAAACTAAATTGGCAACACTAATCTGAACCCTCATAGGAGAATCATTAAGTACCTGAACAATTATGGGAACACCAAGATCAGACACAATTTGTCGAACCCTTTCTTGATCAGTAGCTAAATTGGATAAAGCAGTGGCCGCAGCAATTTGAGAATCAGGAGAAGCTCCTTCTTTAAGCAGTTTCAGTAGTGGCGGTACACCGCCTTCTTCTACAATAATTTTCTTGTTCCGATCATTATCTAGAGCGAGAGAAGCGAGTTCATTAGCAGCCTCTACACGATCAGATAAAGGACCCATTTGAATAGCAGCGAGATAGGACCAAACCCAGGACAGAATTGGGTCGTTACTAGCGATTGGAGGTAGAGACAGAATTATACCGGTGGAATCAGGGGAAGAGTAATCGAAAACGCCAAGTAACCATTTCACGTCTCCAATAGAAGATTCTAGAAGACTGGAGAGCTTACGGAAATCGGTGGCGGAAGTGATGGTAATTGTGACAACTCGATGAAATACGCCGCTGCGTTTGCACTTTCGAACTAGGGTTAGGGCACGTTCAAGATTTCTTGAGACTTCTGAGATGATACGACGAACAGGGCGTTCATATAGAGTAGGAGTATTGGTGGCGAGACGGATGACTGATCGGAGCATTTGAGAGAGACGGTCGACTTGTTTGCCGACTTCTGAGCACTCAAACTTAAAAGATTCGGCCTCTTCAACAGCTTTTCGGATTCTATCCGCTAGTAAGATAGGGTACGAAAATTCTTCCTCCATGGTCTTCTCTTCATCAGCCATCACTAGAAGATATAATTCCCTTTGATTACTACTACTTTACTCTCTCTCTCTCTAAAATCTTTCAATCTCTCTCTCTCTCTCTCTCTCTCTCTCTAAAACTGATTTCTTGAATCTCTGGTTGAATTGTGAATTTGAAGACTTCAAAAGAATTGAAAGAATAGACTTTGAGTTTCGTCTTCGTCGTTTCCTTGTTTTTACTTGCTCGGTTCTTCTTTCTTTCTTTCCGTCTTCTCGACGGCTACTTTTTCAGGGACGGGTTCAGTACACAGACAGGGTAGAGTAGAATTCTGTTTATACGTTTTAGTTGAGGTGGCTTGCTTGTAAACTGCCACGTGCTTTTCTCCCTATTCTCTTCCCTTGTTTCATCCAATAGGAAATTAACACGTAGTAAGGAACATAAACGCGAGAAACAGGCAAACCCCTGGGGATGGGTTTTTTTCGATAGAACTTAAAAGAGTGTCGAGTGACTTATCTTGGAAGGCCGTCAAAGGCAAGGATACAATAGAGATGGGCTACATCTGCGCCGCCAGGTGGATGCCATCGGATGATCTCATCAAAGGGATTTCGAGGTCATCGGATGGCATCCAACTGGGGGCACAGATGAAGCTCATCTTCTACTCCTCATTAAGATTGTACTCTTCATAAAAACGGCTGAGGATGCTACAGGAACCATCAGATTATCAGATCCAAGTTTTGACCGTAGGATGAACTTGGAAACGCAGATCATCCAACGGTTAGAACATGAAATCGAAAGGGAAAATAAATAGATTATTCTTTTTGGAGAATGTTTTTTTGTACCTAGGGACCAATTTCTTTCTTATGACTCATTAAGGCCCCACTTGTCTGTACTTCTATTAACTATCAGTTTTAAAGATGGTATGGGAAAATCAAAGCATCCTTGGGGTCTCAAGTGGAGCGAGCGGTTGGATTTCAGTCTTCCTTCTTACTATCACTCTCAAATCCAAGTATCCACCAAAGTCACGAGCTTAGTAACCGAAACTTTAGTATAGGGTGATGCTCTTGCTCCGGACCTTCGTGCTTCTGCTCTGAACTACGTTTCGACGCTCTCGCTTCGAAGATATTTTCGAACTAAGAGCATTTTTTAATCGACTGCTTCGACGCTCGTACACCCATTTTCGTTCTCGCTCCGACCCGCGCTCCGGTTATTTAGGTCACGACTTCCACCTTGCGCAATAGTATATGAACTTCATGCTGAACCTCGAAACGTACTTGGGGGATGGAAATCCCGCACAAAGTGTGGGATGTGTAGCACTGTATTTTATTTTATTTTTTTTAACACCAATATTTGTAAGAGCCTGTTGTAAACTCTAGAAGCTCCTGCTCATAATACAACTCGGGACCATCGATTGATTGTGAAATATGTGAATGCAATGCATGTGGATTCAGGGGGAGTTTTGTTGCGTAGCTGAGGGATTAAATCCCAGCCACACCTCAGCACATTCAATAATGTACTTGCAAAAGTACATGTACAATGTAGTACGTGTCTGAGGGTTTGTGACTGGGATGGTTCTTATGGTATGACCTTAGTAACCAGAATTGAGCAGTTTAATAGGAGGCTTCTTTGAATAGCAGGCTGGTGAGCGTGAGATAACTGACTGACTTCTCGGACAAGGTTACAAACAGTATTGGCCCGGGGCTAATTTGCAGCGAGAGCGCCTGAGTGGTCAATTAAAAATATTCTTCAATTTCGGCATGCCTTAGATGTTCTAGATCGGGAGCATCACACTTGTACTATGAGTGGGAGCATAGGAGCAGTTGATTCAAAAAAAATTCCAAGTTGAAAAATGACTCCTGGTTTGGTGTGTCACCACTTTGCACAATTCTGGTTATTATTTACCATTTTTTCTTAAGAAAAGAAAACCCTCGTTATCAAGATAACAAGGTCAAACGTCGCTTAGTTTCCAGAATACAAATTTGCATTAAATTACTTGAAAAAAATATCAAACAACTAATAGTCTGTTTGGACAAAGAATTTGAGGGAGGAATTTTGTGGGGACCAGAGATTTAGTGGAAAAATCATGTTATATTTTTTCTCAAAATCCCTGGTCCCCACAAAATCCCTCCCTAAAATCACTTGTCCAAACAGACTATAAATTTATTTTCAATTTCGTCCCAGAGAAAAAACTAAGCTATATAGTCTATATATAAGTCTCTGTACACAGAGATTGAACACAACTCACAAGTTCATAACTGGTTTAACCTTTCTGCACCATAACGGTGAGCCTGTGGGTTCAATCCTAATTACCCACCAACATCAGAGAGAACCAAAAAAAAACAGAAGAAAGACAAAAAAAGGGAAAAAGATTGTCCCAAATCTATCCTTGCTAAACTAGAAAATCCATATCGGTTTTGACAATGCCTCAAAGCTTTGAAAGCAGTCCATTCTGAATAGGCTTTGCCACCCCATTTTCCTTCGCATCCAACTCACTTGAACAACTACTAGGAGGGACATCCACCGCAGGAGAGCAATTGAAGAACCCATGTGGCTGCACAAACATCAAAAGCATCAGGATCAGGCCACCCAAGAATAACAACATATCAGATCACAAGTTATCAAACTTTTCATGATGAGCAGGAAAAACATAAAATAAAGTTGCTCCATTACTTTTAAGAGTCCAGGTTCCCTGAGCTGTTGCTGCAGGAGTTCGATTTTGTTCACCTGCTTTTAACACGGTGAACAAATCCCACAACTTCGTTTGATTGTTTCAATAACGGCATTACTTCGGTTATTAACTTTCTTGAAAACAACCATTCAAAGTTGTGGTTTTGTTCATCCATGTTAAGAGTAGGTGAACAAAATCGCAATCCCCGCTGCAGTGATAGGGTTTGGTTCTCCAAAGTGCCAGCAAAGGTCGCAGGATCCACCTGGTCCACCATCTGTGATTTTCTTTTTTTTTTGTTTTTAGCAAATAAATAGAAAGCATCCCCACTATGTAGCAGAAAGAGAAACCTTTCTCTCTACCCTTTTTCATTCAAAGTTAAAAATATATAATGCCTATCATTCACAGGCGAAAAGCCTGATACATGGCTAAAGCATCCCACTTTCCATTATTTTAACTCCTGTTTGAATTTCAGAGATCCTCAGAATGTGGTGATTTCTGATTTCTTGCTTTCCTAGGCTTTCCATGGATCCATTCATTTCATTTTGTACATTCATCACAGCTTATTTAATTCACATCTCACATTCAGTTTTGTATCATCCCCAAGCTCACAAAGAATCAACATAGTATTGATAAAGGTTGAGGCCAAGTTAAAAAGTGGAATACCATAAGCATAAAACCAATGCGTTCCACAGGCATCACAGGCCAGTCTTCCAATCGAGGAATGTGAGTAACTCCAAACACATACCTGCAGTAAATTAACAAGAAT
>MVGT01000057.1:583612-683795 GCA_002174775.1 Macleaya cordata
TTTATTATATTACAAAATAGGGTACCAAAAACCAATCAGACATGAAAAAATATGACGTGAAATTAATGTAGAACCTTGGCGATTTAAGGTACTGTATGGCCAATGAATACCAACAGCTGTAGTGTGAGAGTCATTTTGAAAAATCTAGTAACACTAAATTCATTCCAATATAAATCCTCTGCAATGCTAAATCATATACTGTGGAATTACTGCCAGGCCTCCCAATGGTATTCAAGCTAAAAGACATCGTAGCAAGAAAGAAACATAAAAAAGTCTGAAAACAAAATTTTTCTTTTCTTTTTTTAGAAAAAATAAAATATCACATAGGAGACATTACAAGGAGGATTGTGTCTACGGTATGAATCAAATTGAAATGAAGGAAAGAGCAACTGACCAGAGAACTACATTTGTCTCTTCAAGAGAGCGATTTTGCTTAACCCATGTAGCCAAACCCTCACTGTCACGTGGATTTTGATTAGGAAACTCGCCTCCTGGATACATCTCATTGTGGGCATATGGTGTAACCCAAAGATTGTGTTTTAAGAAAGCGGCTCTTCTCAAAAATTTTGCCTCAGAACCAGCTAATGGCAAACAATTTGAACCAGGCACTAGCTTATAGCCCGTTAGCTGCCCTGTGCGGTTGACAGTTCTTGTGTTCCTGATCTGAAAATGAATGGATCATAAAAAGATTAACGTATTTCTACATCAAAGAAACCAAGCCTAGAAAACAAAAAATAACAGATACACGAGTTTAAGAATCTTTTTTGTAACTAATGAAGGTAGCAGTGATTAAATGTAAAATTATGAACAACTACCAATAAGGAAACATCAATAACAGAATGCATTCCTGGTAAAAACAATTTACATGGTTTCATGTGTTAAACAGATACTACATAAACTGTAGCAATTGCAAGAATTCCATAGCTGCATGTGTTCTGCATGTGTTCTGCGAATGATGGAAGACCAGCCTAGGAGGATGACACCCTAGGGGGATAAGAGGACTAAAGCATGGCTTAAGGACCAAAAGAAGAAAAGGGAACCCCAGATCCTGTTAAGGCAGAGGAAGAGGCATTAATCTCTGGAGAGCTTCCTCGATAAAGAGAGGAAAGCAGGTCGCCCTGCCCATGGCAGTATTTTTTTGGGCTACCATCTAATCTAACAGATAATGCAAAGAGAGAGAGAGAGAGAGAGAGAGAGAGTGATAACATAAAGATGTCTTTCAAACATGTCAGTCTTTTGAAATAAGTTTGCATCAAGCACCAAAAGGATGCAGCCATATCATTCCTACTCAGTTGAATGCTGTATAACAAAAATTGCTACCCAAACATACAACTCACAGTTTAAGGTCATAAACCCAAGCCCCTAAGGAATATAAGGATCTATTAGATGTTTTAGAACTATGAAACAAGACAGGAATACTGATTACATTTTTAGCATTTGCAGTATCTATAAATGTTTTAGCGATTAAAAAAAAAGTGTGTAGAAATGCAAAGCAAGTGCACACCATCCCAGTTTACAAGTATTTGCCTCGTGCAAGCATCTTTGTAGAAAAATTCTTCCTGACAGATGTTGCATGTGAACCAGAAAAAAGGTAACATTATCTACTTTAGAAAGTAACAACACGTTACAGCAGTCACCACAGAAGACAGTTTGATCACTCTCTCAAAAAGGGAAAAGAAAAAGCTACAGTTTGGTCAATTGCACATTACTGAACTCACTCGAGTCGTAACAGAAGATAATGCAGTTGTATATGTATGTCACTCAGGCAAGACATTTCTTAAACACAGGTGAAAAAGATTAAAATAACAGAAATTTATGCACCTAACCAATAGTGGGCAGAAAATAATTGTTCTTTTATAAGTTCATTAATAACTTCAAAAACAGGGAAGAATGCCTTACAATCCAATGGCGAGCAGACAAAGGATTACAATCACGCATTGCTTGAATTTCAGATCTGAGCAGTTTCTCTTCAGCATAGAAAGCATTGTTGTGAATATTATTTTTCCCTGGTTCTTCAACTTTAAAGTCCACCTCAACCACCTACAGAAACAAGGTGTTATACCTCTGTAACAACATAAAACGATCTATGTTGATCACCACGCAAGCTGGTTTGAGAACAGTCCGTGAGAAATTACAAGTTCAGTTTTCAAGAAACCATAATAAATAAACATAAACTTATAAGTAGCATGTATGAGGGTATGGTAGTCATCATTTCGTTATAGCCATCTCATAACTTGATACAATGACAAAATATATTTACCTTCTGCACCCCCTGGAAGAGAGAGAAATATACAATGGAGGGGGCTTAAAAAGATAAGTTTACAGATTTCTGATTAATTCTCTCAAAAGATTTGACCAGTCTATGGAAAAAGTAAAACACATACGAGTGATGGAACACTTGCAAGCTGGTTCATTCCACTAGGCAAAGATCAGATTGTGTTGAATCAATTTAAAAGAGGAAACCCTTTCTGATTGACACCAATGCTACCAGGTTCAACTACTATGAAATATCAACAAGTAAAGGAGCACATTGCACATAAATCAAATCCTAAAGGGATCATGTCCCAAGTATTCTATCATTCTACATACCATTCATAAAGCAAGACAATGATACACTAAAATGCCACACAAAGCAAACAGCTATTTCAAGATATGGCCTACAATGAGTCAATGCATCTAAAGATGAAAACAGGTTCTATTATTAACCAAGCATGACCAAATGTTAATTATGCATATATTTCTCAAAGAAAATCCCCATTCAGAAAATCACTAACAAAAGCATAATTAATAAAGGGAGATGAAAACATATATATAATGCCAAAAAATTGAAGCCCAACTTATCCCCAAGAAGTAAAGGAAAATGCATCACAAAGAGTCCCACGAATTCACAGGAGCGTACCTGATTAAAGGCTTCACCAGGCTTACAATCTACAGCCATGTCCATACGAGCAACAAAGAAGTGTTGATGTACTGGTGCATATAATCCTGGGGCTATAGTTGTACCATATTTTCTGGATTCACCTGGTTGCAGTGCTCCTAAGCTGAGAATGCCTGTAAGCTTAACTTCGGCTTCTATTTTTCCATCCTGTATAACTAACAAGAAATTGTATGAGTATCAATATAAATTTTATGTAGCAGATATAGCTCAACCAACAATGTCAAACAAACCGCTAGGAAAATTCATTTCGTCTCAAAGCAAACTAAGTTGGCCCTGAGCTTCCATTTGTCACTCATGGTAGCGCAAGAGGGAAAGTTTGTATTCATATGTTTTGTTATGATCACTGATAAGTACATAGAGAACAAACACTATATGGTATTATGGTAAGACTTACTCCAACGCGTGAGCATGGAACAAAACAGCACATAAACATCCATTTAAAATTCTGTGTCTAGTACACCCAGGTGCCAAGTTAAACTTTGAGAAAGATGATTTAAAAAATCAATGTCCCCAATGATTAGTGACATGAGCCTTATCAAAAAAAAAAAATGATTAGTGACATGAGCCAACTCAGTTTCCATACAATGAACACGAATAAAGCAAATCCCAACTTGCCTGATAAAAATGCCAGAAGAATCCATACTCATAATTAGCCACGGTACAAACAAAAGATACTGTGAGACGTCTAGACCGCCTAACTTCTGCTAAGCCAGTCCTCCAATCTTGATGCTTCCATAGCATACCATGGTCCTCTTCATGCAAACAGACACAATTTTCGATCGTTTCAACTCCTCCAGTGAAGTTTGTAAAATGGGCATCGAAATATTTGATGTAGCCCAAACAATCACATCCCTGCAATGCTAAATCTATCATAGCCTAGACCACTTCAAATTGAACAAGAAGTGCACGAAATCAAATACTCCAACAGAAAGAAAAGCAAGCAAGGAAAATTATCTTCACCTTTTTTAGAGAATGTGCATTTTTACCCAGGCCATCTTCCCCTGCATCAAATGCATTCTTCCTGTAATGTGGCTCGTTTGGATCTCCATAGGGGACAACCATCTCAACAAAACTTAGCCGGTGCGCTACAGGTCTCCGACCCCGACTACCATCAATATATGCAATGGAGTATATAACTAGACCCTCCCTGGGAGTGAAACCAATCCGGAAGTTCCACTACTCACCAGCAATAAGACAATGATAATTTTTAATCCGAAAGTTGAACATAACTTTGTCAAATACATATAATAGAATAGTAAACTAACTACAAGTACCTTTTGCCATTCTACAAAGTGTCCATTAACACGAAAGCTTGGTCCTTCGGGCTGAATAATTTGCAGGGGTTTCACATCACTACGGTCAACACCTCCTCGTGTTTCACCCGCAGTATAGTTTCTTAATGGATCAGCTGGAGGAAGAGGAACAAGTTTACGGTCATCAAATTCAACTACAACCATATTCTGCATGTCAACCAGCACATAAATCCCTTCAACTGGTCGTGCATAACCATTCTCCATTGGGCAGTCACTCTCTGTTCTACAGAATATAAGTGGTCTAGCCAGTCTGCGGCTAGGAGCATCAACCTCACTATGGTAACCTACACACCTGTGATAAGCCATTTTTTAGGGAAAAACATCACTAAGATAGCAAGACTTCTTAGCAGTATATCCTCGACAATCAGAAGTAGAGAAAATAATGTGCAGAGGTCACTAACCAGGGATCTACCATCACAAGATCCATATCCTCAATACCCCTCCTCTTCATGGCCTCCTGAAATGGTGGGAAGTCTTTCACAATAGCTTCACATTCAGCATATTCCACAGCATCCTGTGGTAGAAACGAAGAAAGATGAGAAATATTTAGATAATGTAAAACTGATGTACTTTTCCAAGCAAAATAAAAAAATTGTATAACATGGTCTATATTTTTGTCTCATTTAAATGGTAACTGCGAAGGCCAGAGAATCAATGTGCATGTTGTCATAAGAAAGAGTATGTACCATGGGGGGCTGAACATCTGGAACAACTTGTGAAGAAATGACTTTTCCCCTATGATGGCCGCCTCGAGTTGCCGCATGCACTTCAGTTAGTTCAACAACCCAGACGCTTGTCTCGTTCGACCGTTTATTATATACAATAAGTCTAGCCCTCCTTGCAGGGAGCTTACTAGGAATGAAAGCGCCACCTTTTGATTTAGGAAGTAATGATGGTTGGAAAGGGGGGAAGAAATATGCATCTGCCAATGCAACAACATTTTTATCTGGCTCCAACAAAACCACTTCGATAAACCGCATACTATCTCTCACCTGGAAAAGGGAAAGCACTTAAATTGTCAACCTATGAAAGCACAAGCAGGAGTGCATGCACTCAGATCAACCGGCAGCACTATCCAAGGTATTTGTTTGAATTAGGTTGATACTTATTATCTATACTGACTTGAAAGAAAGAAATTAAAATGCAATTTACAACCTCTGGAGTGGCTCCAGCAGCTCTGACTGTCGCCACTGCCACTGAGATCTCAGCAGCTGATAAAGGGTCCAAAGGGTGGCTGCTTTGAGCCCTAAGCATAATCTGGATACCTGTACAAGCATTCAAACAGACTGGAATCAACCTTGAGAAACAACCAAATAGGGTAAGAAATTAAAAATAAATAAATACTTAATATGAAAAGAAAGCAAGAAAAGGTCATGCAGATTGCAATAAGAAGGCATGAAAAATAACAGAAGTCGATGCCTCAGACTTAAGCTTCAGATATACTGCTTCCTGGAAACAAAACTTTCATGGCACAAGGAATCTTGATACAGTAATTAGTGCTTCTAACATATAAATCATTCTCCAAAGCTGAGAAAGATACACACTTTAGAGTTCAAAACCGAAGTAAAGAGCATCTTTGTTCAGGAATTTGCATATTGAACCCCTTGATGAAAATGATCAAAAACGACCAAAAAAAAAAGATAAAAATAAATATGATCCCTCATCATTCAGATAGAGATTAAGAGCCTCATTCAGAAAGAAAATTACTTGCTTACTCAGGACTAAATTTTCACCATCAACTTCTCAAAGGTGAAGATATTAGAATTTGGATAAACTCAGAGCATTATTAATGGAATTATTTTGAAAAACGGAACTTAGAACACAAACATATAATTAAAGTATAGAAGGAAATTCAGGAGGTGCTAAAACATGACGAATGCATGCTATGAACTAAACAACAAAGAAGACATCAAAAGACTAAAGGAAAAGAAGATTTTAGGCATATAGTAATCCAAGACTTACCTTTGGAAGAAGTATTAGTCGAAAATTCAGCAAGGCAATCAACAGGACAAATCAAGCTAGTTATTCAAAATCAGAAAGAAGATTACATGCCTACTGGGACTAAATTTCTATCATCAAAGTCTAACATTTGAAAAGATTTCAGAATTTGGATAAACTCAGAGCATTATTAACGCTCTTATTTTGGCGATCAAAATTTTCGCTCGAATTGAATAAAATCCAGGAGGTAATAAAAGACGAGGAATGCATGCCGTGAAATTAACAACAAATAAGATATGAGATCTAATGAAAACCATAAAAAATGAAAAGAAAAGAAGGATCAGAAGCAGAGAAAGATAACATCATTCGATCGGCATTAGTTGAAGATTCCTCATAATTCAGATCGAGATTCAGAGCCTCATTCAGAAAGAAGATTACGTTTAGGCAGAACTACAAAACTTAAACCTAGAATCATGGAAGGCAATTACGGAGGTGCTAAAAGACGAAATAAATATATGAAAAAAGCCGAAGATGAAGAATGCATGACGTGAATTAAAGAACAGGGAAGATATGAAAAAAGACGAAGAATTTTAGCATATCGTAGCACAAGATCTGCGTCAAAAAAATCTAAAAAGGAAACGAAAGAGAATGATCAAAAGGAGAAAGACAATATCATTACGATCGATCATATAATACCTTTAGAAGAAGTATTGGTTGAAGATTCAGGGAGAGAATCAACAGGGCGAATCAAGTTGGTCAAGGAAGTTGTAGCTCTGTTCTTCTTTTGCTGCTGCTGTTGCTGTTGTTCATGATCATCGCGTCGATCAGTTGTGGGGACGATCCAATCCTGAACGACCTCCGTTGCAGCAGCAGCAGCAGCAGCTTCACGACGTAATGGTGTAGATGATTTGTTGTCGACGACATTACAACAAGGCGTCGCTTTTTCCGAAGTTGTGGCCATTGTAGAGGGTTTGCAAGCTCACCGAATCCTCCGTAGTATCTCTCACTGCAACCTACTGACATACAGCAAGTTCACAACTTTACTTTCCCTTCTCCTCACACCTCTCTCCTCTCTTTCAAAAACCCTAGAAAAAAACGAGAGGGAAACAGAAAAGGTAAAAGAACTGCAGATTTTCAGGAAACTTAGGATTTGGTTTGGTTTATTTGATGAACAGATGATCTGTCAAATAATAACAGAAGAAGAAGGGAAGAAGTTCGAGAGCTAGAGAGAGAAAGAGAGAGAGAGCGAGCGAGCGAGGGCTCCTCTCACTTATTATGTGTCGTATTTTTTAGGAAGGAGGATTCACGTGCATTGGGGGTTTTTATAAGCGAGTGATCTGGAGTGTTCGGTTTCTGAAAAAGAAAAGGGGATTACAGAGGCGATCATTTTACTTATCAAAGAAGACCGACCAATTAGATAAGGGACTTTTACTTTAAAAAGAACTCTTTTTTCTTTTCTTTTTTTTTCTTTTTTTTTTTTGGGTTAGAGGTGCAGTGTGCGATAGGAGCATCTGCTTGTCACGAAATGTAGTCTTTTTTATCCTCCTCTAAAAAACACCTATAAAAAGGCCCCTTATCTATTCTTTTATGCCTCCTCTCTTGTCCATACTTGGTGGTATGCCATTTTACTACTATTATAGTCTTCTAACAATATTTAAGTTCACTAATAGTATATTTGGACAAGAGATTTTAGGGAAGAATTTTGTGGAGACCAGAAATTTTGAGGAAAAATATAACATGATTTTTCCATCAAATCTCTAGTCCCTACAAAATCCCTCCCCTAAATCCCATGTCCAAACAGACTATAAGTTGCATTAGTTTATTGTTACTCGGCATTATGCACTTAAGTTTGCTTATAAATAGATCATTATGTACTTCTTTTCTTTTTCTTTTTTTTTGTGTGTGTGAAGATATGGTATTAATTTCATAACAGTGGTAGTGTTGTAATTTTTTTTAAAAGGTGAACCTATTTTTTAGTGTATGGATGATAGATTTTAAGTAGGAATTTTGTAGATACTAGGAATTTGGTCTCCACAAAATACTAACTAGATTTTCACCAAATCTATAGTCCCCACAAAATTCTAACTTAAAATCCTCCATCCAACTAATTTAAAGAGATAATTAAAGATGAAAACAACTACTAAAATCAATAACAAATTTTTAATAATTTAAAATTTGAATTCTAGTTTTAATTTTTCCTCGTCATCCAAAGACAAGATATTATGTATCATAATGCATTGTAAAATTGTATGCTTTAACAAAGTAAATATTCATACGAAAAATTAGCCATTAAATTATCTCATGATAATTTTATAAACTGTTTGGACAAGAGATTTTAAGGAGAAATTTTGTGGGGACTATGAATTTTGAGAAAAAATATAACATGATTTTTCCACCAAATTCCTGGTCCCCACAAAATCCCTCCTCCAAATCCCTTATCCAAACAAACTATTAGACTATTTAGTTTTTTTTTTACCACCGGGTCAAGTATCACACCTTTTATTAGGAGACATATGCATAGAGAAAAATAAAATAAAAATACATAAATGGATTTTTAAGTTTAGTTGGGCTCAGTAAAGGACTATGTCTATTCAGTGGTGCGAGAGACACTTACAATGGTTGAAAAGAGAGCTGGTCATTCGTTGGTCACTTTGGGAAGGAAAGGACTAAATAAGGGGTCAACTCCGTTTCAAGTGAATGTGGACATTAATAAGTCACTTCTTATTTATTATTGGGGATCCACCGCATTTCATAGTTTCTTTCTATATACCTAGAGAGAGAGAGAGAACGTACTGGACTGACCATCAATATGTGTTCTTTGTATAATAGAAGATTAGAGTTACAGTAATTAAGCTCTTGATGAGCTGTACAACAGTTTATTATAACTAACTAATGGCACATACCTAACCATAGTTACTAACTAATTAACCACAGTTACAGGAGAACTAATACTAATGCAATGAAAAATAAAAAATATTTCTTATGGGCCTACCATTAATTAGTGGCAAAAAAAAAACACTCTTTATCTCTAATATTAATAACATCCAATAGTTTCAAATATCATTATATTTTCCTCAAAAAAAATTTAACATCTAATAAGTAGTTTATGCGCCAACTTAGATAATTAGTAGTGTATATTGTTGATGATAGTGTAGATATAAATTTAATTTTCGTTAGCATCAAAATATTGATCTAATTAAAAATAGACCCTTTTTTAAAAAAATATATATATATTTAAAATTTGATGACATGGGTATGAAGTACTCGTACCAGTGCCCCCATCCCAACTCATGTCCCGTATTCTTGGTAAGACCAAAATTAGTAATAAAGAGTAGCTTAATTAATTTTAAAGCAACCAAAGTCCATGGGGCAGTTGCATAGAATAAAGAATATTCTGGACAAGTGGCGCACGTTGGAAGTTGGGAGTCACTTTGGGGTTTTTGGGGAGTGGTAAACAAGTCTGGTATTGTATCTGGATACGTATTAGTCGCGCACCCGGATAGTATTAGTCGCGCACCCGGATTCACTTTCCTTCTGAAAACATGAGTTGATCTATCTAAATATATATCTAAAAATCTATACTAATATATTAAGCCAATTGCTTTTTTTTTGTGCCTTTTTACTTTTGCTATCCTTAAAATAATTATTTTTTGTCAAAGTTTAAGTTAAATTTAGAAGGGCAAAAAAGTCATATTTTACCCTTGGTAAATCCTATTATAGATGGTAATTTGGTCTTTTCATTCATCATTAACTAATCACATGATCTTCTCCCACGATTCTCTCTCAACCAACATCTTCTCCAAATCTCTAAATGGTTCAAAATGAGAGATTTTCTCCAAAATCCCATGATTTTCTGCTTTAGTTTGTTAAATAGTATTCTTTTGCCTATTACATTATGTTGTTGATTTATCTATATTTATGAAATTGAAAAAAATCTAACGTAAGGAACAACCTTAGTAAGAAACACGTGCAACGCACGTGCTCAACGCTTGTATTATATTAAGCCAGATCTGATTTACGACATTTATTCTGGGTGGACTCGATCAATAATTCAATACTTTATATTTGTAAATTGTACCCACCCGAACTCTGGAATTGGTAAAGCTAGCTTGCGGATCTAGGTAAAGATTATCCCAAGACTAATTTTTAATAAAAATGTTATTCTCATTATTACGATCATCCTCGTTAAATCTAAAACATTTAAACTCTTTAAATCAAAAAATTAGCAAATTTTTTAACATTTTGTTTATTTTTCATTCCTAATCAACTTTTTGTTGATGCTAAATGTTTTTAAATCAGGTGATTTTTTTTATGAGTAGATGACTGTGAGCGTATATTGTTATTTTTTTTCTAATTTATGTAGGAATGGAATTGTTAATAGTACATGATTTTGAAAATCGTATATTGTTTTTTTTTTTTTTTTTAATGGACCGGGTGTCTATTATCAGCCATGAAATTTGAGCATGATTATGGATGCTCACTCAATATTTGTTAATCCGGAATCAGGGCTCCACCTCACGTTTTACGACGTCATTATCAACTTTATGATGTAGAATTGCATATCAAAATCCAACCGATCCATTTGTTAATTAATTAGTACCAGATATAGTAGTGCAATTATATTAATTGTTATGATCTGTACCTCAACGTTTAATAATTACTAAGACTAAATATTATCTATATACTAATGCAGGGAAGTTTGGGTTTATATTTCTCATCAACGGCTGAGAAACACCCACTAAAAAACCATCCAACGGTCAGTGCAAAATTTTGGCCCAACTTTTCAACTTCAGTTCTAGCGGCAAGATTGCCGCCCAGCCNTCACACGATAAATATATTTTGTACAGTGGACACATAAAATAATGAAAATGCAAAATGATGAAGTTACGACTTACGTGGTATTTCCCCGTGCCGGAGGCACGGGGTTATACCTAGTACATTTTATATAGAAATGCCATCTTTTCTTTTCATTTTCTTTTTTTTATAGAATAGGCTATTGCTCAAACTACAATGACAAGACAAATAATCAGCATTACTTACTAGTAATAACACGCATACTACTAAGATCAAATAAAGGATCGTCATTACGCAAATAGAAGACTCCAACATATTACATGGGTCAACCTACAATCCAAAAAATTTAAACTTGTAAATACAAAGTATTAAATGTGCATGTGTCATATTGAAAAGTAGGGATCATAGAATACTTCAGTACACTGAGTTGTATGAAATCAAAGCCATAGCGTTAAAAGTACTCAATGTAATGAGTGAACGTGGCACGAAGGGCAAAATTGTAACTTGTAAACTTTGAGGGTCTATATAAACCCCTCAACTCCATTCAATAAAGCATCTCACTTTCATTTATTTTAATCTCAAAGTTTTTTTTCTCTTAATTGTAGATTTTTGTGTTTACAAAACTTAATACCTCCTAGTTAAATTATGAGAGGAGTGCACAACTACTGAGTTAATTAAGAGCCTATGTGTAAAAATTCTATTATAAAGATGACAATAAATATATGTCTTCCAACCAAGCACCGAACCATTGTAAGTATACGAATGAATACTCTTTATCAGTGTTTTAAAAAACGGACCGGACCGGCCGGTTCAACCGGTGAACCAGTCAAATTTTCGGTTCGGTTCAACATTGACCCAGTAATTTTCTAAAAAACCGTCTTTTTTAATGTGAACCGGTCGACCCAGCCGGTTGAACCAGTGAACCAGGTGACCCAGTTGATTTTTAAACCGGTTTTTTTAAGTTAAAGTGTTATAATTTTTTATATTTAGCAAAAATGAGCTTGCTGGGTTTTGAAACCAGGACCCTCAAGTGACAAACCTCTTACCATTTCAGCTACCATTAGATTGTTGTCATTATGACTATATAATTGCTATACAACTAATTGTTATTTAAGAGTTTTAGCATTTTCTAAAACTTAAACTATTGAGTTTCGAATACAAGACCCATAAGTGACTTTAAAAAGACACTTTACCAACAGTGCTACGTAAGACAATATATTTTTATTGTTGTTATTGTATTAATAATTTAAACTTAACCCATTGGTCAACCCACTAGTTGAACCAGATTGACCCAACCCACTAGCTTCTCCAGTTCAATTACCGGTCCGGTTTTTTAAACATTGCTCTTTATTGTCGATGATTGACAATACAATTAATACTATTCCTACTAATTACTAGATGGGAAATGTATATATTGTGAACCCTATCATAAAAGCAGCGTATCATTTTTCGTCCCGTCTGATAAGACAAGTAACCCCGTTCTCTTTTCAGTTTTCTTATCAAAAGGGAAGATATATGTCCGGGCTCCGTGCAAGCTACTCAAACTTTGACATCAATAATAATTCACATTTTTCACAAAATAACAAGAGTGGCATAGTCACCCTAATAAAACAGTAGTACTCTCATGTCCCTTTAAAAGAAAATGACTTATCCTGCAGCGCGCATGCCCCACATTTATGTGGTAGGGTGGATTCACTATTTCTCCTCTCCTAAAAAGTATTTTAAAAAGGTTTAGGACCGACCATACTATATAAGCATTAAGCACAATTTTTATAAATTAGTTGGTCTAAAAAGCATTATTGAAGTAATGTCCCAATTATCGCCCTTCCTCAACACTTTCGACTCTGATTTCCATTTGCTGAAAATTAGTCGATTTTTCAATGGTTTTGGTGCATCACATGATATTTCCATCCCCCTTCCTTGTTCCATTTAGACAGTCACATTTATTATATTTTTACACCCTACTTACATTTGTTTCAACAATTCTAAGAAATACAGCATCAATGCAAATAAGTCGGTCTTGGTTCTAGAATTGAGCCACCCGGCCACAATCCGGAACCTGCAATACGCAATGGTTCCAATTCTTATTGGTTCCGACTCAAATTTGACCATATGTGATTGTAAGGTTGTAAGGATGGATTATCAAAATCATTTATCCAAGCCATACCTATATACATGGAGTAAGAACTATAACCAATGAGCATGGGCCTTTAGCTTAGTGATTGTGCACTCCTTCTATGACTTAGATGGTTTTGGGTTCAACTCTTTTTATTTGTAGTTTGCCATTAATTTTTTTGACATATGTAATATATTGGAGCTCTCTATTCATTCATAGTGGTGATCTCTCTTTATCCCATTCGTCTACGGTAGCGACTCTTTTGTATGATCTTGACAGTGTTTATGCGCTTCTCATACACCTATTGATAGCGGTCAACAATACATATTCACTTTGTTATTGTAATTTAGCCAACAGTTCCTTCTATTAAAAAAAACACTCATATTTTTTTTTTTCTTGAATAAGCTAACATACTTTATATTTTAATTTTGAAATTAATATATTGTATAATATTTTATATGATGTATGACATATATACATACATGATGATGAGTCATGCTTCCTATCTATATCAACCACATATATAGACATGCATGCATCACGAGGCCATGGGTATGGTGGGTGGGGGTAGGGTCAAGAAGCTGGAGCCTATCAGTCATCCACTATCTGATAAGAACACTCACTTGTCTTTCATTTTTATTTTATTTTTTAATTTTTTAAAGAAGTACTACTTTCTCACTCCTCCACTACATACAGATTAGCCCACCAACCAACCCTTTCAACAACTACTTCGTTTTATTTTTCTTCTTACGTATTGTATTTTCTTCTTTAGTGGGTAATGGGGGTAATGTAGCTATCATACAAGACCTGTTTTGTTGGTATTAGCTAAAAAGTACGGCTGGATGACTTGGATCTTACAAGTTGACATTTATATATCATCCGACTATACTTTACACAGATTCCACTACCTACGAGTTTGGAACCCAAATATATTGCAAGCTATGAAGCTTAGACATTTTTATTTGAGGTAGCTTATTTGTGTCGAATACTTAAACACGTATGTTTATAATAGACACGTAATGAACATATCAAATATATATGTATTATGTAATTTTTTTAATTTTTTTTTTGTTATGGACATGTTCTAGAAAATATAGCAAAATATGGGTTGTACATATTTTTTGCATTGTTCTCTTGCCGCGACAAATTTATGTTCGTGCTTCCTAAATCTCAATGTTGAGGAATAAAGAGTTTGATCACGGAGGGGATTAAGGATGATTACACAAAGGCAAGGTCGTGCAGCCGGAGGTCTACCTGGTGCAACCAGTCAATAGTCAAAATTGACGAACAGACAAAGGATTAATAATTAGAATAAGTAATATTGGTATTCTACTTATTCTTTATTAACAATCTACTTATTTTTACGTCATATTTGCACTAATTTGTAGGAGCATTTAAAGGTTGATTTTGCTCTAAACGATAAGGAGATCATATTTACAATATCGTCCTTGGGATCATCGAGACCTGAGGGGGCCATGGCACCCTCACGTCTCTTTATTACCCTATGTACTCTAGTGTAAAGTTTCTGGTGGAGCCACCTTGAGACCATGGCACCCCCAAGTCATTGCACTTGGCCCCTCTCAAAAGGTCTATTTTTCTATAGTGGTCCTTAAAAATAATAGATGTTTTATACTTTGGCCCCTTACCTTAGAATCCTGGCTCCGCCGCTGATCATCTCCATGTGAATTCTATAAAAATATGTAATACAAGTATGAAAATAAAATGGGTAAATTATGTGGTGTAAGAATAAGGCAAAATATTAAGATCCTAAAGTTAGACAAGTCTAAACCATCCCCGTCACGTCCATTCTAAGCTGTGAAGCATTCTCAAGAGATACAAGACTGTTACTGGTGCAAAGTCCACCCAAACATGAAAGTCCTCTTTTTAGTACTCTTTTTAGTGTGTCATGGTGTCCACAGATTTAAAGAGAAAATAATGCATTTATAAAATATGGGCTTCAAGTCTACTGTGTAAAATAATGTGGCCCACTAACAGATTTGATGATCCAGACTGTTGAACCACAAATAGGAACCCTAGTATAACCTATGCAAATGTAAATGGGGGGTTTGCATTATTAAAGGTTGGACCAATTGAGGAACCGGTTAATGCCCCATAATGAATAAAGTCGTCTATCATCTAATTGGTTTTTGGTTAATCAGTGGTGAACCAAGAAAGTATGTGCTCTCAATAGAATACAATACAAAGTAACATGTGATGAAAATATGTAATCCTTCACCGGCTCGAATATGTAATCCTTCCCCATTGATACCAGCATTTGACTCTGTCCTGTCCCCAAGCCAAGCCATTATATATAATAAAAATAAGAGATGCCATCAGCATCAAGTAACTTTTGCAACTCAAAAGATAATAAGATTTTTTTTTTTTTTTTTGCATATTTTAATGCATTATTACATTGAATTCAAAGTAACTTTTTGTATCTCTTAAACATTTTGAACTTGAAATAAAGCATTGCTTACTAAAAACATAAGGGTCCGTTTAGTTCGGGATCCAAAAACTTGTTTTTAAAAATTAATTTACACTTAAACTAAACTATATCTTGTATCATATTTAAATTTGTATTTTGATTTTATTATAAAATCTTATATGATTTCATTGAAAACACATAAAACAACATTTTCTTGTTTTATAAAATCCTATATGATTTTATTTTAAATTCTAAAATAGTTTTAGATGTAGTATAAGATGTATATTATTATATGTGTAAATTAGTTTTTGAAAACAAGTTTTTGAATCACGAACCAAATGGACCCTAAATGTTCCAATTGATGTGGCAGTTAAAATGTAAACCACATTCAAATTAAAGTTTTAAGGTTTATTTGAATCGCAGTTTTTCATGTGCTTAAATAAATCATTGAATTCGAAAAAATCAAAATCATTCATGTAGCATTTTTTGTTTTTAAAAAAAAACATGCAACCAAATAAATGAAAACATCGAGTATTTCATATAAATACGGTTCACTTTGTTAAAATGTACATATTAACAAAGAAGTTAAATACTTTTTACACCACCAGCACTAAGACCACCACCGCAACTACCGTCGCCACTAACGCACATTTAAATGGGCATGTAAATAAAACACGCATTACAAACAAACCCTTTGTGCAAAAAATACTACATTACATTTCAGCTGAGCCTCGTCATTTTCTTTTCTAGTAATATTATGGGGAAAATTTTCCATGGGGGTTTTTCTTATATTTGTGGTGAATTGTGTGGATCTCGTACTGCCAAAAAAAAAAAAAAAAAATTGGGGGTGCAGCTTGGGTGGGCCAAACCAAATCCTTGGGCGGAGTAGATTGAGTGCTCAGGTTGGCTCAGGCCTAGAATAAATAACCCAAAATGAACTTGGGTTGGGTTTGGGGCTTGCCAATAAGATTATGGGGTCAAATTAAATTGACCAAGTCCAATCAGAGCTTGCCAATAAGATTAAAGGGGTGCCTTTTAAAATTACCTTATAAAGACGCTCCCCCTTAAGCCGTTTGAGCGAGCTAAGGGGAACCAGCCCCCTAAAATTTCACAAGAGAAGGAGAGAGAGTGAGTTTTGGAGGTGGTCCCGTATATGTATATATATATATATTCTTTTTTTAAACTATTTTAAAATATCTTTAATATAATTTATTTATTTGAACTTGATTTAGCGATGAAGTTGATGTAAAGGATTATTTAAATTAATCCATCGTCCACGCACAAAACGTTGGTGGGCTCGTTTTGTATAAAGCACTTGACATATTTACTCTAGACTACCATAAAAATAACAGCTGGAAACATCTTATCATTGCTAATTATAATTGAAACCCTTATGTTATTGCCTTCGGGTTGGGTTCGGATTTGCATCCAACCTGACAACCCGCCCGAGTTGCTAACCTATAAAAAAACCGGTAGTGCTAGGGCTACCGAAATCCCTACCGAATTTGCTACAGCAGGCACATTTCACGGTGAGATTCATAACACTTTAGGATGGGATGCGAAATACGAGGAGATGCAAATCACTTTGACCGTTGGATGCTTGAGTGGTAGCAAATTCTGTAGGAATTTGCTGTAACTCAAGCATTACCGTAAAAAAACCGGCCCTTATAAAAACGAATTGGATACATTTTGAGGAATTTGACACGTAATCTTGTATTGGCTATCAGTGTGAGGTTTTATTCACCCGAGTAATAAACGGTCAGTCAACAAAATGAACTCAGGAGCTATACAGCTCTTCACAGCCAAAACAAATTGCTTAGGCCAGGGCAAGAGTTGGGATATCCATAACCATCCTATACAAATAATACTCAAGATCAGTTATTAACCAACAGTTTGGTTTTTGTCTCCCTCCTTCCCTAATAAGTAAACAAAACTATGAAATCAGATAACCCAACTATGATTTCACATTGGTGGTGATTTATATCAACAGTTCCAAATTTTCATGGAACCACACCTTTGCAAGCTGCAAGAGCAGCTAGCAACATCTCCACTGCAGAACGCCCGAATCTTGATCACCGACGATTTAAACAACCAATTACATTCCTATTAGATGGACTGATTAAAACAAAGACCTGCAAATAAAATACCTATTAAACTATACTCGTACTAACCCTAAGTTCTCAGTGATAACATGCATCCTCATCAAACATAATGTGCAGCTCCTTCCAATGGAAAACCCAAGCTAAACCGATGAAGGAACACATTTTTATCATTTACAATGGAAGCTAAACCTACGAGGAAACACATTTTTATCATTTCCAATGGAAGCTAAACCTAGTCTCCAATCACCTTCCTTTTCATATTTAGGCATGCCCCTTCTGAGAACATTCAACTAAATTCCAAAGAATTCTTAAACTTTCTCCACAAACTAGAAGCCTTCTTCCCACTTCAACAGCATCATGTATCCAATAACCTACCACATGGTTTCTTATTTTTCCCCATCTATCAATTAAGAACTATTAATTTCAAACACTCCTAAGACATGACAAGTTCATTGCCAACCTCTTCATACATATTTATGAAGAGGAGGAGGAGTGATATCAAGTATACAACAAACTTACAAATAACCCCCATCAACCAACTTCAATCAAATTGCAATGTATAAGTATTAGTTCAGAAACCAATTAAACATCCCAAAACCAAATAATTGAGCTCTTCACTCATTATTCAGTGCATAAATAAATTCTGACTCAATTAAAAATATGCATATATGATCTATTTAGTACTACTGCATTGCCAATTCAACCCAAAAATTCCTAGCAAATACCCATTTCCATTATTTGATGTTTGTTAGGCACTTCAATATTTGTGAGACACATTTGTTTCTAGGTTTCATCCTACCTAGATTAATGGCTCAAGTAGTTTAAAATCAAAAAACAACAACAACAACAAATAAATGCAGAAATCAAAACAAATGACAAACAAAAACAACTAATAAAATTATAAGGTTGCATCCAACAAAACTCAATTAACAGGTCTAAAAGACAACATCCGGGTGTACTTCCAATTAAACCATAATAAAGCATCAAAAACATTTAATCCCTAATAATGAAAAATAAAATATAAAAAAAAAAAGGATTTATGAAGTTGGGTTGCTCCAAATAACTGTAAAACCCTAGATCTAGGCAGTAAGAACAACAGCACCACCAGCCTCCTTGATCTTCTTCTCAGCAGTCTTAGAAATAAGCTTAGCCTTAACGACAATAGGTTGGGTGGAGGGTAAAGCTCCCTTACCCAAAACCTTGAAGTACCCAAACTGAGTAACATCAATCAGGGGAGCATTATCAGGTGAAGCTTTGTCTTTAACATCTTGAGGAATCATAGACCAGAGCTTGTCGACGTTAACGATCGGACAGTAGAATTTGTTTCTGAGTTTGTGGAAATAACGCATACCGACCTTACCGAAGTAACCAGGATGGTATTTGTCGAAGAGGATCCGGTGGTGATGCATACCTCCGGCGTTACCACGACCTCCGGGATGCTTCCTGTGCTTTCCGATACGTCCATGTCCGGCTGAGACGTGCCCTCTCTTCTTTCTGTTCTTCTTGAATCTTGTTGTCATTTTTGCTTCCCTCTTAGGCTCCCTTCCTCTGTTCTGCGACTGAGAAAACTAGGGTTTTGAGTTTTTGGAGGTGGAATTTTATAGGTGGTGAATTAGGGTTTTCTTATTGAGTTTCCCATCTTATCCTTTTGATTACTGTTGACTTACGTGACTGCAAAATTGGACTTTGTCCGAGAAATGATTTGGGCTCAACCCAACATGGTGGTGGTTTTTGAGAGGCCCAAAATTTGGGCTCTAAGTTAGAAATTATGGACCAAAAACACCACTGGGTCCATCCAGTAGTACGTTCCAATAGTACAAACCTAACGTAAAAAAACACTTCTTTTGATGTCTAATGTCTACGGCATAGGCGTGTCACAGCTCCGTCTAGCCAGGAACCAAATCGAATTGGAACTGATTTTTGCAGTTTTGCTTATTCGTATTTCAATTTCAGTACCAGAATTGAAACCTAGTAACCAGAACCATTAGCATTATAATTGGTTCCGTTTCTAGGTATGGAATTAGAATAGAATCCAATCAACCGATAGAAACCAGAACCAGAATTGAACCTCCACAATATTCCTTTTTTACACCATTCTCCAGCCTCCACGAAAAGGCATCGTTTAAACTTATAATTTGGGATTGGTTGTACTGCTCAAAATTTCGAGTGTTTCACTTCGATAAAAACCATTCCATTTTGCAATGGTATGATTGGTTACTGTATGTATTATTTCAGAATGTATTGATATGTTTCTGAATGTTTTGCTTAAAATGTTTTGAGTGTTTCTTGGCCCAAGTCGAGTCACTAACCTACCGGAACGCCGCTTTCATCGAACAGCCAAACCAGTAAGGAAAAAGAGAACTGTGCATAAAGACGAGTGACCAGGGGGGGATTAAAGGAACGAAAATAATCTATCTTTTCAAGGCTTGCAGTAATTTACAAGAACGTCAACAGAATACAATCCATATTCTATAAAACAAATACAATGACAGCTTAAATATGTGCTGAAAGGAAATGCTTGCGATCGATCCTGCAGCCATAATTGGTGTGGCGTAATGCATCCCATGCATGCATCTAAACTGATTGTTTGTGCACATTGGTGACACAACCCAGACGGGAAGAAGACTATTCTGTGGCTTACCTTTGAAGTATGAGAGCAACTCCAACCAGACCCACCCACAGGGCTAAGGCAGCATATAAACCTCGGTTATTTTCCCATCCAATCGGAGGACGCCAAACCATAAAGTCACCTAGATAGTCCTTGGTTGAAGGAAGCTGATTGGTTGTTCCACCGCTTAGGCTTTGAGGCTGATCTTTGTACTTGTCGCTCCAAGTTCCCGCATAACTGAAAATATACCAACCATTATCGTCAGTTCGATCAACTTTTAACAGTATCGTCCTTAAAGTTCTAAATGGTTCATACCTAAGCTTCATGCCTATGATCTAGTTGCTTCTGTCAAAATGATTTAGAGTTTCACGTGTTACCAGAGCCAAGTCACAAAAGGGGGTGACCTGTTGAAGGGGTAGTCTGAAAAAAAGGCGGCCTGAGTTGAGCCTACCATAAGGAAATGACCATTTAGGGAAAATGGTCTGGATCTTAATATTTCTCATTTCCGACTTCATGATCAGCAGTGACGAAAGGAGGATCCATATCCTTCTAGCATTTAACATGTCTAGAATACATAAATTAAGCGTCGTAAAGCATGAATCTGAACCCAATGTTTTGCTACCAGGTAAGTTAACACTCATGAGTTCAGATGGACAAAAACTCGAATTCAGTGGCCAGCGATCAACTACGAGGCCACTTTTGTGAAAGAAGATGAGAACAACAGATAAACTAAGAGTTAGTATCCTGCCATATGTTTAGGACACTCACCCATACGGTTACCAAATTTGTAGATTATTCTAACATCTCCGTACCTTCTTGAAGCTTCTTATAGATTGCATGCTCTGCACATGCCTTCAACTAGTGCTGATAAAAGATGGGAAGCTACAAATGATTTTAGAGGTAGTAGGATAGGATATAATCCAATGCTATGTGCATTAGCTAAAAAATTCCATCATTTCCAAAGTCACATTCAGTCATATACTGATATGAAAAGATCCTACACATGTATTCATCAGAGCATCCACAATGTTGATTGTGTAAAATGGTTGTGTATATGCTAAAAATACACAAAATGTGAAATGTAAAAATGAACTCACAATGGGTTGTTTTAAGTGTTTTGTGTATTTCTAAAAAAAAATTACTAAAATAATTAATGAAACCAATAAAGTAACATACTTTATTTATAACATAGGTGCTGGGCAGACTTTGAGAGTCCGCCCAACACCAAGCGGTCTCTTAGACCGTGCTTGGTGTTAAGCGGACTCCAAGAGTCCGCCTAGCACCTACAAAAATTCCAACTTTTTGTTTTTTGTTTTATTTTTTCGTGGAACGGAGAGTCCGCCCTACTTCAAATTGAATTTCAAAGTCCGCTCGGTGACCGGCGGTATTTCAAATCCCGCTCCGCTATAAATGCAAATTTTTTTATAAGTTGTGTATTTCTACACAATTCTCTCTCCTGCTAGTGTAAAAATACATTTTTAAACAATCCATTGTGGATTGATTTTTTAACAAATTGTCTATTTATACAATGCATTGTGGATGCTCTCAGGTAAAGCAATAATAAACACAAAAGTAACATTTTTTTTCTTTTTTCATCAGTTTTTATATTTTTAATGGTGGATATCAGGAAAACAAATAGTTTATTAAGAAACAGAGAACTATAAGTACAACAGTGAGCCTAAGGAAGACTCATGCATCTGGGTTGTTCTTTCTTCTTTCTTTTTTAATCAGTATATGCAAAAGTTAGATAATTTGGAGGGCTTTTTTTTAAGACCATAGACTCTTGCTTGTTTTTGTTGGCTCTTTGCTCATTTGGAGACATATCTTTGTATCTTTCTTTCCCATCTCAATAAAGTGTTAATCAATAAAAGAAAATTTCGACAATTGAACAAAAAACTGGAACAAAAAAACCCAAACTTACCTGTCATAACTGGAACCAATCAACGGGATAGTGACCATCTCGTCCCTTGATATCTTGAGCTTAGGCGCCTGCAAGATATAGCGAAGCTCAGCAGCTTGGCGTCGAATACCAATCATTGGGTGCTTCTTCTCCAATTCTTGATAAAGAGCAATACAATCTGAATGACGGTTATTGGCCTCGTAAGCCATAGCAAGCCATATCTGTATCTGAACATAAAAAAATTGTACTTTGCTTTCTCAGTCATCTACTACAATCATAGCTTAGTAAAGAATGAAATATGAGTTCCCTAATACTGGTTTCTTGTATATATGAAACCAACCTCACCGCCAAAGAGAGTAGGCCTTGGAATGATTGTTAGGGCGCCTTCTAAGTACTCAATAGCCCGACCATACATCCCTTTTCCATATGCCTTCTGACCCAACTCATACATCAACTGCGCTGTTTCCCTCCGCTCTGCCTGCTCCTTCGCCACCTACTCTCTCATACCCCAAACAATGAAACTTTCAGGCTTACCATCCATCAACAGAAAGAATGATCAAAGAAGGCAAAACAGTACTTATAAAACTAAGCTGCATGTAGCAACTACTATTTAAGTCCTAAATTCACACTTGATGAATTGGCAAAACAGTTGATTCAATTCGCAGGTAAGGGAAGTGTTTAAGGCAATTCTACGTATATTACTCTCCATTGAAACACGGAATGATCGAGAAAGAAAATTGGAATATATCGAACTAGATTGCATCTAGAAACTACTAATTAAACCCTAAATTCATATGAATTAACAAAATAGTTGACGTTGATGAGTGAAATTTTTTAAGGCAATTCTATGGATATTTAGTAATATTGATTCAGCTGGTTTGAATTTGAACTTCAAATTATAACGAAAAAAAATGAACACTCTCATCCTCTTCTGCTCTATCTATTGACAAAATGATCAAGAAAGAATAACAGAATTGATTGAACTAAATTGCACCTAGAAACTGCAAATTAAACCCTAAACTCATGCTTGATGAACTGACAAAGAAGTAGATGAGTGAAGTTTTGAAGGTAATTCTATGGTTATTAAGTAAAATTAGTCCAATTTTTCCAATTTGAACTTAAAATAGTAAAGAAGAGATGGAAAAAAATAAATAAATAATTAAACCTTTTCGAGTTCTTTTCTGACTCTCATCCTCTTCTGCTCTTCCGTCTCTTCATCATCTTCGCCTTTGAAATCACCTTCATCGTCCTCCTCCTCCATTTGACTCTGCAATTCCTCAGCTTTCTTCTCTAATTCTCTCATCTCTTCCATTTCTTTTAATCTCTTCCTCATCTGCTGCTCCCAATCTTCCCCAAATCCATTACCGTTTTCATCATCACTCGATTCAGAATCGAAATCAACAGAATTAGCTTTCGAATTATTAACCCTTTTTCGAACACCAAATATGAAATTCCTAATTTCTTTATCGGATTCGAAGTTTTTGGTGAAGAGAGAAACGTTGTTTATAAGTTGAGAATCCCTCTTGGATTTGGGCAAATTCAAGATCATGTCGAGTACCACTTGACGAGTCTTACGGTCTGGTAATCCAGTTCGAGGCGATATTGCGTCTACTAAGAGTGTTAAGTTACCGAGCAGAACCGCCATGGCTGCCGGCGTATCTCTGTACCTCTGATCTGATGAGAGAGAAAGTAGAGAGAGATGTACGTCCACAAGCTTTCGGGACAGGTTCTCTCCCGCCAAGCAGATATTTTGTTGAGAGAAAAGAAGTAAAAGACGAAATTACCTAGTGAATCTTAAATATAAGTATTAGAGAACGTGTTGAACTTTGGAATGAAAATGACAGCGTAAGGGTAATATGGTCAAATACGTAGGTGGAAACGTGGAACAAGTTGATGTGGCTGTTTGCCGACTCGAATTGACTATTGAGTTGTGTCACGGAATGATATAAGCAGCAAATTTCGTAACGGAAGCTTTCTCTTTTACGTGTTACTGTGCTAGCGTCTTTGGAAGTTAGTGTGAAAATTTGTATTTGCAAATATTTGCAATGAATCTGTGAATCTGGATCTTTACAAAAAAAAAAAAAACATAATAATAATGTGAATTTGATTCATATTTTTATTGGTAAGTCTTATTGCATTCCTTTTTCAAAATGTTCCTTCGGCATTATTTTCACAAAAAAAAATCAGCGGACTATAAAATTATCAGCCTATCAAAAATTGATTGAAAAATCAACCATTCATTAATCGATATAAAAATAAATTTTTAAAATGAATAATTAAACAACCATTTAGGATCAGATTTTGAATATTTGTCTTTCGTACGTTTTGAATATTTGTTGACTCCAAGCATTTAGGATCAGATTTTACATTATTAGGAGTAAAGTTGTTGTATCGAATTTGTTTTATTTGGTCTCCCAGTGCAATGTGGTACAATTTGAATGCGAAGAACATTTTTTTCCTCTTAGCATTTCAATTCCACCGTTGATGGTAATTTTTTCTTTGATCATATGTGATTATTTTCTCTTTTACACACTTACCTATAATATTTAACATCGGACAACATATCATTTAAAAAAAAAGTTTTAATTTTGAATGGAATCACAAAGTGGATGGACGTGGTGGTGTAGAATTTGGGTGGATATTTTTTTTATCAATATTGAATATGGCCTGCAACATTATATCTTTTGTTACATTCGGTTTACACCATATATTGGGGTTGCATGTGCCTTCTAACCGGATTGCATGGGCCTTCCAGTTGGGATGTATACATGAGGATGATCTTATGATTGATTTTTTGTGAATATTATCTTTTCTCACCAGCCTATAGATCATCACTATGTAGACGGGCCACACCTAATTATTTATTATACTACATACATCACTCATCTTATTTTTATACTCTGTTTACATGGGCCTAGCGTTGGGACGGTCCAAAGGTCAAACACCTAATTATTAGGTTGTATGTTTTACTCGTCTTATAGGCTTATAGGCATACGATACCAAGACTTAATATAAATTTTTGTGAGGATGATACTGCTATTGTTGATCATTAATCCTTATAATATCATCATTATGATCATGAGCATGATCATGAATTCTACTACTTTCCCACAACAATATGACCAGCGGCAGTTTGCACTTCTTTTAATTCGTCTTTACAACCGTGGCCTAGTGATATAAGACTGCAGCTGCTGCAGCTTCGTTACTTTCTTCCTTATTCTTCATCACGGCCACTACGTATAATATCCAAGCTTATTCTCTCTCTAGCTAATTTTAGATTGAACACATTGCTTTTGTGTGCAATGTGTCTTGCTACTGAGTGACCTTTATACTGCTTTTGCATAAACGTGTCGAACATTCGTTAGTGGTGACTCATCACCCATTGCATTAATTAATATATTGTACTTTTACGGTTCATTTATACATTTTTCCACAGGGCCACCATTGTAACGGGCTACCCTCCTCCGCAAGCCGATTTTATAAGGTTCTCTTCCAAGAACAAAAAAAAAAAAAATTTGCTTCAAACCAATATTTTTTTAATCTAATTATTTTATGATTTGCAGAAGAACACTTGATAAAGTAGTTGGAAATATAATTTGTAATTGAAGTTTGTAATGCAAAACCAAGTTTGCATAAACCAACTAAACAACTCCTACAATTTTAACGGCGTTTTAAGTTTTAATCCTTTATTCGATCAGGCTCCACACTCTTCAACAATAAAAATACATACCAAGTCTAAACATTGGACTCGCTGCCCTAATACGAAACCAAAATAGTAAAATTACCTATTAGGCCTTTTAAACATGCCTTATGAGTTGAAAAACTTACCTTGTATAGCTGTTTTGCTTGAAAAGTAGCTTCAAGTGGCCTAGAGGAGACAAGAAGCCCTCTCAAAAGCGCGAAATTTGATAATGTGGTGTTGAGCTTGGATAACAAACTCGATATGATCTAAGGTTTGCCATTTCGTTTTTTTTCTTTTCTTTCTTGCAATAAGAGAGGAAGAGGTGTGAAAGAGAGATATTTTGGATATTGGCTGCCCCAAGTAAAAGAATGTCTTATTATTTAGGCCCAACGAAAAAGAGTGGTTAGGTGGTGGTGGGGTGGTGGCGTTATCAATATCAAGAGGCTAGTTAGGACTTTGGACATCTATTTTCGAGCCAGGAGCGGAATATGTTATACCAGAAATATTTTCATGTCTAGGGTTTAACTTTTGCCCTCACCTCACCTCCCTTTCTTCTCTACCTCACCTTCACATCGCCGTTTTCTTTTCTCCGTCTGACTTTTGCTACCCCAGTAGGATGGATTCGAATACAAATGGGACTTCCTCCGACGGAGAAGCTAACGACGTTAAGCCCTTGGAGCATACAGAAGAGGAAAAACCTCATTCTCATACTGGAGACGGAGCCAGCCCTGGGTAAAACGCTCACTCTCTTGTTTTTTTTTTTTTTGTGTCTTATGGATTTCTTCTTCAGTTCTCTGTTCTTTATCTGTGTACCCATTTAATCTGACCTAATCATTCAAACTCGTATGAGATATCTTTTCACAACAACTGAATAAACTTGTTATCTTGTTTTATTTTGTTATTTATCTTTCAACCATTTTATGAAGAAACTGCTCTCAAATAACTTAAGATATCCTGTAACCCATTTTGATTGTTTCTTCACTTCTTTATTTTCTGTTCAAGTAACTGCATATCTTGTAACCCATTCTTCCATTTTCATGGTTCATTTGCTTTTACTTCAATTAAGTTATTGAATAAATCCTTTTTTTTTTTTTGGACATTCATCCAATTTTATGTATGTATTGGGATAAAATTGGGAGCTTAGTATTCTGAATCATGGGTGTTACTAATCTGTATTTAATTCTACTTCATGTGTGTTGCCAGAAAGATCTTCATTGGTGGTTTAGCAAAAGAGACTACCCCTGGTTTGTTATTTTCCCTTCTACCCTCCCTCCATTTTTTTTTTCCTTACCATTATTTCTGGTCTGACCTTTTTTTATTATTATTTTTGTTTCGTTCTTGTTGCTTATGCAGTCCAATTTACCAAGCATTTTGGTAAATATGGTGTAATTACAGACTCCGTGATAATGAAGGACAGGATATCTGGGCAACCCCGTGGATTTGGGTTTGTTACTTATGCAGACCCATCTGTGGTTGATAAAGTCATTGAAGATACACATGTTATAAATGGAAAACAAGTAGGATTTGTATTCGGAATGTGGTTCATGGGTCAGTTGTTTCCCCAAGTTTTATACTTCAGTTGTTGAGTTATTTACTGATGTACATTTTTCGGGGACATTGTAGGTAGAAATCAAGCGGACTATACCAAAGGGAGCCATTGGTTCCAAGGATTTTAAGACAAAGAAGATCTTTGTAGGTGGAATTCCTACAAATGTGACTGAAGGTGGTTTATGTTTTTGGTTTTCCTATTCTTAATTTACTTTCTTATGAATTTTCACGGTTGTTCTCCATGACCATTTAGGTATTCATTTGATTTTCTTCTCAACTGTGGCAGATGAATTCAATGATTTTTTTTCAAAATATGGAGAGGTCCAGGAACATCAGATCATGCGGGACCATGCAACCAGCCGTTCTCGTGGTTTTGGGTTTATTACATTTGATACCGAGCAAGCTGTCGACAGTCTTTTGGCCCAGGGGAACAAGATCGATTTTGCTGGAGCTCAGGTTAGTGCAGAGCCTACTAGGAAAATAACCCAAGTCGGTAGTATTATTGTTCTGCTAACCAAGATATTGATTTTTTTGCAAACTTCTTCTCACATGTTGGATGTCAATAAAATATTTGGCCCTTGCAATTTTGGTTCCATTATAATGAACGTTGATTATTTAAGAAGTGATTTTCACATTTTGCCCAAGGTTGGTGTTTCGTCTTTGTTAGTTATCTTGACATTGCAGTTGGTAGGATATTTGGCTTTACTTGAGCTGATGATGGAAGTCATGAATGATGTTCACTTAAATTTTGTTGTTCACTAATGGCTGCTTAGTGTGGGGGGAGTTTATTATAGTTCAGGGGTCTTTTAGAGGGCTTGTTAAGTATAACAGTCTAGGTTAATGTTTTTCTTTTGTTGTAGGTGGAGATCAAGAAAGCTGAACCAAAGAAATCTAACCCGCCACCACCACCATCCAAGCGTTTTACCAATTCTAGGCCCACTTATGGTGGTGCATTTGGTGAAGCTTATGGTGGATACAGTGGAGGTGGTGGCGGCTTTGGTGGTGGTTCTTATAGGTCAGGAGGGGGATTCGGGGGTAGACCAGGTGGCTACGCAGGATACGGTGCTAGTGAATTTGGTGGTGGATATGGATATGGTGGTAGCGGTATAGGCGATTATAGAGGAGAGCCTTCTCTAGGATACTCAAGCCGCTATGGCGGAGGCTTCGGTAGAGGTTATGATTTAGGAGGTGGTTATGGCGGAGCAGGCGAGGGTTATGGTGGTTATGTAGGTGGTGCTGATGGTTATGGAAGTAGCTATGATACGGGCTTTGGGAGCGGATACAGAGGTAGCGGTGGAAGCTCCCTATATGGGAATAGAGGTGGTTATGGAGGTAGTGGGGGTGGTCGTTACCATCCTTACGCAAGGTAGAGTGGTATGATGCAAAGTCTTAATGATCAGTGGAGCAGCAAAGCAGTATTTAGTCTTCCATTATTAGCTTCAAGCGGTTTTACTCATATATAGTAGCAAATGATAGGTGTTCTTGCTTACTCTACTTCAGTCTCAGGGGAGGTTTGTTATCTTAAGGGACGATTCGTTTAGCAGTTGCTTACTTTTGTTCCTCCATATATACCTCTGCTTACCAGAACCAAACAGTAGGGCTTGTTTTTTCTTTTATTGTTCTCGTCAATGCCGTCCGGTAGATCTTTAATTTCACTGTCATTTCTGTGGCAGCTCGTGTTTTTTCTTTCTTAATTGCAGATGCTTGGTTCTCTTCAACATCTCTGATTCTCATCATATTTATTTGATACGGATCAGTTAATTGTATCTTGTATGGGATTTGATATGTCGTGTTGAGTGGTATGTTTGCTAGTCGTATTCTGAATAATTTATGATCCCTCTGCATGCATATATGGCATCCACATGCATCTTGGTGGGGCACCATTGGATGAGTCTAATCTAAGGTAGTTCTGATCCAATTGGCTGTCTTTTGTAATCCATCACATTGATTTATAGATTGTTTAATGCTAACTGTAGAATGGTAAATATTTTGGGATCTTAGCTTTTCCTTTCCAACGTTTCCATGACTCATGGCCATTACCGATGGTGTCCTTCCTAAGACCTCAGTTTTTCTTATCTGGTTTCGCTGGTTAGTGGTGCTCTAAACAAACGTATGTAGTACTTGTTCTGAGTGACTCACTGTCTCTTGAATGGCTTCCATCGTATGACTTTACTTTTTCCCTTTCATGTTTATGATGCCACAACAAGAATCAGTGTTTGATTGCTTTCCGTCCGTACATTTTTTCATTGATCTCTGATTGAAATAGTTTTCAACTACAAGGCCTTAATCTAGTTGATAAGCTCATAGTTCTTTTTACTATTTTCATGTCCCCTGAATTAAAATCCCAGCTCCGCCCTTGAGGATATGGCCCAGCTTTGCTGCAGTTGAGATGTTGTGATCTTTTTGTTGTCACACTTGAAATGTTGAAACACAAATAATCAAAACTAGTGTTTAAGGGGGGGTTGTCCCAACACCCAAGTACATCTTTTAACTTCTCTGACAATGGGTTCAAGACAGGGAATAGTCTAAAGATAGAGAAGGCATTTTCCAAGGCTGTCTCTGTTTACATGTGCAATGCATGTGAAAGGAAATTTTATACTCCCAAAGTATCGTTGTGTTTGTGTCAAAGGAATAATCTATTATCCATCTATAGTGTTTAGGACCAGGTCGGCTGTGTAGCGGATAATGATGTACCTGCAAAATCCGGATACGATGAACCTGGTAGGGCTTGAAAATGGATCAGGTTTGTCACCATACCGGTCTATTTGTTCTTATCTCTTTAGTAAATCTTTAGTCAGTGAGCCTCTCTTTTGAGCCTGCATTATTAGGAGGGTCTTCACTGCGTGGACCAGCTAAGCTTTGCATTATTTGACTAAGACAACCCTTTAAAAGTTTGCAAGTCAAGGACTCAAGAGGGTTAACTCAGGAGCCCTGACTCAATAGAGCTCGAAGGCCTAGTAAAAGGATATGTGCTTCTTGACCCCACCTTAAATGTGTAACAAAATTGAACCGTGTATTTGGTTGAGCTTCAACCCACCCCCACCAATCACATGGTGGGGTCTCTTCTTGAATGTGGGTTAACAAAGTTGAAGTTGAACCCCACCAGTCTAAGCCATTAAGCCATGTACATGTACTACACCCATCATTGATGCCATTGCTAAATGCATGCATTGCGGCACAGATCTTGACGTACGGAGAGGATCAGAATGTATGCACTTTCCAAGCTGGTTGTCATCATATTTACAATGCGTTAGCAATGCGAAATGCAAATATTTTTTGTGGGCTTGCGTAATAGGTAAGCATGGGCAATTTTTTTTTTACTAAGCAGCCCAACAAGTGTTTTTTTTTTTTACTAGGGCAGCTCAACAACCGGTGGTTCAATGGAACTAACATTTTAAAACTGGCTTGGTGGTGGTTGTGTACGACTGCCAATACAATTATGAAGTAATTTGTTGAGTTTATATAATAGATAGGTCATTTTATAAAATATATACAAGTGAAATATATTCAATTAGTAATTGTGTAAGGGCAACTCTAGTGAGAAGGATTGGACTTGGTGATCAATAAGTTTTCTCCTACAGTGGAATCTCTAAACATCTAAAAAGGGATATCTTTTCACTCGAATATGGATCTTTAGTGAAGAGATGATTGATTGAACGACACATTGTACTTTTTTCAATTCCTATATATTAGAAAAATTAACTACCCATTTTCTGTCCTTGAAAAATTCTAACTAATTTTCTTTCTCTTGATTTTTTTTCTCTCTTCAACCTTTTCTCAGGTTACCACTGCAACAACTGAATTCCTTATCCTCTCACTACAGAGATTAAAGGATCCAAAAAGTGAGAGGCAATTAAAATTTTCCTTACTTTCTAAATCGCATAATCCATAAACAATACTCAAAATCCAAGATCAACATATCCTATTTAGACAACTTTTTTTTGTTGTGGTCCGAAACATTAATATGGTAAAAGGTCACATGGCTGCAAAAAGTAGGACATGTGGGGCCGTCAAACTTTTTGACGCAGACCCCTCTCTATCTTATTAGTTTTTCTCAACATGGGATGCCATTGTCTCTCATGATTCCCCGATAACTTTAATAAATTACAAGTTTATATTATATATTTCCAATATGATACATCTTAAAATAACCCCAAAAAATAATTAGATAATAAATAAATGGTTATCATGTAATTAGCCATTTCTAGCCACTTATATGCTATATATCCAACTTCCAACCACCACAAAATAAGATATATATAAGAAATTGAATGTCGTGGTGGAGGTGGGCCATCGAACATGTGGCACACATCCATGCTTCTTTCGTTACCCCTCTACTCATCGGTCCCACCAATTACATTTGTAGGGCCCAAGATTTTATTAGATCACATATGGATACCCAACACTCCACCTGGTGGGTCCACCTCCCTTCCCCATCCGCACGCACCTGATGATTGCCACTGGGAGTTCGATTTTGTTCACCCTCATTGTAACGTGGGTAAACTAAAGCCCTTTTTTTTTTGGGTGATGTTAAAGGGGTTCTCTAAAATATTAGGGGGGTGGACAGGATATGGGGGTGGACTAAATACTTCAAAATGGTTGGGAGATGGACATAGTTTTACTAGGGGGATGGTTATCAAAAGTTGATTTGGTATTTTTCCACCCAACCCAAACCTAACCCAAAATCCCGAACTTTTCTTTCCACTTCCAAGTCCAAAACAGTCGAGTCGATGACATCCTCTTCCTAACGTTTTTCTCACTCTAAACTTCTCTCATCCATTGCCCAAACTCCTCCATTCGGCCACCGATTATCGTTTTTGAACAACGATTTTCAACTAACAACGGTCGATCTCTTCTAGATCATTAGAATTTTTTGAGTTCAGCTAAGATTCATGGTTAGGACTAAAAACCATCAATGACTCCCAAAAGTTAAGTTTCGTTTGATTTTTTATTTTTTTATTTTTGATCCCTAAATTTATATGTTTCAGTTGTTCTATGAGGTTTTTTAAGTGAATAGAAAGATTTTAGGCTTTGTAGATGTGATTTGGGTCGATTTTTTAAAATTTTTGGTATAACTCGTCGTCTTCATCAATTTTCGACCGGACCAGAGAAGAGTTTCTCTGTCAACTTCGACCACTGATGGTTGAGTTTTAAAGAAAAACTCGACCACTGATGGTTGAGTTTGTATGTAAAACTCAACCAGTGGTGGTTGAGTTTGTATGTAAAACTCAACCAGTGGTGGTTGAGTTTTTCCTAAAAACTCGATCCTGCTCAAATGGATTAAGTACGAAAACTGAAAATTTTGATCTCAATAAAAAACGTTTGAAACAAAAAAAAAAATCATATGAATCAGTTGTATTACCTCATTACTATTTGATTGAGAGATTTTCATTGGATTTGAGGAACCCAAACCATCCGAAAAGGAATATTTAGGTTTTTGGGACTCCATTAATGGTGATCTTTGCTTCAATTCATCTTCCTCCATTAATGGTATTCCTTCTTGAACTTCTTCATCCTGCATAGAGTTTCAAGCCAATAACGATCTTCGATCCTTGGTGGTCGAATAATTTAAGAGAGGTTTTAGAGAGAGAAAGTAGTTTTTTATTGGAGAAATAGAGAATGTGTTGGAGAGTGAAGAGTTGGAGGTGGTAGTTTAATTTACACCCTCACCACCCCCTTAGTAAAAAGAAGGAAAATATTGGAATGGTGATTTTGGGTTAAAAGCCCATTTAACTTGTCCACCCCCCTAACATTTTAGAGAACCCCTTTAGCAGCACCCTTTTTTTTTATCCTATTATATATGAGAAGTCTTAGGTTAACAAAACCCTCATTCTTAGGTGTGGTTTAAAAAAACTACATTATAAATATATGACCCACAAAACCCTCTCTTTTAGGTGTGGGTTAAAAAAAATTTACATTATAAACATAAATTCAAAATCTAAAACACCTAAATTTTTTAATTATCTAATAGTCTGTTTGGACAAGGGATTTTAGGGAGGGATTTTGTGGGGACCAGGGATTTTGAGGAAAAATATAACATGATTTTTCTACCAAATCCCTGGTCCCCACAAAATTCATCTCCCAAATCTCTTGTCCAAACAGACTATAAGAAAAAATTTAATATTTTTTTTAAAGAAGCTCCCGTACTTTACACGGGATATGGGGGCTAGTTGCCTATGGTCAATAAAATTGTGTTATAATAATGGTTCGCCAACACCACCCGTACAAATTCGGATCATCTGGACCGCCAGATTCAGATTGGGACCTGCCACTCTTACCAACCAATCCTCTACTGGCGTGAGAGGAATTACGCCGGACGGATCTACGCCTACCGATCCTCTTTTGGATTCCAGAACCATGGTTAAAATTGGAACTGTTCGATTTAGAAAGTGCAATATCAAGATGATGGAGGGTTTTGTTCACCCACGTTACAAGAGGGTGAACAAAATCGGGCTCGTGTGCAGATACCCAAGAAGGAAAGGAAGCAACAGCATTCTCATCCACCTATAACATGGAAGGTACGCACGCCCCCGTAATAAAGGAAGGTGGAGAGTTGAGAGTAGGATGGGAGCATTTTATTAACATGCGCCAAACAATGACAGCCGTCCACATGGGTAGGTAGGACCATAGGACTGGGAGAGGAGAGGAGAGGGTGGTGGTGCTGACTCTTGGTCCGGTCTTTAATTTGGTCTTTGGTCTCCAACATGTGAACAGTACTCGTACTATCTCTCTGATCACCTTCACCTCTCCAAGATGCAAAGAGAACCTTGTGATAGTGATACTACTAGTCTAGTCCAGTGATTGCTGTTACTGCTGCTTCCCCAGTTCTTATTAAATTACAAAAGGTTTTCTGTACAGTTTTGGTACAGTCTCCAGAGGCAGAGTCCAGACTTCCCTCATTTCTTTCAAATTTTTGTCCTGCCATGTAATTTGCTGATGTGTCCAATCAAGACCAATGCCCTTCATTTTTTTTTTTATACGGTAGGGCTAAGATTATCGAAAAATCTACATTATAATCTATAGATATGAGCAGTTTTAAGTTTGATGCAAATCACGAGGATATATGAATATACGCTACCGTCAGATTTCAATTCTGTAGATTTTTCTGTAGAATTCTATAATAAATCTCATCTCATTGTGGGTTAAAAATATAAAATAGTATTCTACTCACTCGTGACCCTGCACTGCTCTATGGGACGAAAAGTATAGGCCGTATGATCTAGTAGGTCTTAAATGGGAAGTCCCTTGCAAGAAAAAGAAAAAAAAAAACGTAATTATGACTTTCAAATCTACATTTACAACGCATAATTTTGAGCATGTGCAACAGGTTTGGGTTAGCATAATTCTAATAGATGTATTATCATTCAAAAGCATCTTATTGGCTATTGTAGTAGTTGAATAGAAACAAATTTTGTTGAAATTTTGTTGTTAGTCTTAAAAATATGATATAGGTATTGTCTTACACACATTATTAGATCACGTCCCTTTCTAAATCCAAGTAATTATAGATCTAAAGGATATCCAACATCTAATTATATATATTGGCTCCTTGTTGGATCCTATACCCTATATTGGATCTCAATAAATATTAGGTCCAAACACCCTATATATCATTGAATGGGACCAAAAAGCGCGCCCTAGAATGGTACTCCCTCATGTAACTACGTTGATTAAAACTGCATAATAGGTATATTTTTTTGCTCCATAAATTGGAAAAATAAAAACACTGATCATGTAGAGCTTCCTCCAACTATAATGTAGGGGTGGGACTCGGGCGGGTTGGACGGGTTAGAAGCTTTGGACATGCCATGCCTACACTATACCTCATTTGTCCAGAATGCCCATAGAACCCACACAACCTATAAGAGGCTTACCCACGCATGGCCCGAGTGGGTTTCTCGGGTTCTTCGGGTTTCTTGGGTTCTTCGGGTTGCCCATGTTTCAATAAATTTAGGTGATTGAATGAAATTATTAATACAAAAAATTAATAAAAATAAATAATAAACTTAAATAAATAAAATATCCTTCATAGTTTAAAAAGATAAACAAACTAACAATCTACTCACATCATAAATGAAAATTTTAAACAAAATATACTAACAACGAAATCCAAATCCATAATTGTCTTTATACTATTTTGAGTTTTACTTATTAAGTAATATTATAATTTTACTACATATAATGAGACAAAAAGAAAGTTTTTATTTTAGATCTTAATACCTCCACCCTATATTAGTAACTTAATATATTTATCTATTTATATCTTTCAAAATACTTGGTAAAATTAGAATTTTCTTTTTTTGGTCACATATTTCTATGTTAGAAATCAATTATCTTAGTATATATATACGTTTCTCGGGTTGGGCGGGTTGCTTGGGTTGGCAATTATCTATGCCCATGCTTGCCCAAATTTGACTATGGGTTGGCAAAATAATGCCCATACTTGTCCAAATGCCCAGCAACCTTCGCCCATGCTTGCCCAAATACCGGGTCGGGTTCGGGTTGGTCGGGTTGACCCAACCCAAGTCCCACCCCTACATAATGTGTGTTTTCGTCACGTAATGCAGCTGGCGTGGCATGAGTTTTCTGTATTATTAAAAAAAGAAAGAATGCTTTTGAGACAAGTAGGAAACGACATGTTAAATTGCCATGTTTTTTAAGTCTACCAAGCTTTAAAAAACTTTTTTAAAAGGAAGCCGACAGCGTGAGACGACAAAGACTGTACTTTTGTTCACTCACTTAAATCTGGGTGAGCAAAACCACACATCAACGATAGTCAATGGATGGTGTTTGGTTGATCATTTTATCATCCACGGCTTAGATTGTGTAGTTTTGCTAACTACCATTGAAGTGAGTGAACAAAATTAGCTTTCGGGTGGACGCAATTGGGTTGACACGTAAGATAACTGAAAGTGGTGGCGTAGAGTATTTTCAGTGGTGTGCCCGACCAGAAAGAAAGAAAGAAAAAGAAAAGGTTTTTTTTGGTAATTAAAGAAAGATGGTCTCTATTTCCGTCTTTCGGTCGTTGAGTCTGAATTTTTGTTTACAAATTGCAAGAAACAAGGAGAAGGAAGAAAGAGAGAGAGAGAAGAGACTGTAGTCTTTTTTCTAGAGAGAGAAAGTAGAGAGAGAAAGAAGAGAGAATCCTCTAAACATAAAGACAGCTTGCTTTCGTTAACTGAACTCTCTCTATCTCTCTCTCTCTCTCTTCGTTTTCCTCTCAGATACTCCAAACCAAAATACGACGAACTAACAGAAATTTTTTCTGGGGAATCTCTCAGTTCCCCTCCTCTTTCTCTCTCTAAAACTCTCTTTGTTTCGATCGGATCTGAAACTCTTAAAAACAAACAAAATCTCTTACTTTCTCTCTCTAGATTGAACTTTGAAGCTTCTGATTGGTTTCCCCAGTAATGAAAGATCGTCCGCTCTGCATTACGGATCCTTTATCTAATAAGGTTACTACTCCATTCTGATTCAATTACTTTTACTTTCTTTCAATGTTCTTTAAATTTCTTTAAACATCTATTAATGCTGCACTTAAATGGAGATCGACTGTTTTGCTTTTCTTTGAATTCTGTAGTGAGTTAATTATCTTTTATGTTCTGTCTGAAATAAAGATCTGATTTTTTATCTCCTTTTTATTAACTACAATTTAATTATTGATTTTTGCCGTAATCTTTGGGATTTTGCTATAACGTATGGTCAATTTAGAATTGGACAATTGGAATTCACTAAGTCTGCAAGGGAGGAGGATCTTTTTGAAACACTGTTTTTTTTGGTCTGATTATCTCTTTTGTTGATGATTCTGATTCTGCAGAGTCTGTGTCTTGATCCTTTTGATCGGAACAGTCTTTTGGTTTGAGTGTAATTGATGGACACAGCTCTCGGAGTTGTCCCAAACGAACCTCGGTGCTCAATTGAATTATGGTGTAGCGGTGCCAATAGCAAATTGCTCACGGGAATCACTTGGGTAGAGAGTCATAGTTAACAATTCGGGTACGGCGAAAATCAGAAAAAGTTTTGGCATATAGTTCGTTTTGTAGGGCAAAAAAAAAAAAAAAAACCAGTCAACTAAATGGAGCACGGGAAAAAGATGGTATGATTTATATTCATGTACAATATGTTTCTATTTAAAAATTCAAGAGAAAAAATTCAGGACATATGAAAAGGCCATGTCTGATAGACACTACCCCAGAAATTGTCTTATGACCATGTCTACCGTATTCCTGCTACTTACTAATGGGCATTTGGAATTTTGTGATAATTCATGTTGTTAACCTGACATTTTAGAATGAAAATGGGTGAGGGATCTTTGAAACAAAAACCACATGTGCATAATGTGTAAAACCAACCACTCATTTCTTCTCTGTAGTTTTTTTGTTTAAGCTTTATTTCTACTTCTAGTATGTGAAAATCTTGTTATACTGTTGAAAAGAGGGGATGATCTTGAATGTTGACATGAAACTTAAGATTTTTGGCCACATAATATGGGTCAACCATAAAAGACTTTAATTATTCTTTGCTTTTTCACTAAAATTCCAACTTTTATCGTTCTTTTAAATGTTCAACCATCCCTAAAATAGAAATTCGTGTATTGAATGTGATTAATATGGGATTATGTTTAGTATGGGCAGAGTCTGTTCTTTATTGAAGATTCAAAGTTGCCTGCTTCGGCTTCTACTTCTGCTGCTAACTCTTCGCTTCCTTTCACTGCAGTCTGGATCCTCAAAACAGTGCTCAAAAGATGGAGTCTCCTCTTCCTACGCAACCGCCGCTTTAGATCATGGGATGGAAACTGTTGGCTATCAAATGGCTACTGTAGTCAATCTGAAGCAGTCTCACAAGACGGCCCACGATCATTTGCAAACAAAAGAACCTCCCACTTCATTGAAGAAATCTTCTAATTCAAATAACGCACAACTGGTAGTAGTGGAATCAAGTAATCATCCTGGCAAGCCGGCGCTAGATTCAACAGAAGCAGCTCCAGAGGATCCCTGTTCAGGTTTAACTATTAAGGAATCGACCAAAACCTCCAATAAACATCTCACTGATGATTTGGAGTCTTGTAATTCAAACTGCTCACCAAAGCCGGCAGAGTTTGTTTCAGGCCCTTGTAAAGAAGGTTTTAGGGGTCCAAATGAGCAATTAATATCTCACTCATCCATCAGCCATTATCAAAGTCCTCCTAACAGTTTCTACAGTGAAAGCCAATACACAGAAGCTAAGGATAGCTTTGCCACCGTGGAAGTTAGTGACTGCACCAGCAGTTTTGATAAAAAGTCCAGTGGAAGTGCCAAAGTTAGCAACTCGGGGGATTTTGTGGAGAGTGGGAAGACCAGTATTAGCAGAGGCAGCACTGGCAGCAATGTTAGCGATGAGAGCAGCTCAAGTAGCTTTAGCAGTGCCATAAATAAACCCCACAAGGGAAATGATACAAGATGGGATGCAATTCAAGCCATTCGGTCTCGGGATGGAAAGTTGGGGTTGAACCACTTCAGGCTTTTGAGAAGGTTAGGGTGTGGAGATATAGGTAGTGTCTATTTGTCAGAGTTGAGTCAGACGAGAAGCTATTTTGCAATGAAGGTTATGGATAAAGCAGCTCTAGCAAGTCGTAAGAAGCTGCTGCGGGCTCAGACAGAGAGAGAGATATTGCAGTCTCTAGATCATCCATTTCTTCCCACTTTATATACACACTTTGAGACGGAGAAGTTCTCTTGCTTGGTAATGGAGTTCTGCCCTGGGGGAGACCTGCATGCACTCCGGCAGAAACAACCTGGGAAGCATTTTCCTGAGCACGCAGCTAGGTATTAATCTTGATACCTCTTATTTTGATAACGCAAAGTTATAAAAATAAACAAAAAATCTCGTTAATCTACTCACCAATTCTTTTAAATGCAAAGCCCACCCTATGTACGATTCTCTATTTATACTTGCCAATCAGTTAGCTGCTTTGCATATATTTATATGTATATCTGATAAATCAATGTATTAATTCCTGATGAAATTCTAGATTGCATGTATTGCACATGCACATTTGTGCCAATCTTAATGCTTCATAGTCTTGCACATCTCAGATTGCTTGAGGAGCTTCTGTAAAACCTAAACATTACTTCTCTTCCAATCTCGTCCACACAATGGATGGTTCCATATTTGCTTCACCGCTTCCTATAGAGGCCTTCCAATTTCTTTCAAAATCCACCAAGTAACCATAAGAGGAGCAAGTGGAAGGCCATGCCTCTTGTCGCTTCCAGACGCTTGACATTCTTATTTGTAGACACAAAAGCAGATAACATGTATGAAGTGAACATTACATGTGTACATAATTGGTAATTTGGTACAAAAATGTCTATATAATAGGTAGAATATGCGTAGATATAATTAGAGAAAGTTTGACAGGTTGCTAGATTTAGATGCATGGTTCACAGACTCATTGGTACAAAACTTATTGGTATCACAAGTACTGGTGTGCTTTGCACTATTTCTTCTGACAATTGGATTGAAAGGTGCTTATCCAGAGTGAGATAGGTTTTTAGAGGATTGAGTAAAAAAAGACATACCACTAGTGTTTTATTTAGTTCCTGAACTTGTGCTGTAATTTTTGGTGCAGATTTTATGTGGCAGAGGTCCTCCTTGCTTTGGAGTACCTACACATGCTTGGGATCATCTACAGAGACCTTAAACCAGAGAATGTTTTAGTTAGAGATGATGGCCATATAATGCTTTCGGATTTTGACCTCTCTCTAAGGTGTGCCGTATGCCCAACTCTGGTGAAGTCCTCAAATTCAGAGAAGCTCTCCTCAAAGAAAAATTCTGGGTACTGCATTGAGCCCACTTGTGTAATCCAGCCATCTTGCATACAGCCTACATGTTTCACACCACGCTTCTTATCAAGTAAGTCAAAGAAAGAAAAGAAAACCAAGCCAAAGAATGAACCCTACAATCAAGTAAGCCCGCTTCCTGAGCTCATCGCAGAACCTACAAATGCTCGATCGATGTCCTTTGTTGGTACACATGAGTACTTGGCCCCAGAAATTATTAAAGGTGAAGGCCATGGCAGTGCTGTTGATTGGTGGACGTTTGGGATCTTTCTCTATGAGCTTTTGTTTGGGAGGACTCCATTCAAGGGTTCAGGAAACCGTGCTACTCTATTTAATGTTGTGGGCCAACCCTTAAGATTCCCGGAGTCTCCTAACGTGAGCTTTGCTGCAAGGGATTTGATCAGAGGTTTGCTTGTAAAAGAGCCTCAGCATCGTCTAGCATATAGGCGTGGAGCTACAGAAATTAAGCAACATCCATTCTTTCAGAGCGTGAATTGGGCACTTATTCGCTGCACCAGTCCACCAGATGTGCCGAAGCCATTTATGACGGACTTACTGCAGACAGAGACGCCGACAACAAAAAATGAGAATGTGCCGAAGGTTGATGTAAAGCCTTCAGGTAATTATTTAGAGATTGATTTCTTTTAATTTTTTGTAATTCTGTTTTCTTCACCTGTTTCACGGCCTTCTGCGAATTGTGCTCGAATGGTTCTTTTTCTATGATACGAACGGAAATTTCGGTACCTCTAAATTGCAGATGTAACTACTGCTCTTTTTTCATCTTTCTTCCCCCACTTTTCAGTTCATTTTTTTTCTTTAAATAGGCATGTAAAAACCGTTAAGAGATGCATCAAAATGAAGAATGAAGTTGTTCTCTCTGTCTCTCTCTAATTTTGCTTTTACTTTTTGTCATTCCTGTTACTGAAAGTAGTTACGCCAACTGATCTTTATTTCTCAAACATGAGTAGTCCTTTCTGACATGGATGGAAGAAAGGAAAGATCTGAAGATAGACACAAGCTTTAACTGAGACATGGCGACCTTCACATAGATGATTATATCTATTATTTCTACATCTTTTGAAGTCTTGATTGGTTTAGGATATCCAATATGTGATTGATCAATTTTTCCTCTTTCACCATTCCACTTTTATTCTCACGTTTCTGTCACTGCAGGTCTTCGGCCATGTTTTAGCTAATTCTGAGCATAAACTATGGCTTCTTTATACTACTTGCAATTTGTTTTAGCTAAGGATTGCTTGAATGAAATGCCAAGCACTTCTCAACTAACTTAACCTTGGATTCAAATCAGTGGATAAACCTGATTTTGTAATTTTCTTAGAGGAATGCCAACACAATTGTTGCAGGTTGAGATTCATGTATCCCAGAAATTGCTACAGAAGTTCCTGTTTCCATAACAGTTCTGATTGTTTATCTTATTATCTTTTGATCTGTTAATAAATCGTGGCATTTTAATGCGATTCTTCCAAGTAAAACTAGCTATTTCTTTTATGCATTATGTCATGTAAATTCTTTACAAAGCTTCTTGCATTCTGATACCGGCAAGATGGTGAAACACGCAAAATCTGATCTCAATTGAATTTGCCTGAAAAACACACACATTCAAAGAAGTTCCTTTCTCCATTTCGAGTCATTGCAGGTCTTCGGCCATTTGATGCTGGGGAAGGTGGTTCCAGTCCTACTTGTTTCTCTACTACCTTTTTACCATCTGAAACAATGGTAACCTCACAAAAATCCGGCGCATTCTTCTGGACAAATTTGCTTTTCTCCAACCCCTTCCTCAACCTCCTGCAATGTAATCCAACAACCCAGAACTCATTAGGAGCTGTTCTCAGACACTGGTTCTTGCAAAAACTGGCTTACATTCAACTAAAATATTAGCAGGACGCATGTGTATTCCACACTAGATGATAGTATAGATAGATATAGATGTTATAAGGTCACAGACGTGAGATAAGGACCTAGATGAGGAGGATCGTTTGGTTCCCATAACAAGTGTTTTGATGTTAAGGACTGAAATGAGTTCCAAGATCGCTTTCGCAGGCACATCGCTTTCTATAAGCATCGTGTCAACTGGAACCTGTATCACAAAAACAAAAAATGATCATGTCAACATATCAGTTCCAGTTTGATTATTGAACTACACTGAACCAGAACCTATCAAATAAATCTAGTCAGTTCTGGTTCCAGTACTCAAATAGGGAACCAGAACTAGGATTAATTGGTTCTGGTTCAGTTCTTGGGGTAAATGGGTACCCGTCGCGACCCGAAAAAGAATGTATTCTTCTGCAGCAGAGAGAAACACAACCAACCAACCTTGGCATCATTACACAGCCGAATATACTTCTGCAAGAGGTTTCTCCTCCTGGTATTCTCTTCTCTCATGTAAGTCTTTACTTGTTCTTGGCTCACTTGGCTCTTTGACAGCCTTCCAACTGTTTCATTTCAACGACAGGTAAACTCTAACATTAGTTTAATGAAGTCATTGTTTGACAAAATTTCATGGAAGCTTCTTTTGTTTTAAGAAATCTTAAGCAGACACTTTATAGTATATATAATTAGAGATCAAATCAATGCCTCAAAATCTTACAGTTGAATACATGTACATGAGAGCTATTGTCAAAAAAGAGAGGAAACAAAATATGTGACACCCGGGCCCACATGAGATCGTTGAATGTTGAGTCGGCTTCTCTTTAGCAAATTTGGAACAGCAAAATTCAAAAGCAGATTTGAGTGAAAATGGGTTAGATATAGGTTATGGAAGGATTGTAATATGAACCTAGAGGAAAAACTTGGGACATGGAAGCCAAGCTTATAAGGGAAGGATGATCAAGAGCTCATATACCCATAACCAATCACACGATGTGGGGGACGAAAAAAGAATGAAAATCCTACGAATTCGTAGACATGATTATACGAATACAAATTTGTGAACAAATTGATAAATCTAACTTAAAAGAAACAAGTATATCTTCATCGTCTTACCTGGTGTTGGAATAGAAGTAATTGGAGAGAAGACATGGATGAGAAAGACAGAAGCTCCTGGTAAAACTGCATGATCAAGAGCCCACTTCAAAACATTCAAATCATCTTTGCCAACCGCAACGTAAACGTCGTTAACTCCTCCATCCCTGCTGCTAATAAAACTCCTACTCTCTTCACTTATCTCTACGATCTCCGGTGATATCATGCTGCCGTTATGATATCGATTCATCGACATGGACGACGACAACCCTGTAGAATTCAATTCTTCCATGTCTTGTAATAAGGTAAACAAATGATTTTTAGTTTCTAAAACTCATACATTTGTGAAGAAGCAAAAAAAAACTAAGGACATAGAAAGAGAGATGGGCATGTGAAGATAACAAGGAGTATGGGGGTCATTGGTTTGGATGTTTATAAGGGGAAGAGGTCGTTGCTCTCAAAGCAAAAGAAGAAAATGAAAGGAGATTCTTTTTTGTCAAGGTTTGCAGGCCTTTAACAAATGTTACATTACTGTATTTATTCAAAGTTCAAACATCTTATTCCAAGTTCACTTTTTTTTTTTTTTTTTACCCCTACTTTTGGACTTTTGGGTTGACCTTATGAAACAACAAGAGATAGAGACCTCCATGAAAATGAACTTCAATTAATGGCTATGTAACTTGTTTCATAGACTTAACCCCTTGCCCTAGGTTAACTTAACTCTTTTTATTTTTTTATTTTGTCTTCTTTTTTTTTAATTTAAATAAAAAATATAATAATAAGTAAATACATCTGTTTACCCAAAAAAAAAAATCTCGAGGAAAATTTTACAGCTAACAACTACTTATAATAATTATACAATATAAAAAGAATTTTTTAGATAAATTTTATAAAAATAACTTCTTATTCTAGAACATACAACATTAAATTTAATTGATGTTAGAACTACACTTAAGTTTGATTCCCATCAAGATTGAGTTATTGGTCTCATAAAAAATAAGCCCACCTCTTTTAAAAAAAAATATTGTATGCATGTAGGTTACATGTTATATACTTAGAGATGAGTAGAGTTATCTATACTCGAACTCGTGAAGCTGCATCCAAAGGGCCCATCTCACAACATGAATTGTTTTGTCTACTTTTTTTTTTTTTTAATGTGACCATAGGTTGATTCTTTTAAAATGAGAGAGGTAGAGAAAGAAGACACATAAATACAATTGAGTGATATAGGTGAGAGGTCTTGAGTTCAATTTTTAATAAAATTATATCTAATGAAGTATACATATTAATGCTGGTGTATTAATTTGCTTTAACCATTAAATTATTAAAGATTTTTTACTTTAAAAAAGTCTCTTAAAAATGACTTTTAAAAAAAAAAAAAATGATAGAAACTTAAGAAAAGGTAACATTACCATCTTAAGAACTTATTGGGAGAAAAAGTAGATGTGTATGACTTGAGAGAACCACAACCACTCACTCTCTCTAGGGTTATCATCATCAAATCACTTCTCCTAAAGAAGGAAAACTTATATACCCTTCACTTCTCCTAAAGAAAGAAAACTAGTATACCCTTCACTTCTCATAAAGATGATATAGCAGGTTAGGTTTTCTTTCAATTTGTTTGTAGTGGATTGTAAAATATGGTTAAAATGGCCCAAATAACATTAGGTCTAGTATTTGTTTTCAAATGCAAGGATTAAATATAAAATATGCTAGTTATTTTATTTTAGTAGTTTTGTTCTTTGGTGGAATTAGAGGCAGTTTCTAGTGTAGTTCATAACTAGTAATCCGACATATGACAATACGATACAAGAGATGTTCTAATTTCATCACTTTTTTCTTTTCTTTTTCCTTCTAACACTTGTTTTTTCTAAAGGAAACAACCACCTTCTTTTACCAAAAAAATATCACATTTCTTATTAATCTGCTAATTTAATAATTTGTTAACTTTTTTTTTTTTGGGAGATTTGAGGCAAAAACCCTTACTTAGAAAAAGAATTAGGATTTAACCCAACAAATGTTTTCTTTTATTCTTAGGCACCTGGATAATACACTGAAACCCTCCACCTCTGAAGAAGGTTTCAGTGTGTGGTTAATAGGGTTTCAGTGTACATAATAGAAAGCACACTTAGGGTTTCTGTGTATTATTCAGGAGTTTTAGACTAAGAGAAACTTATTGAGTTAAATTCTAAAATATTTTTTAAGTAGGAGTTTTTGACTAAAATTTCGTGTTATGCGCCCGAGCAAATAGTTGTAAGGTGTGGAATCCTCTTAAGTAACTAAAACTGTTGCAAAGAGGTGACGCTACTGCTTTGAAACTTTACACTCCTCCTACTCCCACTCCGCGCTCGTGGTTATGCTATGAAAATTCTTTAAAGTTTGTGATATTTTTTAATTGAATGCTTACGCTCATATTTCGTGCTCTAGTTACATGAAAAGAATCCAAGGACTATTGAATAGTTGAGGTGGTTTGTGAACAGTACTTTAACAGGCTTGGGAGTTGGATCTGACCTTGTACCATGGTCTTCGAACATGCATTTTTCAGCTGTATAAAATAAATAAGTATACTTGTTAGAGCTGAAGCCCGCAACTAGGAAATTGGGCCCGTTTTCGGAAGCCAAACCTAGTCCGACAAGGCTCAAGCCTACGCTTGAGTGTACCTCCCGATCTATCGCTTGGGTCATCTTGGGCCATAAGTTTCAGATACCAAACTGGACAAAGTGTGAACTTATCCTCACGTTTGACCCTTTTGAAAATTAAATTTACCTTCTTATATCATCCCGCTCATGTGGGCCCCACATGTAATCAATCCAGGGGCTGATTTTTTTACCGAATGATCTACATGGTGAAGAGAACATATCCACTTGAAATCAGCTCGTTTTGAAACTTCTAATTTCAATCCGTCCATTCTAAATCAACGGTCACATAAAGGATTGAATAGTTACCAATTTTTTAAGGACTAATTTGAGGGGGGTTAGAAATTTTAGAACTAGCTGATTTTTTAATATGATGTTATATATAGTGAGGAGAACATTCTGTAAAAAAAATTTAGCCCCTAGATGCATTGTATGTGGGCTCCACATGAGCGTGATGATATAAGGGGGCTATATAACCTGACCCATTAAATAATACTATTTTTTATGCTATTTTATTGTTAGAAATGAGTTATTTAATTAGGCAAACCTCACTATTGTGGTATTGCCGTGTTGATTTTCCCTATCTAATTAAGCTGGTGGCCTCTATCTATCTAGGGTAACAACTTCTCTTTGTTTGTTGGCGGTAACATCTCTTCGTTTATTGGTGACGACTTCTCTACGTCATATTTGACACTTTTCCTTTCCTATGTTTATGGCAGTTTCTCTATGTACACCAATAACTATCTACTCGTGCAATACTCTATTCTACCAATTTTTTATTTATTTATAATCAATGGGTCATTTGGTGTTCCCTTCACATGGGCTTGAAACCCATTAATGTACGCTTCTTAAAAATCCCATGTTTGTAGACAAGTCCCAAAAGTCCAAAACCAACCCATATCATTACGTCAATTGATCAGATGATGATTCAGATCATTTCTGGTATGCTGTATTAACCAGTAGAGCTAGGGCATCAACGACAAGTAGAGCAGAGAGCAAGAGGGTGGCCAAAGTTGATGTGTCAGTGGACCCCGTTAGAAGTGTATACGTGTCAATAAAGGAGGCTGCGATATAGATCCCAACCCCATCTACCGTGGACAAAGGATCCACCGATACACTTTCGATTCTCTTTGATAGTACCTCTTAAAAGAAAACAAAGAACCTGTTTTTGTTGTCTTAAAATTTCTTATAATCTCGCCCCAGCCCAAAGTTAACCCCCCAAAATCTCTCCCTCAAACCCTCGTCTGGTTCGACCTTTCTCTCCTTCGCAAATCAATCAACCCCTTCTAGAAATCAAGAGAGAGAGAGAGAGAGATATATGGATGCTCTGCAACAGTCTAACAGGTTCATGAGACCTTCACCAACACCACCACCACCACCACCACCTCACATGGCGGATCCTCAACATCAACACCACCACCAACTCCACCACCACCAACAACAACAACAGCAACAGCAGCAGCAGCAACCACCACCGCCTCAGGGTCATTGGTTCTCGGGCCAGTTCCAGTACCACGCGTCACAGCCTCCTCCTCCTCCTCCGCCGCACCAGCAACAGATGTGGGTTTCCCATCCTGATCATCAACCAATGCCTCCTTCTTCTTCTTATCCTCCACCCCCACCAAACTCTGTCCCTCCTTATCCTGCGCATCCACAACCACCTCACAATCCCTACCTCCCTCCTCCTCCTCCTGCTCCTCATCCCTATTCTCACCCTCCTCAAGCTTACCCTCAGGTAATAATTTAACTTATCTTCCTCATTCTCTCTCTCTCTCTCTCTCTCTCTCTCTCTATATATATATATATATATATATATATATCTTACTTCTTCTTAGAACGCTTAACTGTTGCGATTGTTTGTTTTATTTGCTAATTAGTATTGCTAGGGTTTTCCAAATCTCATTGTAATTATCAAATGATGGAACTTTTATTGTAATTATATAGGAAGAAAGAATTGGTTAAGGTGATTATTGGTGCTGATAGTTATTTTGAGATTTATGTAGGTCTAGGGTTAGATGTCATTTGTGTGTGTAATTGATTAAAAAATCTTAAGTTGAAGTCTTGTTATTTTTATTATATTTGAAGTTCTACGTGGTAACCCATTGGAAGTGTTTCACCTATCGAAAAAAAGAGAGAATGTTTGAGTTTCTCTTTGTCGTCCATTCAAGGAACTAATATTGGTGATTGTGTTTTCTTGAGAAGTTCTGGGTTTTAAGTGGAGTTTTAGCCTTATAAATTCCTTATATTCCTTCAAATATGTAACAAAAGCAGTCCATATTCTAAGAGGTCGTTGTGTCCAACATTGTGTTGTATTCGTTTAGATCAGTTTAATGAAACTCTTCTAAGTATATTTTGAAAGTTCAAACATAATCAAACTCTTTTAAGTATTTCGTTTTAATCTATCTCTTGCTTTGCTTCACGTATATCAGCTTAACTAAGTAGATCCTTTCTATAGTCTACTTAATCTGAAGTACTTCAAAGAACATATTTGACTTAGTGGGGCTATTGCATATCAGTTATGTGACACCATCACAATTTCAAAGTCCTTCAAACATGATTTCATTTTATTATTTATTTCATGTAACAACTAATTTGTAATATCTATCAATGTTTGTAGACTTGGGAAAATCCCAATCTGGCCCACCAGCAAAGTTGGGAACATCCAGGTTAGTTGTAATCTGCATAAAGTTTCTTCAATTGTTTGTATTTCTCTTAACGCTTCGTGAGCCTGTTAATTACATTTTTACTAATACTCCAACAAAACTTTGGTTTTTATAATATCTACAGGGGCAAATAGAAGCACTCTTCATACCAATGAGGAAGATTGGGCTGCCAGGGCCAGAGAATGGGCAGCAGCTAAAGCTGCGATGGAAAATCAACATACGCAATCACAGTTTGCACCTGTTGGCAGACCGGAAGAGCACAATCATGTTTATCATGATCAGCTTCGGCAAGCTGTCGATCCTCGTTATACAGATCCTCAGCAGCCACCGCATCTTTCATCAATCCATCAACACTTCCCTGTTTCTTCAGCAAATTCTAACAGGCCTCCAGTAAATCATCTGCAAGAGTCTACGTTCAACTCTGGAGTTTCTTCTTCTTATGTTTCAGATGGGCACTTATCTTATCCGGCTAGAGATGGAGCTCCGACTGGAGATTCGAATCCTGTATTTCCTCAAGGAAGTACTCCGACGAACTCATCCATTTATCAGCAGGAGGTACCTTCTAGTTATTCTTCTCTTCCAGGTAATGCTTCATTTAGCATTTTGAATCTGCATATGAAGCTTGTCCTCAAGAACTGATGCTATCGGACTTGGGTTATGCTTTTCATTATTGCCTCTGAATTATATCATATTTACCAACCCAAGCTCTTTACACACCTAGTCAATTGATTTGAATCGAAACTATCTGTCATAAAAATTTAATTTTTTGCTATTTTTATGTGTCATAGGCCTTTTTGGAGTTGTGTAGTTCTACTTTGTTATTGTTCTTTTTTTGTCATTCAATTATTTATTGTTCTTCAGACATGGTCCTTCAGTTGATAGACTAACCATGGTTCAATGAGTTTCTTCCTTTGTTGGGCTTTCAATTAGACTGAGACATAACTGGTCGATATGTCTAAGGGAACTCTGAGCACAAGTTGAGTTGTAAAGCGTTGTGTAACCAGTAACCTTTTCTAATTAAGGATGCACAATATATTTTGTCCCTGCAGTTTATGAAATAATCTTGCATTTTCAACGGAATGTTTTTTTCCCACACTGAAGAAGTTGAAGATTTATTGCATTTATTCATGGATCACATTTCTGAGATATATATTGTCATTTCAAAAGCTACAATCTAAGCTCAGGAAAATCACTATGGTGGACGAGCAGATCCTGTTGGTTAGCTTAATTGGTGAATTGAAGGGAGTCAAGGTTGCTGCGGTCCTTTTTATATTTTTGGTAGTAAAGATAGAATTAAAGCAAATGCTTGCTATTGTGTTTCAGCTTATTTACGAAAAAGTGAAAAAGGGTCACCCAACTTCTCTATTTCCAGGCTGGAAGTTGCAATGGTGCATGTATTTTTGTAATATATCTTTGGCCATAAATTGGGGTCAAGTTTTTGACTATTTTTATTTATATTGAATTGGTATTTGCCAAGTGACTCCGATTTACAAGGATCCTTTTGGTAACGCATGCCACTTGCTGTTGCTCAAGCAGATAGTATAATAGCTTCTGGTACAAGTACAATTCAGATATACTTGTACATTTCATTGAAATTTGTTTGACATCCTCCTTTTCCCCAATCAGGGGTTGTTACTTTGAGGTAGAGGGGACTTTACATCCTGCTCTAGTACGGTAGTACCATCTAGACAATCAATTATTCTACAAGCCTGAGCTATTAGACGGAGGCGTAATTGTGTACGTCACGAGGGTCAGACGGCACCTACCCAACAACAGATCTCTGAAGGAAAAATGCTTGCTGTTATGTTGGAAATGAGATACTAAATCTATATACAGCTTTGTGTACTGTTGCATCTAGAAACACTGAACAAACTGAAATGAGTTTTACTTTTAGAAACAATATTCTCTAGAGCCTTCGACCTTTCTTGTCTGGCTCTCTTTCTCGAATGAATTTGTGGTTACTGATAAAAAAGAGAATATCAATATCTGATATTGTGATACTTTATTATTCTTGTGAGCTTCTTGACACTTCCATTGCGTATCTGTCAATCTTGTCAGAGAAATTAGGAGTCTATGTTTCTATCTGGTACTAATAAACATGCAGAAGATGGAAGATTATCTGCATAGGTCCATGAAGACTGTAGTTTGATGGTTGACTGAAAAACTTGGATTATTTATTAGTTTAACTTTGCATTCGAATAGCAGGTAATGAGGGGGCTGGAGATCAAAATGCGCAGTTGCACAGGCCTTCACATTTACCGGTATCATTGGCTCAGGAAGGACTACACTACATGCAACCAACTTTATCAGGCCCTGGTAGATCTGCTTCTCTGGAACATCCTCATTTTTTATATGGTGATCGGTCAGCTGAATCTGTTGCTCCATGTGATCGACCCTTAGAGTTTACACCAAGGTTTAGTCGTGAACATGATCCACATCCACAAGCCAGTTACACGCATCTTGATCCTTCTCCCCCAGTTGTACCAGGGGTAGTCTATCCTCCAATTCCACCAGTCCCATCAGGGCTACAGGTATTGGTTCTTTATATCTTGTGCTTTCGTGGATTTCTGAGGCTTTGATGTGAATATTCTAATTCTTGGTTTTCATTTCAGTTTGATCCTTCATTTGCTGGTCCTCCCATCCCTGGACATGCTGGATCAATGTTTGGGCAGATACCTGGACAGAACTTTCGCCCCTCTGTTCCAACTGTCAGTGCACCATTTGGCCTAGGTGCAGGAATTACGCTTCATCCAGCAGCCTTTGGTGGAGATGCAAATGGGGGTTCTAATGTTTCTGACCGCCCGAAAAAGGTAAAATGCTTCTGCACTTCAGGATTTATGGTTAGACCATTATTATTAGTTACTAATTTCTGTATAATCTTCAGGCGTCAGTGCCAAATTGGCTTAGAGAGGAAATAATTAAGAAGAAAGTTGTCATGGCAAGTTCGTCTCAAGAGTATTTAGAAAGGGATCCTAACAATCCCATTGAGGAGGATGATATTGACAAATCATTTACAAATGGTGGTCAGGCAGACCATAAAAGCACCGATTCTTCTAGATTGTCTGAAGACGAGGATGATGACGAGGTTTGATAATTTTCCTTCTTTACCTGGATAAATTTTGAGTTCCGTCTTTTTCCTTGTGTTCTTAGCAAATGAGTCTAATGGATTTTTTGTTTTATGAGATATTGCTACTTGTGTGTACTTCAATATTTTGTGAGAATAAAACTGTTCTACAGTTGTATAATGAGTATATTCTTTTATTTTCTTCCCATGCAGGATGATGTGGAAGCAGCAAAAACAGCTGCGATCAACCAGGAAATTAAGCGCGTTCTAACTGAAGTTTTATTGAAGGTTGTTGTTGAGTAGAAACTTACACCTATAAATATATTACTCTCTCTTTTACTATACTGAATTTCTGTTGTTAAGCAGGTTACCGATGAGTTGTTTGATGAGATTGCTACAAAAGTTCTTAGCGAAGACGATGTTACAGTTGAAGGTACATATTGTTCTCGCTTAGTTTATTTTGCTCTGGGAGCCTAAAGCATTAAACTTACTTCATGATTCCCTAAATATATTTTTATGTACTCGGCTCCTTTTCTGCAGTTGACCACAGCATTAACCCGCAAAGACATATATCTCCTCCACCAGTTCCAGCTACTAAGGCTTCTGCGAAGGTTCTTATTCCAGTTAAGTCCAAGGAATCTGAAGCTGATGATGTCAGTGAAAAATCTGGTTCTGGCTCTCCTGGAGATATATTGGGTCTGGCAAGTTATGCTTCTGACAACGACGACGATGAGGTAATCGAAAGTTTCAGTACGCCAACCGCTAAGCAAATAAATACTGCTCAACAACAGATTGAGCTTTCAGAAAATAAACCTGTGGCGTTTGAGAATGGCAGTTCACTAGCAGAAACTGAAGGACCTAGTGAAGGTCAAATACATAAGGAGAGTGAGCATAAAAGAACCGGCCCAAGTAGGGCTCCAAATCATAGTGAAGGGGACAGCGTACCTAGTGATAATGACAGGAATAAAAGATCGAACCATGAGAATATTAGCCTACGTGCTGCTCTCAATGGGACCTCGGGAATTCCGGAAGACAAGATTAATGTTGATGGTGGAAAGATGCCAGTTGCCAAGGTTGGTTTTGAGTCGAAGGATTCTGTTGAAGGGAAAGTCTACATGAAACCTGAATTGCCTCATGGAAATGTTAATACTGGAAAGTCAATGGTAGATGATTCTCATGGAAGAGTGTCAAGAAGCAAAGCAGACCAGTACGATGAACAGGAAAAGAAAAGGAATTCTGCTGATAAAGGCTTTGTCAAAGAGGCAGAAACTGCTAAGCTTAAGGCAGATGAGAAACATTCTGATTTCATTGATACTAGGAGACAGGATCAAAGGCATGATAGAAAGGATAAGACAGATGACAGGGATGGCTCCAAAGAAAAAGTAAGGGACCGAGGCACTAAAACTGGAGAAAAAGCAAAGGCTTCTGATTCAAGAAAAAGTTCCAAAAGAAAAGATGATAAGAGAGAAACTGAGAAACTAAAAAAGGCCATTGGCAAAGAAGATGGTAGCAAGAAAAGAGAACGGGCTAAAGATGAAAAGGAAGATAGATCGAGACAAAGATCTGGGAGGGACTCAGGCAGGCACAAGAGACGCCGTTCTTCTTCAATTAGCAGTAGGGGCAGAAATAGTAAGGAAAACTCTGTTGGTAGTCATGCCGATGAATCAAGTGATGGAGCTTCTGCAGATTCAAGGAAAAGGTTCATAATCTAAACCTCCGGTTTTGTAACATTTTTCCTTTCTTTTTCATTCTTATTTTTCTCCCTCTCCCCCCCTCCTTTCTGGGTCATGCAGTTCTTCATGTTTTGTTGTGTACTGCAGGAAGCCACATCCAAGGAAACGCAGCTTGTCACCTTCACCTACCAGGTCTAGGAGAAGGTATTTTTCATGCATAATTTCATTCATTTTCTGCTTGATTCTTTTGTCTTTAGTATTTCCTGTTTTGGACCATCAATTATTAAGAAGTTCTGATTCTAAAGCTATGAACTTCTTTGAGTTACTTGCTCGTTGCACTAAATGGCCATTGCTTGTTTATTTTCTTATAATGAAAATGTCTATATTTTTCAATTTCCTTTTTGAATTTCCAGTGTATCACTATGTGTAGGCTTCTTAGAAGATTGTAAAAATACTGTGAGATCACTTCCAATGTTGGCATGTGATCATAATATATTTTAGCTTCTCAGAATTGGTTAAAAAAAACTATGTTCTCAGACTCCAGGTAGAAAGTGAAGTTTGGTGCCTCTCTCTCTCTATCTATCTATCTATCTATCTATCTATCTTGAATTGAATTGGCATTTCATAAGTTTGGCATTTCATAAGTTTTATGGCAATAAATGGCAGTTGAATTAAGGTCTTAGGCCAGGTTATGATTTTATCAAAACGAATGACAGGAGTTAATTGTTTCTTTATTAAACAACCGCAGCAATTACATGTTGTAAACATTCTGCCAGTTGCAGAAAATCTGGTTACATTCTATAATCAAATTGACAGCAAGAGAAGGCACATGTATTTTTAGTTTTTTCCCTTATTAGTTGACGTGCACTGATGCATGGTAATAATACGGGTATGTTGGAGTTAGCAAGATGATAAAGATGGAGTGCCTGAAGAAACCAAGTGTTTTACAGGTTCCTCTTGTTAATATGCACAGATAGCCTTTAGGACCAGTAATGGAACTTGTGGGCTATTTTGTTCTCCCAGATGTCGAGAGGGTTACTTATGTATAGTAACATGTCCTCGCCTTTGTTGGTCCACTCATTCATGGTTATTGCAGACTTAAGGTGTGTTTGATATCGCTTTTCAACCAAAATATTGCATGATGTTGTGGAAGTTGAATTATGGCTAACCATAGGCAAAATAGGGGGTTAAATACTTAAATAAGAAAAGATGTCCATTGCTTGTCAAATAAATAAATAAATAAAAAGAAGGAAAAAAAAACCAGTAGAGTTATGAAGATGGTAACTCTGAGGGAGGCCTCTTCTGTATCAGTCAATTGAGGGTAGCACCACCATGTTCTGCAGTCTACATTTAGGGTTTTGAAGGCCTTGTGTTAGTTTAGGCCCTTTAGGGGATAGCCATTCATTACTGTTATATTATGTTTCTTTATCCTGTTGGGAGCAGACTGATTTTGTGCAGGTCTGTTCTTTTCAACTGCTGACTTCATGTGAGGCTAAGATTTTGTCTGTTAAAATTGTGGTTATTTTTAACTTACGGAGTCAGCATAATGGATGTTGTTATTTCTAGACAAGTTTCGCGCTCTCCGCATAGCAAGCATTCTCAACGCAGGCATTCTCCCTACCCTTCTCTCGAGGGCTCGAGGTATGTTACCAAACAGCCTGGTTTTTAAAATTAGGATTGTTAAAAATGTTTTGAGGCATAAAAATGCATCATAACATGCACACAGCCAGGTGAAAGCATCCTTTTTCTGGATATAAGGATTCAAAGGATTTTGTTCAATTGAAAAATGGTTCTATCTAATTGCAGGAGAAGAAGGTCGAGGTCCAATTCGCCTGTCCATAGGCGAAGATGATGATGGGAGGAGAGCAAATTTTCAGAGGATTTCAGGATTTTCCAAGCATGCCAAGTTTGGTGATTGGGGATTTGTTTCTGCTGTCTCCTGAAAGTGGCGAGGATGAGATTGTTTGACAGCCATGGCGAATCGATAGCTGGAAAAAGCTTGCAGGAAATATTTGAAAAATAGCAGTGCTTGGGCTTCTCTGATGCTTTGATTTCAAGTGGAGAATGTGAAATGTTGCATGTTATTATGGAATGTCATAAAAAAGAGCTGTGTAAACTTTTATATCAATGGGGGAACAAAGGTAGGCCTAGGTGATGATAGATATTGTTTCCTAATCAACTACTATCAAGTTCCTAATGAAATTTTGTGTATTGCTTGGCCCAAAAGTAAACCCGTTTTATGTTTTAAGATTTCAATGTACTATAGAGAAATTTTCTAGTCGTTTTGGATAACTCGTGTTTGTCTGAGAAAAATAGTACGAAAAAAAAGAAGATACGTCTTGAATTCTGAAGCAGTTGGCGAAATGAAAAAGATTGGATCTTAAAATGTGTTTGCCCAGATCAAGGTGTGACTGTTCAGTGCAGATGAAGGCTTTAGAGTCTTCAGGACTTGAATCTGCATGGGTGTGATGTCAGTCCGGATAGGATAATGCCTTTCAAAGATCATCATTGTACTCGCCATTAAGAAGCAGAACACAGTCACATACACACACAATAGAACAGGGAAGAACTCCAATGCATCTGGTTCTGGGAACCGGCTGGCTGGCCTGGCCTCACTAGCAATAAGGTTCTGGGAACTGGCAGGCCGGCATGGCAAGCAATAAGATTGGCAATCTGTTCTCTGTTGTTGCGTTTTGAAAGTAACTTTTTTTTTTACTCACTATGGAAGTCAAATTTGGGTTCTTTATCGAGTTGAGGAAATTTAATTTGACTTGTTGAAACAAGAAAAGGGGCTATGGACTGGGTTTGGAACTTCGGAAGTGGGATATTGCATGGTGATTGATGGAGGACGTGGAGTAAAGTAAACAAACTTTTTATATATAAGCTTTATTAAATTTTCTCGCCTGGTTTTCTGGAAGTGAAACGTTGACAATTGAGTGATTTAGAAGACTTCAGAGTGTTCTGTTTAAAATTCTTCTTTCAATTAAAAATTATTCATTCATGCTTTCGAATCTGAGTGGGGAGGAGATCTCAATGCGGAGGCTGACACATCAATGACGCCAAGCCTCACATGTCCTCCACCACACCCCACTGATCAGTGGGACGATGGTGGATTCTGCCTAACTGCGTGCGCTGGTTTCCTTCTTCCATACCCTCCCTTCAGTTAAAGTTCCTCTCTCTCTCTCTCTCTCTCTCTCTCTCTCTCTCTCTCTCTCTCTCTCTCTCTACTTGATACAATGAAGCGTTCATCTTTCTTTGCTTCTTTGGGTTACAACAAGGTCAGATTAGGATTACCATTAACAGAAAAATGGCTTCTTCTCTTCATGCCATTTGATTTTCTGTCTTTTCTTTTAAACCTCTAATGCTCATTCTGATGAAAAATAGAACAAATTGTTGTTATTTGATTTGCAGGCAATTCAGGTGGGTTTATGGTCAGTTTGGCTGTGTGGGTTTATCTTGATCGCCCTTTCTCTCTATGCTTCACAGCGGTTGCCTTCCCTGAAAGATCATATCAAGAAGCCAAAGCTCACCCAAATAAAGGATTTCAGAGTCCCGACCAGGCCTAACATAACTATTTTCTCTGCCCCCAACTCTTTTACTGGTTTGGTTGGGGCGAGGCAGATGTTAGCTGTTCGATCATGGCTTGCTTTATCTCCAGAGCTCCGTGTTGTTCTGTTCGGTCAAGACCCACATCTTCTTTCTGTTGTAGGTGCCCTTGGTTCGCGGGTTTTGGTCGAACCCAACATCGATTTCACGTAAGCTATTAATTTAAATCATTGATTTGATTTCTCACTGACTAATCTGGTGAATTGGGTCTTCAATATAATCTTCTAATATCCTAGCCTTTAGTATGACTGTTGATTGCTTTACGCTTGATAATTGCTTTTCTTTTTTACATTGAAGCTTTGTAATTTACTTGATTGCTTTACGCTAGAAAAGTTTAATTCATGATAATAATTCTGGTTCATTAAACAGGAGTTGGGTCGTCTTGTTTGATATGTTTCTCAGATCAGTGTCTTAGTTCCAGTTGTACGAGCATAACTAGATTGTCAACTAGAATGCCCAAACAAAATTTAAATTACACGAAATGAGAGGTCAGGAGAAAAAAAAAAAAGTGCTGAAGGAAAACGGAGTGAAGAAAGAGTTCATTAAAATTGCATTACAGGCTTACAGCACATATCACGCCACTTGGTTTGCTCGCTGGTGCTTGACATGCATCAGTAGACACTCTAAACCAGATTTTTCTAGATAAAAATTTAACCATATCTTACAACTTTTATAAAAGGGGTTTATTGCCGAGGGTTAGGACATTTTGAAGAAGCTACAATAGGAAAGATTGAGACAATTATTTCGACATGCGCTGGTTTTCTTGGACTCGTACAAAGTCATTACTTTTATTCATGCTCAATTTGACAGAGAACACAAGTAACCTATAGCTATGTTGACTCTTCTCTGTTTGTATCTAGGTTCCTGGGTACCCCGTTCCTCCATTCTATGCTTGCGAGATCACAGGCATCAATTTCGGACATTTCTGTTCTGATCGACCCGGAGACCATTCTACTTCCGGACTTCATGTCCACCCTGAATTTTGTTCACAAACTTGATCATGATTGGCTCCTTGTCGCAACATCACCAAATGTTTCCCAGTTCCCATTTTACTTGGATGAAGCTGGGCAGCACTGGTTACGAGAGGACGGTGAGCGGATTAAAGTCCAGAAGGTATGAAGGAAAAAATTGCATATTCAAACTGGATGACTCTCATGAGACAGCTTCATTGAAATGTTACTCCCTCTTCAATCAGATGCAGGAGTTTCTAGCTCAGAAGCGGCAGTGGAGCCGTTGTGAGGGGAAAATAATTATGGCATGGAACACAGGGGAGCTTCCTCTACATGCTGGAGTCCTCCCTCCTTTCTTATATGGGAAGGGGATTCACAACCACTGGATCATTAATGAGGCATTATCATCAGACTTTAGATTTGTATTTGATGCCAGTGAGGTCATTTCAAGTTTCTACCTGGATGATCCGAGTCGTTCGAATAACAAATTTCCTAGAGGTTCTGTGACTGGTGATATGAATGAGAAAAGTTGGGAGTACATGGGTAATTCCCTTCTTGGGGCACTTTACGGATCCTTGTACTTCCGTGGAGCCAATTTTTCTAACAAGCTGGTAAAACTTATCAAGTGTGATGGACATTTTCTTTTCATTGACACAGAGGAAAACATTGCTTATCCTTATAGGGATCAGGACCCATTGAGTTTATGGAAGGGAAGGATCATGAGATCCAGGAGGGAGAAGAAACGGATGGATTGCGTGGAAGTTAGCAAATCATTGGACAGAAACATGGACTGTTCTTTCAAGGAGCAATTTAATTTGTCCAAATCATTATCTCTGCAGTTCTCCTTTGAATCACTCCTCCCAATAATTGCAGACAAGGATAGGACAATTATTCTTGGAGTTGCAGGACACAGTTATCGTGACATGCTTCTGAGTTGGGTTTGCCGCCTACGTCATCTTATGATTTCTAATTTTGTGATCTGTGCTCTTGATCATGAAACCTATCAGTTCTCCATATTGCAGGTATATCTGCTTCATTTTTCTGCTTCTGCTTTGTTTTCTTAATAGTTGCTATTGGTGTTGCTTAGATTTCTCCTTTGTGTGTTCTTAGATTTATTATCTATCTGATCATTATTTTGCTGACCTAACACAATTGTTTTCTCTAGGGCTTGCCCGTTTTTGAAGACCCACTTGCTCCAAGTAATATCAGTTTCAATGACTGTCACTTTGGGACAAAGTGCTTTCAAAGTGTAACCAAGGTGAAGTCGAGATTGGTTTTGCAGATGCTCAAGATGGGATATAATGTACTACTGAGTGATGTTGATGTCTACTGGTTTGAAAATCCATTGCCATATCTTCGCTCCTTTGGCCCTGCTGTTTTAGTTGCACAGTCTGATGAATACAATGAGACAGGTGTTTGTTCTTAACAGACTACCCTTTACTTTCCTATAGTAACTGTTTCAGATTCCGGATTGCTTTGCTTAGAAACCAAAATTCATCTATTGTACCATTGTTTACTATCATTATCTGACAATGTTTCATGTTAAATCTGCTTGTCTGCTGATATGGTGTTCTATTCCTTACAATTGACATCTTATTTACAGGACCCATTAACATGCCCCGGCGCTTAAACTCTGGTTTCTACTTTGCGCGTTCTGATGCTGAGACAATTGCTGCAATAGAAAAAGTGGTGAAGCATGCATCAACGTCCCCGTTATCAGAGCAGCCAAGCTTCTACGACATGTTATGTGGGGAAGGTGGGCGTAACCGTGTGGGTGATGACAGGTGTCTTGAACCTGAGACAAATCTCACAGTTCATTTCTTGGACCGAAATTTGTTCCCAAATGGGGCATATCAAGGCCTGTGGGAAAAGGCAAATGTAAAAGCAGCCTGCAAGAAGAAGGGGTGCATAATCCTTCATAACAATTGGATCAGTGGGAGGAAGAAGAAGCTTGAAAGACAGGTCTTGTCCGGGTTATGGGTGTATGATGTTAGCACAAGAATGTGTCTGCAGAGCTGGCATGGGACCAAATTGACAAGGTCTCTCTGAAACCTGGTTATTCCTTTTGAATTTTTTCTTGTAGACCAACTTTGGGTTCCATGTGGAGAAAACAAGATAAAAGTCCAAGTCAACTTCAACTTTGCTAAGAACCTCTATTTCAACGACGCTTCTCATACAAAAGTATTAAAATAGAGAGAGCCGGCCATGAAGATAGTTCCAATGAAACCCAAGATTCTGGACTTCTTTCTCCTCAGATGATTGGATGAGGATGCAGAACCCAGAGTAAAAAGGCTTTCAAATGCTGGCAATGCTGAAAAAGTGTTCCTGTTTTGAGAGAACCCGGAACATCGACAGAGAATCAAGACGCAAGAATGGACTGGATGAAGCTTCAATAACAACGAGCTTCAGCTTACAACAGAAAGACTTGTATGTAAGGATCGTTCGTAAGGGTGGGTTTGTTGATCTGTACAGATATGCAGTTTCTGCATCCCAAGTGATGGAGAAATATCCTGGGATGTGCGTTACACGGCCAGAAGTCTTCAAGCGGCCTCACGAGTCCCTTGTTCAGCCAGAAGAGAAGCTGCAGCCAGGCCAGAAATTTTATTTAGTTCCTCGTAGTACAATACAGAAACTGAAGCGTAAATTCCCAGAAATGTTGCAAGTAGAAGAATCCACAGGCATGAGACTTGAAGAGGAGTTGAGTGGGAGCAAAATGGTGGCTGTAGAAGATGAAGATTTTTCGGCAGAGTCAATTTCTGCAAAAGATTTCTTTGTCTCTCCAGAAAGGTGGTCTAGAAGTGTTCTTAGAAGATCCAGACAAGAAGTAAAGAAACCATTTGTACCACCCATCAAGGGAGCAAGAATGTGGCAGGGATTAGCGTGGGAACCGAGCCTCCCTACTGTTAAGGAACTGTCTCCTTGAATTTCTAAGTCTCTGCTGTGCATGTTTGAGAATCAAGAAGATAAATGATGGTAAAAAAAAGGCGTCAATTGAGATATTAGAAGAAGCTCTAAAGGCACAATCCACAGAAGATGTAGCTCTAGATACAGTTGAACGGAGAACTAAGATTTATATTGCAAATTTGGGAAGGTATAGCTGCTGCTGCTGCTGCTGATGATGATGATGATGATGATGGACTGACGGTGATGAATGATGATGATGCTCCTCACAAGCAACTGAATTGTGGTGTTTGTATTTTGACTTCAATTATTGTATAGGAACCTAAATGTGCAAATGTTTATGTCATAATGAAGTGATGTTGTTCTCTGCTTAAAAAAGGAATTTGCGTTTTTATAGTGTTTAGAACCCTTGAATGTTTCCATAGTATTTTCCATTTCAACAATCTTGGATAGTCCTCGAATTTATAGGAAAACCTCAGCATAAGATCTTAATCATCTAAATACAGAATACAAAAGGAGAATTTTCTTTTCCTTCTTTTGGTTTTAGTTTTAGTCTTCTTAATCTACATCTCAAAGTAGATTTGATAAGAGCTTAGTGAGGATCCATGTGTAAAAAACAGCAAGCAATGCACCAACTGGAATTGTGACAGCCCAAGAAGCCACAATTTCCTTCACAGTCTCTGCTCTCACACTGTTCAGTCCTCTTGCAAATCCTACTCCCATTACTGCACCCACGAGAGTGTGTGTTGCAGAGATTGGAAGTCCCAACCTTGATGCAATAAGAACCACCGAAGCCGCTGCAAACTCAGCTGCAAATCCCCTTGTTGGTGTCAACTCTGTAATTTTCTTTCCAATTGTTGACATCACTCTATACCCCCACATCATCAACCCTGCAACAATTCCAAATCCTCCCCAAGCAAGAACATCAGTAGGAATTACAATCTCAGCTCCACTGGAGCTTCCTTGGAGAATTGATAATGCAGCAGCCAATGGGCCTATTGCATTCGAGACATCATTGCCTCCATGAGCAAATGACATGAAGCAGGCTGATAAAACCTGCATGTATCCAAAGACTCCATAGACAATTTCGAGCTGGGTTCCTGTTGGACCTGCAACGTCGGAGAGGAGCCCAATATTTTTATCATGGAGATTATCAGTTTCTGGCTGTAGTGATTTGGATTTGAGCAGGAGTTGACCGAGTTGCTTGTGGATAATTCTGCTGACTATCACTGCACCTGAAGTACCACAAGCTAAGGCCTGGGCAACAGCCACAAGCCAGGTCTTGCTAAGTGGGAATGCCACAAAGGAGATGCCAGTAACACCCACGAAGACGGCGATCGGTGCAGCTGCAGCAGCAGCCTGTCCTGGATTCGGGGCGCTATATACAAACTACATAGAAAAGAACCAAGACAAATAGCAAGAGTTAAATGGAGTAATTTCATTTTTTTTTTCTCAATTTTCAAAATACTTTGTGTTCATATATAGCTAAATTGAGAATATAGCGTACCCTACGGATGCCTTTGTAGACGAGAAACGACACAGCTGCTCCCAAGACAGGGGAGATTACCCACGATGAGGTCACCCGGGCTAGTGAACTCCAAAAAACAGCACCAACTCCTCCATATACTAGACCAAAACCTACCATTGCTCCTACTATACAGTGTGTAGTGGAGACAGGCCAACCATAATATGATGCAACCTGAATTAGAAAAGAAAATTCATCAATGGCAATTGAACTGTTTTTCCATGAAAGAAAAGGCCATTGAACTCAAACCAGAGATTTATAATCCATGGAGTGTATATATAGGAAGGGACCATACTGAATCTGATCTGGCCTTGATTTGCATTCAAGAAATACCAAATTATGGTATACAATGTTCGAATTTATGAAGTAATTTAGCTTGAAAGAAAAAGAAAGAAATGGAGGCTAAATGGGTTTTGGGGATGCACCTGCAACCAAGTACCAGATGCAGCCAGAGAAGAAAGCAAACCAGTGAACAGCAATGAATCCTTCCCTTGAAAAACACTAGCAACAACTATACCTTTCTGCATTGTACTTGAAACATGAGTTCCCATCAACAACGCCCCTGAAAATTCGAGCACTGCTGCAGTCATCACCGCTTGCCGAAGAGTTAAAGCACCTGAACCGACCGAAGTCCCCATAGCATTTGCTACATCGTTTGCTCCAATATTCCAAGCCATGTACAACCCAAACAACAGCGTTGTATAAGAGAGAATCTTGGTCTTCAAACCCAAGCCCGGTGCTAAAGACTTCATGAAAAAGGGAAGAGTAAGAGCTGCAACAGCAATGCAGATAGAAATTGCAGAAGCTGTACTGGAAGATATGTTGAAGGCCCGAGCCATTCCGGATTGGTTGCGGTCATTAGTCGTTTGTTGTTCTTCTTCGCCGCCTTCAGCTTTAGCGAACGACGAAAGAGATGCCAAGGGGTGAATTAGTTTAGGATTTCTTGGTCTCAGATTCAAAAAGGAGGACTTTGGTGGTTGAGGTTTGAGTAGTAGAGTACTAATCTTATCTTCTCTTTTGGAGAAGTGGGTGTCATTAAGAAAGGAAGAAGAATTGTGTCTGCAAAGGTACAGATGAGAATTATGAAGTAAAGGAAGGAAAGCTTCACTTCCTCCTCCTCCTGCAACATTTCTTGTAGGAGAGAAGCAAAGAGAGGGAGCCATGTTTGTGGTAGTAAGAGAAGAAGAGGATGAAGCAGAAGAAGAAGAGAATATCTACTAGTGTTGTTAGGATGTGAACTGTGGGCCATGGAATCTCAAGGAGAAGAGAGAAGATTAGTGAATTTCTGCCCATTTTGATTCTAAGATTTTATTTTTTTGGGATTGAAGATTTTGATTCTAAAAGTCTTTTTTGTGGATTGAAACTGAGTGGTAGATTTGCTTGTTGTGTTTGTGTTCTTTCCAACATTTACATCCACACAAGTCTAAAAACACAGGAAGAGAAAAATATCAGGAAGGGGAGACAGAAACAAGCAAGCAAACAAGCAACTAAATCCATTATCCAGAAAATCATATGGTGGTACTGTGCTTTCAATTGGCCCATCATATTCATTAGTCTTGATCATAATATTGAGTTCGGATAGGATATTAACCGATCTTTGGTTATTAAACTACCCACAAATCAGAACCTACTAAACCAAGTCTAGCAATTCCAATTCTGGAGTCAAAATATAAAGTAGAACCTGAACTAGGGTATCAGTTTCAGCTTCTATCAGTCTCGGGTACTTTCACAAGCAACTAGAATCCATCCGACTTTCTGAGATCGAAGAGCCATTCACAAGACCAGTCCAAAAATCCTGGCATTCTTTAAGTTAAAATGAAGTGAAATTCCATTTCCATGAGAACTAAATTCTACAACTAGGGAAGGCCTAAATGGCTAAATTTATAAACTGGTTTCAGTCTCAATCCCAAAAAAAATCGAACTGGAATACTTCTTGACAACCATAAGTAACAAACAATCTTCACATCTCTATCCACTACAAACGAGTTCACTAAAAATCTACTATTCTCACCAAGAGAAATAAATACAAATCTAATAAATCTTTGCAGGTCCTGAAACCTAGCTATGACTATGAGTAATAATGAGTCCCCCAACCCTTTTCAAAAAAGGTAAAATACTACACACAGTAATAAGAGAGGCAAAAATACATTTGTTCCTTACCCTAAAAACAACTAAAAAAGCTTCCCACCACCAAGTCAAACCGGAGGAACTAGTGGCGCCGCCTCCTCACCACCACCAACACCAACGCCAGTACGTGCAAGATCAGACAACAAAGTAGCAGGTGGTGCCACCAATGCATCCTCACCTAACAAAACCGCCACAACCTCTTTCATTGTCGGTCTCTGCCGAGGATCAGGATGACAACAAGCCAATCCAAGCTTCAACAAACTCTCCAACTCCTCCACTTTATACTCCCCAGCTATCCTCGCATCCGCTGCCTCACTAAGCTTCCCTTCAGAATAAAGCTCTCTAACCCAATCCATCAATAACTCCTCATCGTCCGTCCACGTATCAATCGGTCTCCTCCCACAAACCACCTCCAAAACCACCACTCCAAAGCTATAAACATCACTCGCCGCCGTAGGCGACGCCAGAACCGCCAGTTCAGGCGCCAAATACCCAAGTGTCCCCACCACTCTTGTTGTATTCGGAGCTTGACCGTGTTGGTACAGCTTAGCCAACCCAAAATCACCTAATCTTCCTCTCATCTCTGAATCCAGTAAAATGTTGCTGGATTTGATGTCTCGGTGCAGCACCACCTGATCCCACCCGTAATGAAGATAATTCAACCCCTCTGCAACATCAATTATCACTTTTCGTCTTCCTTCCCATCCCAAAACTTGTTTGGGTTTATCGAAGATCCAATGGTTGAGGCTGCCGTTGGGTAAGTAATCGTAAACCAACATCAATTGGTTCCCTTTCCTACACCAGCCTCTCATGTGAACTAAATTCTTGTGTTGGAGCCTACCCATACTTGAGATTTCCGCCATGAATTCTCTTAACCCTTGTTTTGAATCATGGGCTACACATTTTACTGCAACTTCTGAGTTGTTCTGTAAAACCCCTTTGTAGACTTTACCAAATCCACCAGACCCAAGAAGTTCTTCTTTCGAAAAACCTTTTGTTGCTTCTGAAAGTTCTTCATATGAGAATCTATGTGGCCAATACTCCAATTCCCAATCTTCTATTTCATCTTCTTCATCATCTTCACCTCTGTTTCTTTTCCACCAAAACCAATACGCAACAAAACAACAGAGTATCATGAACACTAAAGAACCGACTGTAATTCCGGCTATAGCTCCGGCGGATAATGAAGAACCCGCTGAAGATTCCGGCAAGAAAACTGGTAAACCCGAGGTGTTGATTTCTCTGGCGATTCCTGTATCACTAAAACTCCAAGCAAGAACTCTCTGTGGTTCAACCCAAAGGACTTTCGAAGCAGAGAAACCCATAAACATCTGGGTAGAAACGTAATTAGCGATTACTGGATCTTTGAAACTAATTAGAGGTCTGGACGGTCGAGATACAGCTGCCGGCGCGATTGTGACGTTAATCTCGAATTGGGTCCCATCGAATTCGATCCAAGCTCGAATATTCTGACCATTTCGCATATTAACAGGGATAAATACTCCGGTTGTGGAATTAAAATAGCCGGCTGTTCGGGTTACTGTAGATTCAATGTTGTTGAGGTCAATTCCTACATGATCATCATCTAGATCGTTGAACTCTGGATTTCTACCCGTATCGAATTCGATTGCTAAGAGAGGTGCAACTGTACGGACGGTGGAATTGGAGAAGAGTCCGAAGTACTGACCCGAAATGGCACCGGGAGGAGAGGTAGAATTGGAGAGAACAAAAGCAAGGCCAAAACCAGGGCTTGAACTGATTTGGGGGAGAACAGAGAAGACAAATGAAGTTGAGAAAGATGAGAGTGAGGTGGAATTTGTTTTGATGGGGATTTTGGATGGGTAGAAGGCTCGTCCGATGGAGAACTGATTGGTGTCGTTGGTTAATCGGATCACAGATGAGTCGACTCGGGCATCTTCGATTAGGGTGACATCGGTGGCATTGAAGGAGTTGAAGAGGAAATCAAGAGCGTTAATGGAGGAGAGGAAGAAGAGGATGAGGAGGGTTTGGTGTAACATTTTGAAGGAATTACAGTTGAATCCTCAACTTCAGAGATAGAGAAAAGAGAAAGAAGTAGGGTGGGTTGGACCAAAGGTGTCTTTTATGAGACCGGATTCTGTTGCACGCGCCGCCGGTCCATGTACGTGCCTACTGCACGCACGGTCATACTTTTAGGAATAAAGCCATATGAACATAAATTTTTTATGTTAGGGCCAAACATAAACATTATGGGGCCCACATGACTAGAATCCAATGGCTGATATTTTGTGAGTAAACTCTTCTCACCATGTAGATCATCTCTACGAAAAATCATCAAATTTTAAAACTTATAACCTCATCAAAAATTAAATGGAAGTCCTCACCGTTTATTTCTCATCATTGATTTTTAATCAATTTCAATCAATATTTGGTGGTGTTAGATGTTTTAGAATTAGATGATTTTTTTTAAGATGATCTAAATGGTGATAAGAGCTTACTCACAAAATCGTAGTCATGTGGGCCCCAGCAGTTAGTCTTACTTGACCATTCAATAAATAAAAAGAACAAATCCAAATACATGGTTATTCATACATTATTTTATAGGGCCCACTTGAAGTTGATCTCCTCGTGCATAGTTATTTATATTTATAGGATGTTCTACTCATTATATTAATCATCCGCACTAAAAATTAGCACATTCTTAAATTTATAATCTCTTCATATAGTGATTGGAAACTTCTAAAAAACAACATTGATTGAGTTATTTAATTTATGATTAATTTTAATTAATAGATGATAGCGTTACAGATTTTAAAATGAACTGATTTTTGTGACGATAGAATGTAATATCCTAACTTAAAATCTAACTTAAAATCATTCTTTCAATAATAAAATTTGTATAAGTTTTGATTAATTTCTTTATTTCACCCAAATTACTTGGAATAAGTACAACTTTGTTGAATAATCTTTTAGAATAATGAATGGTTGAGAAAGACACTTAGGGAGACCTAATGTGGTCAATTATAATCAATATTTAATATTAATGTTAAGAAAGGCAACTTCCAGTTCTAGATAACCATGGAAACTGAATATACTTATCCTAATTTTAACTTTTGATCTTCTCAAAGTATAAATCATAACCGGTCTTTTGATCATTTTGTTATAAGCTCATAGGCATATGTAAATAAAAACAAGTATACATAATTTATAAAATTACATATAAACCATTAGTTCGAACCTCAAAAAAAGCAAGCAAAAAAAATAATGAGGAACATTCCCTTCCATGGGAAGGGATCAAAAAACCGAAAGAAAACAATGGTTGGTTAATCAAAGGAAACAACATTTATATAATGGAAAGCAGAAGATGATGATGATGATGATGATCGGACCTAAAAACAGCCATTCATGTTCATGCATTTTTTTAATTTTCTTACAGGTATTTTTTCCTTAATTTCTCTCCGAGTTGTGAAAAGATACCGGCCACAAAACGCTTATGAGAAAATTGTTCTTTAATATGCGTGTCGTGTTGTGCTGCTGTTGCATTTAGTGAAAAATTATCATTGTAGACGGCACAATTAATCAAGAATAATATTAGAATGCCCGTACTTTTTGTAGGAAAGTCAGCCCGCATTCTAACCGTAAGGTCATTACTCTCCGGTGATTTGCATCACATTTCGTCTTTTCTAAACTTTGAGGCATGAACTGTCCACCTATAGGCAGGATGTAAATTCCCCATAAAGTGCGGACATTCTAGCATCACCCATTAATCAAATCCAAGTGTTCTTTCTCCTCTACTATTCACAGGGGTAGAAAGAGACTTAATTATCACTTTCAAATCCATTTCGTTTATTTTTATTCTTAATCTAACTGTGGACAATAACAAATACTATTAATTGTATTAATTGGCACCTACAATCGACGTTGTCGATGATCTGGGGTGTACTTAGTAAGCTGATGTGGTACTAGTACTAGAGATAGAATATGACTGAATGAATTAAACAATTTTATGTCGTGTTCGTTTGTCGAATTTTCCTTCCTAGAGAGTCTAATAAAATGGTTAGGTGTTTACATACAGTAGGTTGTTTGACTTTCTTTATTTGGTTTTTTCCCAAATTAGTCAAAAAGTCAAAAATCTGGAATTAGTCCAACACGACTCACTAGACTCGCTACAGAAGACAATTTATGGCTTATGTAGGCTCCAATTTTTGGCCGTTGGATGTGTCCAAACTAAAGTGGGTGGGAACATCAAAGGGCCAAACACTCGATCTCATGTAACAAATTACCAAGTACAAAAGTCGTACCTATAACAGTAAACCAGCATCTCGATCCGCTTCCTAAGATAGACCATAGACCCTATAACCAATTCTTTTCAAACCAGACTTATTAATTATTATTATTATTATTTTTTTTGAGTTGATTAAATTATTGCAGTATTGCCTAGCTAAGAATGGGATACATAAATAATAAAGATACAAACAGGCATTTGAGAAGAGCAGAAAATTGTTATAAACGTCTGAAAAGAGAAGCCTCAAATATGAAACATAAAAGTCGTTACTACTACGAATGAGGAAAAAACAGTCAATACAAACCTACATAGCAATATTAAAATCGTGAAATTTGAACCCGCAACCTCCTTACAAAAAAAAAAAAAAACCAATCAACTTGACAAAGGATTTTTGGTTCAAACCAGAGTTACCCTGTCGTTCATCACCGCTCTTTATTGCTAACCAATGTGTTTAGTATTATGTGGACGGACTCAGTCATGGTTCAATGGGCTCTCGAACCTTTTGAGTTTTGACCTACAACCTCTCAATTTGTTGGGTAGGCTTTGTTTTAAGGCCTGTTGCTTTTGAATGAGTTTTAATTTTGCTCCTAAATGGGCTAATTAAACATGCCATACGCAACAAGCGAATCAACCCCATTCACACATCCATTCGATTAGGGCTATAAATTCATGCAGTTCTTAGCATTAGGTCCACGCACATTGGTTCCATATAAATTTCAATGGTCACCAATTACGCAAATTTGCATCTCCAAGTGATGGCTGCCCCTAATTCAGGATGGGTGTACAGCCCTACCATGGAATGTTATTTTGTGCACTCAATTTACAAATGGGCACCTTAAGTCATTTTTTTTTTTTGATCGGATGGGCACCCTAAGTCATCTAGTCAGATGTTATGTGTACAAGTGGGTGTACAAAATAGCACTGCCCATAAACCGGTTCGAAACATTTGTTCAAGCTTTGCAAAGGAAAACACTAACGCGACGGTCAGCCCAATGCAAGTTTGCACCATTGCTAATCTCTCAAAACACAAACGAACACGGTGGTCTTTAAAAATTTACTTTTTGTTTTTGTTTTTTCTCTTAAGGTAACACGATTTGAGGCTTGCAATGCCTCATCAGAACCATTGAACCCAGCAGTTGTTGGTCCTAAGAGAATATGAAACTTTTGGCATCTTGAGTTAAATGGCAGCGTCAAACTTTTGGTACAAACATATACATGCATGCATATAGCCTAAATCGTTGACATTATATCTAAATTGTCAATCTTTTATGGGCATTTTTTTGCCTACATCTCTGATACCACACCAAGCTGCTTGTACTTTGAGTAGTGCAAATTGAAGGGAATGAGATGCATGATCAGCTAGCTAGCTACGGACTCAATTGGCGGCTAAAACTAAATAGCCATGTGACCTTAATTAATTCATATAGGCCGTTGGAAGAGAATGGAATATATGTTATATAAGGGTGGGGTGGAATCAAAGGGTTATCTATCGATTCTCATCAACGTACGTAAAGACTAGTGTAGATCTGGAGGATGGTGTTCCATCCTGTATATATGGAGATCGAAATGAGATGGAGGTGGGGGACCAATGAGAATACGCCACTTCTATTGGTTAATTTAATTACGTCATGATTTGACATGGAATATTCAAAAAAAGTAATATGGGTCCTATTCCTTTGTCTACAATGTGGTCCACATGTCCCATATATCCTTGATAATTTCCCTTAAAACCAAAAAAATAAAATAAAATTGCACCTTTTTTCCCCAGTGAATGACGGTGGGAAAATGCAATAGACCTTGGATTTGCATCTTTGCTAATACTTCAGATTATTTTATTTAAATTAGATTAAAATTAGACCAGCATTAGATCAAATTAGACTCAAATTAGCCTCCAGGTATAATTTTGTGTGCAAATCCGGAGTGCCTTTAGCATTATCCATGACACCGACTCGTACCTTCATTCACGATGAAGTTGATGAACCCCTGTAATCACTTTAATTTTGGAAGGTCAAGAATTTTTATCTTGGTCGTAAATCAAACTGCACCTTGGCTGTTGGGCTAAAAAGTATTCTCCTTTTTCTATTTGCTTTATTACTAGTGTATAATACTGCATTCCGAAGAGTGCAAATGTTTCTCTTCTTATTTCACAAAATGGCCTGTCAGATTTATATATTCCACAATTATGCAAATCTCACAAATGATCCCGCAGCTCTAGAAAAGCTATTATTTTTGTTATCATCAAATATATATGCCGAACTAACAGGCCATTTGTAACCGGTAGTAATTTGTACGCGTGATCAGTCAATCTGTGATAAATACCATGTAGTCAAGGCATGGTGTGGTTCGAGTAATAGGCTTAGGATACGTGCATCTAATCTGAACCACTCGATTGAAGGATCATGATTTTGTGTACCTTAAGTGAAATTGTCATATAATTTAGTTTGCCCCTTGGTCACATGTCCATAGTATTAAAACAATGGTCCTGTTAATGTGTGCCTTGTTAAATTTTGAAGTTGTAAGTTTTTTCTAGCAAGTTAGAAGTTTTAAAATTAGTTAATTTTTTGGACGTATAATATTGTCATTACTTAAATGAATCTATAAAAAATCAGTTCAATTAGAAATCTTTAATCCTTAAAAATAACTTTAAATGTCATTTGTTAATTCAAATTATTAAATAGATTAAATATTTGTGGTGGTAGTCTTTCTTTGCACCTGGTAATGATATCTTTTCATGTGCCTGTTGGTGGAGACATTTGCTGCATTTATTGGAGACGATGCAATTACTTTTTGTTATGTGTCTCTCACATACGATGTTTTTGTTTTTGATGTATTTATGCCTTATGTAACTTTGGCATTGGTCTCCCTATTACAAAAAAAATAAAAATAAAAATAAAACTTTGAACCTCAATTATTATGACTAGAAACCAAGGTGTATATATGGAACCGTTTTTCTTGTTGTTGGCAAAAGCCTTGAAGGTTTCAAATTTAAGCCCAATTTGGTGGTCTACCTACCTGAATCTTCACCATTTGTTTTTTAAATTTGCTGAGAGAAAACGTGGTTGGCTGAAAAGTCGGGATGAAAAAGCCCCGACGCTGCTATTGGGATACCCGTCAAACACCGTTTTAAGACTAAAGGGTCCACTTAAATTTTTTATGAGATTAAAAATCTTATAATAAGATGAATTTTTAAAATGATGATTTATATAATAAAAAGAATATTTTCACAAAAAAATAAGTCGTTAGATCGTATTCAAATGGACCCCTTTAAAAGGGTGTTTGGCTTAATAGTCTAGACACCTTTCAAGGTGTTCCAATAGCAGCATTTTTAAGGGTGTCCCAATAGCAGCACCCGAGACCCCCTCATCTCACCCTCTGACTGGCTGACTCTCATCTCACCCTCTGACTGGCTGACTCTCTCTCTCCTCACTCGGTTACCCCCCTTGAATTCAATTGAGTTTGAATTGTTCGCTCATTTGTTAGCCGTTGTTTCGGTCCCCGTTTGTGATTCGGAATCTAAAAGGGTATATTCTATTCTGATTGGTGCCCACCAACCCATCAGACCTTCGTTTTTTTCAGTTTCACAACCCCATCTTTAATTTGTCAGCGAGAACTGAGAATAAAATATAAATATAAATTCAAAAAAAGTGGGTCCAACTTGAACCAGTCTCGGCAAATGACTTTCAAGAGCTCCTAGAATATATTAACTTTTGATATTCCTCCACTTCATGGATTCGGGTCGCTGGTTGTTGTAGTCTTGTTAAAGAATAATGATAGTCGTTCCAGTGCTTAATTTTGACTAAATGTTTTTGTTTTTCTAATTAATGGGAATTTTTTTTTTCTTTTTGTTTTTTTTAATTGCCCGATTTTTTAACTAAGTTGATCATTTTCACGTCCATAGATTGAAAATCAACAGAGGATTTCTAATCAATTATTGATAGAGTTCGAAAATTTAGAATAGACTAATTTTTTTTAAAGATAATTTACATGATGATGAGAAAAACATCATAACTAAAATCATCTATTGGATTGTATCCAAATGAAACCCACAAATATGTTGTCACTGAGCAACCAAATTTTTTTTTTTTTTGGTTCCAATAGCATTGCCATTTAGCTTTTATGCTCTTAACATATTTCTTAGCAAAAGAGGGCGTGTTTTTAACACTAGCTAGCTTTTCCAAAAAATACAACTGTCATGTTTTGAACCCAAGTCTTTAATGCAAGTGCCAGCTAATTTAGTTGATAAAATTTGTTATTGTTGCACCACAGATTTATATTCAAATCTTGTGTCTATCGAATAAATCAAAAAATGTTGAAAAATGTGTATAATTAAAAAAAAGATGCAGAGAAAGCACCCAATAGGTTACAACGAGAGTGACAAAAAGAAAATACTAGAGAAGACCTTACGTAACAATTATTTTCTCACAATTAAACTCCAAACCTCGAATCTAATCCCCTCAAAAGACTCCTGATGACTTGCCCAACTGAAGATGAGAGCTTTAATGTCTAAATCAAGTGCTCCTCCTTTCTCGCCCAGTCATTAAACAGTCCGTTAGTCCTTTCTGTTCATAAGATCCACCAAACAACAAAAGAAGGCAGAACAATATGAGATGCGTATGAGACCTTCATGTTGTTGATGGTTGAGCCTCCGGTGTTTGCAGTAGGTTGGAGGCAATTCTCTCTCTCTACTCTCTGATTGTTAAGGTTGTATTCTCCACTAATTAGTGACGCTTTGATCTTCACTTAGTTTAATTAATAGTGATTTTCTCTTTTACGTTTTTACTTATATTAATTTGAAATTGAGCAATTATCTCATCATAAAAAATTAAAAAAGTCTTTGCATAGACAAAATTTAATGGCATGTAACTATCCATCTCCATCAGCAACTTCCCAAAATTTTCTTCTACCGCCTCAGTATTAATATTTTGTCAAACTCATGCATCCAACTCGACTCGATCCATCAGAGTATATATGTGACAGACAACAGTGTTTAAAGATTCCAGGGTCTAAATTAACATGCAGAGAGTACGTAGTTTATTGTTCGATCGTTCTTTTTTTTATCGGGCCTCAGAGTACGTACTTTAGTGTTCCAATTAAGTCGGCCAAATTAAAGACGGTTATTTATGAATAATAGTCTTTGGTCTCTTGACACGCAAGAACAGACGCAGATAATTAAGAGTCAAGAAGAATACGACAGTAACTGATCGATCAACTTCCAGGACCCCAAAACACCCCAACTTGGCCTCTTGCGTTGCTGTGGATGATGCATGATGCTCTTTCTATCATATATGCCTAAATTAACAAATGCTGTACATGCATGCAGGCAGATATATATATATATATATATGCATTTTAAGGATTATTAGTGGCTTTAATTTCCCGATCGAATTGAAGAAGATATGTAGGATATTATTATTATTATTATTAACCATTATATATATCCAATTCCAACCAGGTGAAAGGACTTAAAAGGGTTTCATAAACATACAAAGTATATGAAAATCAATTCCAAAGTACTTATTATGATATGAAAATGAATAAATGAAATATCATATGCATATTGCAAATTAATTTTCAAATATAGCTTAAACGTATACGGATTGCATGGCGATTGCATACTAATTAAGCTAAAGTTATAAAAAAAATAAAAATTTGTTGTATGGGAAATTATATAAACCGTTGGTAAAATTGGAGTTAAATCGTAATTCCATGTTATAAGAATCGATCAGTTGATAAGAAAATGAGCTAGGTGCTAGCTAGCTAGCGTACTCTTCATAATAAATAGTTCAAAAATAATTTTAGTTAGAAAAAGAAATAATTCATCATGTGATATGTGAGTGCCACTCTATTAAAATGGTAAGGTCGCTAGGGATTAGTACCTACGACCTCGGTTTAATCCATCTTACATGCAATCCCACCCATAAAAAGAAAAATAAAAAAAAAACAAAAAAAAAAACATATCATATGGGCAGGTCTAATAATTCACGACTTGAATCGACGTCGACCATTCCCAACATTTGCATTTATAAAGTAATTTTTATGATAAAAAAGGAATTTGCACTATATATTTTATCAAAAGAGTTGAGGATTTATTAAAAAAAAAAAAGAAAAAAACTTATGGATCAGCAAAGGGGTGAGGGCCAAAAGGGTGGATAAGTATACCAATGTAAATTTGGATTGTTATGCGAAGATCAGAATCACCATTATCATCATCATCATTATCATTCTCACTACAAAACCTTATCTCCAACTACATTGGTCCAACTGAAATGAATAGTCCTACTTTCTTTAATCACTTTTTTAGTGACGACAATTCACATAAGGACGAAAAATAACCTATTTAGTTAAACCAAAAAGACGACGTCAGATTTCATAAAGACAACAACCGACTTCAAGGGAAAGAAAAAAATAAAAAAATGTATGAAGTGGCAAATCAAGTTTGTTTGATTCTTCTTGCTACAGATTTCTAATCTTTAAAACCTTCTTCGTCTGACAGAGAACCAAATAGGTTTCCGAGACTCCCCTAAAGAGTACCCACTGCTAATAAAGAAAAAAAAAATTGTAGGCGTTTTTAAGATATATAACATTAAGCTAATGTTAATATGATTTTTAGTCAAGGGATATCCCTAATTTTTTTAGAAAATTAGGGGATTAAACATAAAATAAATATGAGGTACGTGTGATTTTTTTTTTTTGCTAAACGAGTATCCGAGTCTTATTAGAGTAGCTACCTAGTCCCAAGATCAGAACAATATGAATGACTAAAAATACCTAAATTGTGATAAAAATAAGTTTGACAGTTTATTATAGTTACTATATCAATATATATCACTTTTATTCTTTGGTAACAATGGGGGTATATATATATATATATATATTTCTTAGGTCACTACATAAGCAGACATTATTATTTTTTCAAAAGCGCTAGGGTCATGAGACTCATCATGATAAAAAGTTAGGGAGAAAAAATCATTATTTTTTCATGTATGCCAATAATATTACTGTTAAGTGACCTAAAACTTTAATAAATTAATGATTCAAACCCATGTGATACTTACATTTTATGAGTGCTAATGACCCAAATTAAGGATATAGTCATATAGGCAGGTCAAGACATGATTTATTTAATCTTTATTCCCAAGAAACGGATGGTAAACCAACTCCCTCAGAACACGTTAACAGATTGCAGGTGTGGTTATAATATGCAGAAAGACAAAATGTTGAAAGTCAGGTAAGTGAAATACTAAGTATACGATTGGGTTTGATTGCGCTTGAATTCTATGAAATTTGGGTGAATTTCATAGGAATAACACAAAATTTGTTGTTCTAAATAAAACACAAAATCTTTTATTTTTTTCCCTCGGTGATGGAAAAATCATGTTATATTTTTCCTCAAAATCTATGGTCATCACAAAACTCCTCCTTAAAATCCCTTGTCCAAACAGACCGTTAATTAAACTCAGTATAGTTATACATCTTGACTCTTGATGTTTGGAAAGAGTAATATACAATTTAGAAAGACATGAATAATTCATAGGTCTAAAGATGGATCATGCAATATGATGTTCGACCCGATTAGTACACGTTTTAAGCGCGTATATATATATATGTAAGTATCTGAAGAATATCCAAATTAGGAACGCGTCACAAAACTTTTAACCTTTAAAAAAAAAAATGAATTGACTCGACCTTTTGATCGATTATTTTTTCTCGTTAAGCCCAACCTTCGTAATTATTAATTATGAGCTTAAAATTGAAGAAAAAGATTTTAAGCTGATTAATTAAAATAAATTAATTATAAAATTAATCTAGAATTACATGGTAACTTTGAATTGGCATCCGATGTTCCCGATTAATTTATTAATGTATGTACGTATGCAACTTTGGTCAAACTGGTACATGCGTGTCAAAAGGAATTGGACATGTATAACATGACTAAATTAATGTACCATGTTCTTTCGTTCTTCTATAGCTAAACTCCTTTATTAATTAACAAGTGACAAACCAACAGGAAGATGGTCAAGTGGTAAGACACTCACCTCACAAAATGGAGGTTGAGGGTTCAATTCTTCCTGGTGGCCACTCCCACAATAAGATTTTAACCAGGTCCTAGGTAGATAGGGAGGTCTAGCCTACACCCTAGGAACTAGTCGGGTGCTCAAAGAGGCCTGGACACCCTAGACCTCAAAAAAATAAAAATAAAAACAAAAATAACTAGTGACAGCCATGTTATAACTGGTAATACGAATTCACTTCGGATGCCATTCTGATATCCCTTATTTTAGAGCTAACCGAAATTGAATTTGAATCATGCCTAATACAGGATATTCATCAACAAATGATCAGCTTAACGATCATCACAATGCTAGCTGTGCTCATTTGCTTAGGCAATGGTAGAGCCAAATTTAGGCAAATGGGTGAAGTACCTCCCTTAAAAAAATTCATTCTAGGATGTTTTCAGGGTAATTTTGATTTTAGTCGCTAATATTTTTTTTTTCAAAATTAGAATTAGTTATCATTATATAGTCCCACACCTAAATGATTTAAGGTTTGAATTTTTGTGAGGAATAACAATATGATCTTTCCATCCTGAAAAATCTATCAAATTGTTCTAAAATTTTCAGACTTATAAAAAATTGATTAAAATCTTAAAATTTCGCAATTAAATATTTTTCTTAAAATTTTCAATCAAATTTTAAGTAACTTAAAATTTTAGAATTTACTGATTTTTTTTTTTTTTGTCATCATGATCAAGATGATAACAATATCATCTTTATAAAAATCAGTTATTAAATCATCTACATGGCTGTAATGAAAGTTTTAGAGTGGGGCAATGTTGTTATATGGCATGAAAAGGTGGTTTATTTTTGTTGCTTCAAAAATACGAAATGCTTGATTCTAGGAATGAGAGCTTGTGAGACCCACTTTCCACTAATTCCTATCTCTGCATTAAATATCGAATTTTGTTGTTGTGGTGCGTTTGGTTAACCCACCTAGGTAAGGAAGCTGCTAGAATCCCCAAGACCCCACTCTAAAAATTCATTCACAAGAAAAATGATGCACCTTCCCACACTAAAATTAAATACTGACCCCACCAACTCAGATCTGGACCATTGAAAAGATGGCCCACATTTTGGACGGACAATATCAGAAAGCGAGCAAAAAATCACATCGATTAGGTCGTTCATCGAGTGGAGGACCAATTTATCCATCAAGATAATATTTTGCTTGGTTGAAACAATAAAAAAAAATATTTTATTTAATAAAAATATGTATTTATGTGAGTAGGGAGCATTATTGTCAGTACACATTAGAAGCATACAGCATATTCCCAAATTAGTCCTTTTTGGCCGTTGGATGATCCTCGCACAAATTTTCATACGTATTAACTTGTATTATGTTGGAATCATCCAACGGCCACAAAACTTATCAACTCATGATTTGCATATCAAGGCCACAAAATTCAAAAGGTATTGATATGCCCGGCAGCTTCCCTCTTCGAGTTCAAGCTTTATGACCGCTTGGTGTTATATAGAGATTTGTGCAGTAAATATCTATCGGTTAGGAATGTGAGTTAGAATTCTAAAAGTTAAAACTAGAAACTGAAAGGACGAGGTTGAAATTGCGTGTGGATTTCCAGTTGATATAACGTGGGTCCCGCGGGTCCCACTTTTTATTTCCAAGTCTCCGTGAAAATTTCTATAAATGAGGAGCCCAGGGTACCAAGTAGAGGCTTGAAGGAGGAACCACTGCCTACTCGAGCAAGTCTCTCTCTCCTCTACTCTCTCCCTTTCTCTCTCTACTTTCTCGCTCCTCTCCGCCCCCTAAACCCTCCTCTCACATTGACTCCAATCTGAACTGTATCTCGTCAATCCAAAACCCTAAAAAGCATGGTAGGAACATCTCCCGTCAGAAGCAATGATAGCGTCAGCACCGTTAAGTTTCTGTGTAGCTACGGTGGCAAGATTCTTCCTCGTTATACCGATGGCAAGCTCCGTTACGTCGGTGGAGAGACTAGAGTTCTTGCCGTCGATCGATCACTCTCGTTTGCAGGTTCGTTCATTGATTTTGTTTTTCTTTTATATTTTATGTTTTGATTATTTTAGATTCTAGATTAGATTATTCGATGGATTAGCGAAATTTCGGGGATTTAGAGTGAGATGTTTGGATTTGTTATTTACAGAGCTTTTGTTGAAGCTTGGAGAATTGTCTGGATCATCTGTGAGTTTGAGATGTCAGTTGCCGACCGAAGATCTAGACGCCTTGGTTTCGATCACCTCAGATGAGGATCTTGCTAATCTCATCGAGGAATATGATCGAGCAAGTAAAGCAGCATCTTCTACTTTTAAGATCAGAGCTTTTCTTTCCCCTCCAAAATCGATCAAAAAAATCTCTCCTCCTCCGTCAGCTACGTCATCCGTTGTCGATGGCGTCGGATCTCGTTCCTCGACTCCACCAGGCAAGGCAGCTCCTCATTACTGTGTCCGTCAGATCTCAAAACCGATCCAATTTCCGGTCTATTACGAGAAATCTGGTGGATCAAAGCTCATTTACTACGTTGCACAGGGAAATCCTAGGCCGATATACCTTGTACACAACGGCAACTACTGGCAATAACTTTTAATTAAAAAAAAATCCAAAAACTAGTAAAACCGAAGGAAAAATATGAACAAGAAGAAGAAGAAAGTTTGTTTTTTTGGGTGTATTTTTACTGTAAATCGTTTCGAAAGTGATTCTCAGAAGTATCAGAACCTATGAATGCGTATTCAAACCAATTTTGATTTTGGATCGTATTTGATCAGTGTGGCATGATCCTTCAGTTTTTGTGCGCCATTATTTTCATCGATCCTTATCGCTATTCTCCACGCCGTTAGGGTTCCGTGTTCCGTATCGCCGTATGTGTATTTTTCTCCGGTGCTACGTTGATAGTTGTTCCTGATTTGTGTATCCTATCCGTTATCTTCTCAAAATTTTCTGGATCCTTATTACACGCGTATTGATTTCTGTGGAACGTGTGCGCCTCATCCTTTCGTGCTGTGTAACGTGTCCGTTGGCCACATGTCACGTCTGGTTATTTCAATTTTTTATTTTTTGGATTATTTTCAGTTTCTGATTTTAATTGTTCTTATTGTATGATATTTTGATTTTATTGTTTTTTTTTCGCTGGTTGATGATTTTATTTATTTTTTGATCGGCGCAGGGTGATGATATTGAAAACAGGGCTGGAGGATGAAGGATATTTGGTTGGCTTGGTGACGACGTAGACAGCTGTGAGAGAGGGAGAGGATAGGAAGGAGGTAAAATTTTGATGGAAATTGTTTTGTCTTGATAAAGCTTTTCGTCCGGCAAAGAGAGTGATATTTCTGGTTTTAATTTTTAGGTAACAGTCATGGATCCCCACTTGATGAGTACTCTTTTTCTTGGCCAGATTCAGATAATTGATTGGAGCTCTGGTTTGGTGGTGGTGGTGCGAAATTAAGTTCCATTTCTTCTTCTTCTTCATCCCCATTCATTTGTAATTTTAAGGGTCTTTTTCTTGAAAAGAAAAATAATTGGAGAAGGGATGCAACCAATTACACAAATTTTTGGTGCGTCTTTGGCAGATGTCCATAGAGTTCAGAATTTTCGATACAGAAATAAGAGAAGAGAGAGAGAGAGAGAGAGAGATGGGGGGGCCATGACAGCTGTTAATGGAGATAGCTTATTCTCTTTGGGAAATTGAATAATGAAAGTTTGGAGCCTAGTGACATGGATATGGGGCCGAAGTTGTGAAGGGGGAAAGGGGCTGTCCCGAATTTTTGATTGGGTTCTTCTAAACAGAACTCAGCTACAAAAGCATATTTGCATCAGTTCAAAAGACACACTTTGAAAGAACTAGTCTCTTCCTGAACTTCAAAACCATAAAAACTATTAAATTACCATTTTAGTAAAAATAAACAAAAGCTTCATCAACTTACTGGAAACGAGGTGGAGAAGGAATATAGAAAAACAAGTGTAAGGATTAAGGAATAAGTCTGATGGTACTACTTTGAACAACATATCTCAAAGAAAAAAGAAAAAGAAACTTTGATGATTGATTCTTCTTCTTAATAAAGAAAGAATTATGTTACTTGTAATTAATTAATAAATAAATAAAAGATTAATTATTAAGTTAATTGGTCAAGCCTCTCCTCCTCTTGAAGGTTGTGGAGGCAGCTATTTTGGAACATTTCCTGGACAGTAGTACTGCAGTCTAATGGTGGAGGCAATTTGGATCATTTCCTGGACTGTTGCTCCAGATTTAACAAAACCATTGAAGGGCCTTGTCCTTAGTAATCAGAACCCTGTATATGGGTGATGCTCCCGCTCTTGAAGGTCTTCTACAATTAAAAACATTTTTTAATTGGTCACTTTAGCGCTCCTGCTCCTAGCTCTTTTATCTCAGCGCTCTGGTACTTACGTCTTGTCTTGTTTATCTATAATAGGATCGTGAGTCGTGACTCACTCAGAGATCAAAATATTCAATAGCACATTCTCTATTGGTTCACCTACTTTTAACGACTTCATCATCATGTTCATGGTGATAGTATGTATCCCCACCATCCACTATGGGTTCAACTCAACAGTGTTTAATTTAATTTTCCAGTGCAACAAAAGGGCAGGCAGCTGTATTTTCAATCTTAAAAGAACCAAGGGGTTGGAACCGTACCAGTACCTAACAATAACCAAGTAATTTAACTACTCCTATGGGCCCATTTGCACCCACCGTGAAGCAGAGTATTTAACTGTTCAGAATGATATTCAATCGGGTCGTTCACTTTGATTTCACACGGTGAGAGAAAATTCAATATTTTGTGGCCGACGTTATTGTAGGTACTTGGAACTTGGAAGACTCGAGATAGGTGAGAAGAGGATTATCTATCAATTTTGAGATCAATAAATAAAGTTCTCTCTAGTCAGTATATCCGAATTTTGTGCCACATAGTCGGGTGGAAAAAAGTTGAGCATAGAAAAAGAAGGGACATGGAATCATTTGGGTTCACAAAAAGAATCAAATCATATTTGGTTATCGCTGCAAATGAAACATCTGGTGGCTCTATGGAGCTTTTTTTTTGATCAGAACTCTATGGAGCTTTTATGAATGATGTTAGAGGGACCGAATTTTTATATCCAAGTTTTTACTTTTTAGTTGGCACAACCTAACATTTTAATCTTCATCCCACATAATAATAAATAAATAAATAAATAAAGACTTTTTTTTTTTTTACTTTGTTTGTATTTAATTACAAAGCAGCATGGAGATGATCATGTATTGATTTCTAGTGAGAATGATATATTCATTTTGATCAATTTCATAAAAATGTAAACAGCATTTTAAAATTTCTGACCACGTGATAAGTTGATTGAAATTAAGCTTTCTGAACCATCCACCTCACTATTTAGAGCTTTAAACCCATGTTTAGTGAGATAATCAACATGGTAACGAAATCATCCTCACACATAATTAGTTTTTGGATCATTTCCATGCAAGTACCCTCTAGTAGGTTATAAACAGAATACAGAATAAGTTGGTCGAAACAAGTAAAAAATTGAGTAGAAGACCACTTTTGAGAGTGGTTGGAAGCATGGGTTTTCATGGTCTAGGTCTTGGTATTTTGTGGGATTCCTCTTTAAAATAGCAATCTAGTTCAAAAAAAAAAAAAGATGGATATCATTAACCATAAAATTTTCCTAGTTGCTACAACATGGATGAACATCTCTATGAAAAAACCTAGTCAATGGGTTAAGCGTATCTCTGTGAAAAACCTGGACATTGTTACAGCAAATTTGCAGGTTACCGCGCAATCCAGATGCAAAGGGTTAGTTGCTGAATAAAAGATAAGAAAACAAGGAGAATATCATCCAACACAGGAATGGAGAGTTCAGGCTTCAGGTTCCCAGAGTTCGTAATCCATATAGCCATCTATAATAGTCTTGACTCTTGATTGCAACATGCCCATGTGAGATGTGCACACATCCCACTTGAGAAGGATATGCTAGACGCCTAAAATCTTTGTTAGACTACTTGAGGCAGTGAAAGTCAACTATATTGAGTGTCAGATCCATATTACTTCTTATGATCATACAGCAGAAAGTTTTCGCAAAGGAAGAAGACCGATATACAAACATACTTCTTGAAACAAGAGTTTACCGCAAAAGTAATAGCACTGGGCCACTGATGGTCACTGCTTGCAGCATGATCAACCGGTTTCCTGCTCAAATTCATCACCTTCGGACTCCTCTGCGTTGTCAGCATCATCATCATCTGCATCATTGTCAAAGTCTTCCTTGTCATTGTCTACAGTTGTTTTCCCAACAACAACTAGGTTGATGTTTGTCTTCCTGATTTCATTATACTGCAATAAGAAAGAGAAAAGAAAAAAGGAAATCCATGTAAGTGATGTCTGCAGGCAACTGGATACATTATAAAGATTCAGTTAAGTCACTCGCCTAATGCAGGTATTATTTGCGAATCAGAAACAGGAATATAAGAACACTGGATAACCAGAGAATATGCACTCTCCAAAATAACACTTCTATTTCAAAATCACCACTGCGCACGTCCAAAGAGCTTGTCATACAAGAGTCCATGCCATGCAAGGAGCTCAGCTCGAGCAGAACTGCAACTAGTCTACACAGAACTTTCTTGAGGATAATCCCTATCCTTACAAGAGTCCCCCTTTAAATAGTTGCTGAGAACTGTTTTTGTGATGGAATCTATGGACAATTGTAAGTTGCTAATTAACTATAAATAAAGAATTACACACATCAACAAATGTGCAGAAAACTTTTAACTTTCTCATAGTCAAGAAGAAAAAGTAGTAACTCTTAAATCTAAACCTATAGTCTTATGGACCTTTTTCTGTTCCTTGATCTAAGAATGGAAGAATCTTAGAGATTAGTCAAGAGGAAGGGATTGAAACGATACATGGTAGGATTGAAATGGAAAATAATGGGAACGAAATAGTGAATGATGAGACTTAAACAAACATTGGAGTAAATGTAAAAGAAAAAATAATAGATGAGTTTGGATGATTTTTAACACTATTGTGAGGTGCTTGACGACTATAATAAAATATATGGGAAGCAATTATTCCCAGTGAAGAAGAGATTGCCAAGGAAATAAATGATAAGGAGTTAAAAAAAATGTGACCATTTCATGTGACAGATCAAGCAAATCACATAAGAATTCAAGCAATGTCCTGAAGTTGCATCCAAGCATAAAAATTGATTGCAAGGCTCACCTTAGGTTAGATACATGCTTCCATGGAAGAGCCCATCACATTCACTTTTTATGATTGGATGCGATTTCAGGACGTTGCTTGAATTCCTTTGTGATTTGCCTGATCGAGCATACAAAGTGGTCACATACTTCAACTCCCCGTCATTTCCCTTCATTGTGATATCTTCTTCATTTGGAACCCTAATTGCATCCCATCTGTTGAAATAGTCAAGCACCTCAACAGAAATATAAAAAATCAAACGAACCTCGCATCTTTTGTACTTTTTTCCTTCGACATTCACTTTTTCGATTTCAATCCCACCATATATCATTTTAATCCTATCTCTTTCTTGACTAGTCTCCAAACTTGAATAGTTACTTGAAGATCCTTCCATTCCTATATCATTTAACATGTTAGCTTATATATAGAACATAACTTTCTTGATTAATCTCCAAAACTCTATGTGAAACCCTGTCACTAGTATCGTCGGTGCGTTTTACACTCTTCCACAACTCTATTTAGTTTATTTATCTCTAATGATGTCAAGTTCATTAGAGAACGAGGATTTGAAGTGTTTTCTATCTTCAGTCAGTCATTTAATACTTGGGGAACACGTCCTACATCTTGTTAGCATCTCAATTAAGATAAGGGGGCGAAGTTTGCTCTAAGACAACACACATGCACTGTTGGGATTAGAGATTACAGATTTGCAAACTGCTTTCTTTTCCTACAATATTATTGTGATTGATTTGTTTCTCGTCGTTTTAGTTTTATTTAATCAAATAATTTCATGAATTAATCATTGCCAGCAAACCACCTTAGAGGGAGATAGCAATCCCCAGATTTTCAAACCTATGAATTCTTGAACAAACTACTTACCAATCTCTAACTAACTCCCTACATTAAGTTCCTATAAAAAAAAACTAATACCCAAAAAAACCAAGAAACCCACCAACACTGTATAGAACCCCACATCCATACTAATATAAAAACACAGTAACCTTTCAACATTTCCTTCTAAAACCTGAATATGGACAATTCAGACTAACAAGATCTGTTTTACTGCTTGATTTGAGATGTTTAAGCCACAAAATGATTAAGAATTTAGTGTTATTATGCGAAAGAGAAACCCGACTTTGATGGATTCTGAGCTCTAATAGCCAAAATTAAATTAAGCTACTGGGGGGGATCACCTTTGTGCACAAAAAAGAGTCAAATGATCTAAAACCCATAGCACCCAAAACTTCATTCATGCAGCTACTACTAGTTCATCATCTTCAGTACGATCGAGAAAATTAAAGATGATAGGCCCCCAACAAAAAAGAAGGAATAAATCGTAAAAGGGAGATGATGATGGGGAAGGAAGTAACTAAAAGAAAAGAAGGGTAGATACCTTGTGTTGGAGATCTGACTCCTCAAGGGCCAGGAGGATCTCGTCGCTCTGAGGGTGGGGCCACTGCGGGGGAAGCAGAACCGATGACGGTATCATACTCGTCGATGATGGGTACTGCGTCATGAATGCCGGGAACTGTAACATCCTCTCTCTCTCTCTCTCTCTCTCCTCTTTCTCCTCTTTTGATTCTTGTTTTCTATTTGCTTGCCGCGCTCTCTTGAGGGCAGGATAGAAGAAGATACACGGACCTGAATCCTAAATGATTGATTTAATAGGGCTTTTTGTGCGGACCTGGGGATTAATTTGAGTTGGGCCAAAGACCCATATAGTAATGGTTATAGTCCTCAGGGATCGGGTCGGCCCATTTAACTGCCAATAATAGAATGCGGGTGTTCATAAAGGCACCCTTGTTTTCATTTTTCAACTCATTAGTTAGCTAAACAAGTAAGGAACCCCTAGCTCAAAACCATTTTTTTTGTTTTGAAAAAACAAAATATAAAGTTTCTATGCAAGCCAATGGTATCAATCGAGATTATGTGGATGAGTACGTCTTTGCAGCGTCAATTATTTTAGAATGTTGAATAACTTAACCATGTAAGCATTAGGAGGAAATGATCAACTCCTAATAAGAAAGAACGTTCACTGCAGTTATTGTAAGAATATAAGGGTTAAGTTGGCAATAATAGGATAACTAGATGAGCTATAACCACCTTGGCCATAAAAAGTTGGTCGCCATGGGCACAAAACAACCAATCGAAATTTGCAGTTTGACTCAGCAACATATTGTCAAGTTATGTAATGAATAATATTCCATACTTAATTGTTAAGTGAGGTCATAAAGTCTTGCCATTAGATTACCAAAGTAGAGTTTTTATTGTTTTACTTAACATAGAATCATTTTCTTTTCTTTTTTTTTTATCTGACAAGAAGGAAAAAACAATTGAAAATAAACTTCGAACCATCACCAGCAGTCATACTAACTATGACCGATGGTTTAAATCATTTGATTATTGTGAAATGGATCCTCGGTGATCAAATCACCCTACAAGTCCTTGGTGTAAGTCAAATTTAGCGGTGTGCATTTGAAACTGGAGATTTTATAGCAGACTACTTTTGAATATTTTTTTTTAATTTATTTAGGTTGAGATTGTTTTAGGTTTTATGAGAAAGAACACATGCGTCATTTATGAAAAGAAAAAAAAACTTTTTAAAAATGCCAAGCAGTGTTCTTGGGGGCCACTTGGCATTAGAAGGGACACCCCCTCCCTTCTGATGCTAGGTGGCCCCCAGGACACCGCCATGTATTTTCTAAAAAGATTTTTTTTTTAAATGACAAATGTATGTTTAGTTTTTTTATTATTATTATTATTTTTTTAACAAACATTAAAAACCACTGATGTATAACTCGAAAATCTAGGCCAAAGTTGGTAAGCCAAATTTGGCTTTTAGCCTTGAACCAATGTGAATGGCCTAATACTGAGTTGGTTCTGACTTCTGAGTGGCGCCCTTCTCCAAAACAACGGCGCTTTTATTACACTCAATAAAAAGGAGTTTAACCTAATAGGACCGGGTTGTCTGAAATCCAACCCGATCCGAAACCCACCATCAACTCTCCATGTTCGGTAAAACCTAAACAGGGCATCACAAACCCTTGGCTATGCACAAGGAAGCGCTGCTAAAAAGTGCTAACCGACTATAACCCTGAGAATTTGTTTTCTGCAATCCTTGGAGAGCCCCTAAAACCCTAAACCCTAACTCCATTAGAGAGATCAGTTTTCTCTTTAGTTTCGGTGTTGTAGAGAAGTCGAATTCAAGATGCAGCACGATGAGGTCATTTGGCAAGTCATCAGGCACAACCATTGCAGTTTCATGGCCAAGTAAGTCTCTTCATTCACACACAAAAAAAATAGTTATCTTTTTCTTAGTTCTGTATTTGTTCATCTCCAGATTTTAAATCTCGTCTGGGTTTTTTTTTTTCAGAATCGAAACTGGAATTTTCTGTCGAAACCCATATAACGTAACTGGAATTTGCAATCGAAGCTCCTGCCCCCTCGCTAACAGTCGCTATGCCACCATTAGGGATCACGATGGTAAATATACGTCTGTATGATTGTATTAAGGTTCATGGGTAATTGTTGAATCAAGGATTGGATGATAAAGGATTTGGGTTTGACATTGAACTTCATATATATACTGCCTTTGTTATGTACAGGAGTCTTTTATTTATATATGAAGACAATAGAAAGGGCTCATATGCCAAATAAATTATGGGAAAGAGTTAAACTACCGAAAAACTACGAGAAGGCACTTGAAATCATTGACAAGCATATGGTATTCCACTTTACCTGGTAATTTGATAAGGGCTTTAATTACATTGTGTTGCAATTCATTTAAAAAACCTAATCTTGCTTAATTTATTTGGTACTTTACAGATGTACTGGCCAAAGTACCTTCTGCATAAAATTAAGCAACGTCTCACCAAAATGACTCAGATGCGAATACGCATGAGGAAGCTTGCTTTGAAAACGAGGTACACTTCTCTTGATTTGATTGCACAAAGTTGTGGTTCACCATGTATGCTCTTTCTATTCTATGTAATCTAGAGTAGTTTTGACAGGAATACAAAATAATTAAGAGCTCATTTGATTACAGACATGTCTTAGGTTCAATTTTCGAGTACTCTTTATGTTGCCAGCTAGCTCAATTGAAGCTACCTAACTAAATTAGCAGAAATCATTATTCAGAAGGATTGGACCAATGTAATTGATGTAGTGATATCATAAATTGACGATCCCGACAAGTTGGAGTTGGGACCATGCATAACGTGCAAAGGGAATTATGCTAATACCAAAATGATGGGAATCATATGTATCCAGCTATCTCTAGCTCTGACATGTTATGAAAACTACTAAAGCTATTTTCTTGATACAGTTACCTTGATGTTTCTTGAAGATGGCTTCTAACTTGGGAATTTCTCTTGTTTGGTTTATGCTTCTAATATAATTTGATGTTTGGTTTTGTTTGTTGTCTCGCAGGGAGAAGATAATGACCACACCAAGGAAGGAGAAAAAGAGAGAGGCTAGGAGAGAGGAGAAGGCTGAAAAGGCGGCAGTTTTGGATAAGGTTATCTGTTGGTTCTATATTAATGCGAGCTTTAAGTTTTGTCGTTCCACTTGAGTTGGTATTGATATTGTTAAATTTGTTGCAGAGCATTGAGAAAGAATTGTTAGAACGTCTCAAGAGAGGAGTTTATGGTGATATATACAACTATCCTGTTCAAGCATACAATAAAATTCTTGACATGGAATCAAAGGATGAAATTGAAGATGAAGAGGAGGAGGTATGATGTGGGAAATTTAATATAAAATTAAGTAAATAATTATTGATACAAAACCATTATTAGTCTACATTTGATATATTTTTCCATTTGTGTTCTACACTTAATTACTTAAGATATATCTGTGGACTTTGTCCTATTTATGCTAAGCAGGAACCTGAAATAGAATATGTTGAAGGCTATGAAGAACTTGAAGAGGAAGATGACATGGAAGATTTTGGTGGCCTTGCAATTGATGAGTCTCTCAAGGATGATGATTATGGTAATTTTGTTAGGATAATTCAGTACGATTTGGTTTCTTCTAGTAATCCATAGAATGGATGTTTCTTACCACCTCATTCCCCCTTACATATACTGATATACGTACAAAATTTTGTGTATCGTGGTATTTGTTTCTATTTATCTTTTATCGAAATACAAAGATCTGCTTCAATCAGCACTAGTTAATGATGCAGGGGGCATGGGTGAAGATGGTGAAGATGATGAAGAGATGGATGCACTTGAGCGAAAGAGAGTGAGAAGAGGGTCAGAACCGGCTGTAGGAAAACATGAGAAAGATGGACATGCCAAGTCGAAGAAGAAGGCTAGAGTGCTTGTTGAGGTAAAAGTCTATCACATATTCCATCTTCATGTAGCACACATGCACCCATTGTCCATTCATGTATCTTATGCCTGTGAATGTGGAAATTTATTCCGCTCATTTTATTTAATATCTTATTGGTGGAGAGAAACGTAAATAGTCCTGTTAGTATTATCCGATAACCTCCGGTTAAGATAACATGTTAATTCTCACTTACACAGCTGACTCAAAGGCCAACAGCAACCAGTTCTGGTGCTTAACTCACTCAAAAATTCTAAAACCTGCTGATTTGCTTAAGTAATCTTATGACTCTTACCAAAGTACAGGACCTTTGTTCTTAAGAAAGTTTAGCAAACACCATTGATAAATTCCTAACACAATCTAGAAGATGCTGCCTACTCTTACTGGCCTTGGGAATCCATGCAGAGTAAGGTTAAAAACTTGGACTCTTGAGTGCAGGTAGTTCAGCATTCTGACCAGTTTCTAACTATGACTACCAACATATAGATGACGGGTCAGGAACCCAAGTCAACAGTGAGTCAGGCTGGGACAGCCTATATCCTGAGTCAAAACACGATTGTAGAATGAGTCAAGGCTGAGTCGACCCAGTCAATGTGATCCAATCTCATTGGTATTTTTCCAGGACTTGGACTAGCCTGAGATACCTCTGCTCAGTGGATTTGTACTTGTCCAAGTCTTAAAATCATGATGCTCAGTGGACTTGGACTAGCCTATGCAAGTAAGTTGCTAAACACGGCAGAAAAGAATAGTCTAGTGCCATGTTACAAAAACATCAAGGCCCTAATACCCCCTCTCCTCTTATCCTACAAATGGAGGATAAATGCCTAACCGTGGCTTTGAGAAACAGAAATGAGTCGGCCGCCATGGTACACCCTACCTTACAGGACCCCTGTGCCCCATAACTTTTCCGGAAAGCGGCTTGCCAGCTCCAACTTTAACCGTTTGTAGAGGTAGATGAATTTCAATACCTGGAAGTTGCATGAAATTGGTGAACTTAGTCACTCGAACTTAGTTTTCAGATTTTTGAACGGCCAGGAGTTGTAGAATGTCATTTGTCTATGGTGGTACTGTGGTAGTTTAGACTTGAGTTCTGGGAACTGACAAAAGATTTATTTTTATTTTTTTTAAGACAAAAGGTTCTAATGCTGTTTCCATGTGTTCTTTGGGACTATCTTTTATTTGGTTCTTAGATTTTTCCATTTTTTCATTTTTTTTAAGACAAAAGGTTCTAATGCTGTTTCCATGTGGTACTGTGGTAATCTAGATAACGAACACTCCTTTTTGCTTCTTCCACCCCCCCTCCCATTGCTTGCCCATTAATGCAAAGTTTGTAATTGTAGTTACCAACCCAATTATGTTGAAATGTTTCTGCTTTTGTTGCGTCAGGTTGAGCATGAAGACGCTGGTGAAAAGCAAACAGCAGTCCAGTGAGAGAACCATGTACCAGGAGAGTCTCTGTTTCAGCTTACCCCATTCGGGTGGGGCTGAATCAGATTGTAGCTATGTCTTCATTGCTTGATGAGGTTTGCTCAAACATAAAATTCTTCCACCTTGGACGAAGGATATGCAAAAGCATCAGAGTGCCGGTTGTCAGATGTTAGAAAAGTGTATCATCAGTCATTTTGATTTCGACTCATGTAACTTATGTTTGAGGATTTTATCTTTAAAACTATAGAACCTCTACCAAATTAGAGGGTTGAAATTTTGTATTCAGAGTAGTTTGAATATGGGTTACCATATATATATATATATCAATGAATACTCTGGGATCAAAATCTGAATTCGAATTAGAAAGTAAGCTATTCCTTTGAACTGTATTCAAATCATATACTTTTTTTGCATTGTTCATGACCGGCAGCCATATTTACTATGTACCTATATGCCAGTCGAGTTTATGACCTAGATCAGAATTATGGGATATGATTAGGATCATTCTGAAGCTGAATCTTTAACCAATATCATCATAACAGATTCATCTTCTTCTTCAATCTTTCTCTCTCTAGGTTTGTCAATCCCAAGTTATGGATCCAAACCCTAACAATTTCCCAATACTCTTTATGTCATGTCCCACCCACGATATCGACCTTGAGCAGCCGAAGCTGCTGTCATCATCTTGATCAAAATCTAAATTCGAATTAGAAAGTAAGCAATTCCTGTCTAGCTCATCTTGATCAATTCGGGTTGTGAAATATAATATCGGTTCGGATGTTGGATTGAATTCGATATCGGTTGATATCCCTAGCTCTAGCATTTCCCTTTGGGTTTCAACTTACCCATCGACGCATCGTACATAATATTGATCCAATTTTTGGGTCCTCCTGCAGGCTCGGCTCGTGTATCTAAAAAAAAAGTAGTTAGAAAGCTATTCGATTCCCCCGGTCCCATAAATTGGACACGTGGTATAATTTTGGACCCGCTCCTCTGCACGTACGTCCCTGTCTTAGTTGGTTCTTATCCACGCAGAAATGAAATAAAATCTCGCCAAGTCCACTATTTTAGAGTTGTAGTTACTGTTAAATAAAAAAAAACTGTTTCCCTGTCTGTTGTTTTCTTCGCCCACTTAGAATATAAAAACCCCCATTTTATTTGCAGAGACCTTTCTCTCTCATCATCATCTTCTTCTTCAATCTTTCTTTCTCTCTCTAGGTTTGTCAATCTCAAGCTATGGATCCAAACCCTAACAAGTTCCCAATACTCTCTTATGTCATGTCTCGAATTCCCCAAGTCGGAACCAAACACCCTTCCTATTCTGACTTCGACGATATCGACATTGAGCAGCCGAAGCCACGGTCATCATCATCATCTACTGGATCACCAAATTCGAACTATCCGGATGGAGGATTGATGATTCAGATGCCCCATTTAAATGACCCTAAAGTCATGGCTTCAATGACCTCAGCCGTTTCCGATGTATACCAAACCCGATCGATTCTCAAAACCCTAGGTGACCGTCCAGATCACGAGGCTGTCGATTCAGCTCGATCGAAGATTGCTGAAATTGAATCGACATTATTGAAGCAACTGGAAGAGATCGTGTTGGAATCAAAGCCCAACGAGATCGATCTGGAAAAGGAGAAGGAGATACGACAGGCGGCAGAGAAGGAGAAGAGTATTTACAAGGCTGTGGTGCAATTGGATGAGATGCATGAATCGTATGAGAAATTGTTGAGAGATGCGGAAGAACGGTTGGTCAAGATTTACCGTTCCGCCGCATCTACTGAGAAAGTGGAGACGGCGGAGGAGGATGTTGATGAAGAAGTGAATGAGGAAGTTGTTAGGATCTTGCAGGAGGCGTCGGTTAAGGGAGTAGAAAGAGTGGAGCTTTCGGGTCGTGAATTGAGGTTTCTTCCTGAGGCATTTGGGAAGCTTCGTGGGTTGGTTGCTCTCGATCTCTCAAGCAATCAGCTTCAGGTTAGTATCTCTTTAATTAATCAAAAAAATTTGAACCACGATAAATGATTGATTTATTTACAAGTAGAATTAGTGATGGGTGATGAAGTAGAATTGAACTTGTAAATAGTAAAAGAACAAGAATATCGAAGTTTCAGTGGGAGGGTACCCCTGTTCCTGTCTCAAAAATGAGTTGTTTTGCATAACTTCACCTAGTGTTATGCAAACTTTTATCAGGAAGATCCCTGATCAGCTCCTTATTAAGGTGCCAATCTCAAAAGTCTGATCTTTGTTTGGCAAGGTATATTATCTCCTTTGCCATGTATGGTTTTGTAAGTGATTTAGATCGAAATGTACCAACCTTTAGTTTATCACCTTCTAAGCCAGTGCTTTGTTGCAAGTTCTTCAGTCTATGGATTTAAATTTGGATTTGAACGAATGAGACTGTGAACTTGAAAATGGAATAGCACTAGAGGGGAAATATTTCGGAAATGGTTGAAAATTGTGGAATATGTTTTCATATTTCTTACAATGGCTTTGTTTCTCTCATGAGTTGAAATGTGAAGGTCGGTACATTTCACTACACCACTAAAATGAGCTCATATTGATGCATTTTCAGGACTGTCTTTTACTGGCTTTGTTTTAGCTTCAGACAGAATACTCTTTCTTTCTTATACATATCGTGGTGTATCTGTTTAAATTAATACTGGTTTTGAAATACCAAAGCAACCCTTTCCATACTACACTTTACATGGTGTCATTCTGAAATTGCATATTTTTATTAGCGCATCCACAATGGTGCAATGTTGAATCAATTGCAGATAGGGTAAATTTAGCAAAGCTATATTTGAAAACAAACACAGTGGTGCAAAAGGGAAAGATTAGCTATAAATTCATTTAGCTCAAGTTCCAATAAGCATTAAATGTTTTTACCCAACTTTACATAAACATCCAATATAATAAGTGTTTTTAAAATAAAAGAAAGAGTCAGGAGGTGCTTAGTGTATCGCTTGGTAGTGGGCAGTACATATTCTTTTACCTGGTTCCAAGCGGTATTTATTCTACTGCTTGGAAGGTTGAAATGCGGTTGAGGTATGGGCGAAGCTTTAGATACCGCCTGATTGTGATGATGTTTGATATCTAATTCCGCTAAATTTGCAGATATCGGTCTCAATTGGCTAAATTTGGCCAAGCTCGTTCACCAATAGGCTATATTTTGCATTTATAGCCAATCTTGGTGGACTGAAAAAAAAAATACACAATATGCATTTGTACACAATCACTGTGGATGCTCTTAGCCTATGATATAGTATGAATTTATTTTACTAGTAATGTCTTTAGAAACTTGTTTTGTGCCATAAGAACCCTTATTCTACAAGTAGATGTTGTCAATGTGTCCAAATTGATTTGCAGATTGCAGTCTTCACTAATTTGTATTTAGTGAGTTAACCATCAATGCTTAATATGTTAGAAAAATCCAATGTAAAATTCAGACCTGAAAAACGTGGTAGAAAGTATGCAGTGATATACATGGTTATAACATACACCAAATTAACGCAACCCTATTTGCGCGGATTCATTGTGTTTTAATTTTTTTTTTTAATTATCTGTGGTATCTATGTCTGGGGACAGGTCATTCCTGATTCGATAGCAGGACTAGAAAACCTGGAGGAGCTTAATCTTTCAACCAACCTTTTGGAGTCACTGCCAGACTCCATTGGATTGCTGCTTAACCTGAAAATCTTAAATGTGTCCTCTAACAAGCTGAAGGCACTCCCCGACAGCATATCTCGTTGCAGGTGATCCATGATTTTGTGTTTCCTCCTGAAACCCACTTTCTCTTTCCAACTGTTATTTATCTGAACATTTTTAGCCATTTTCTAAGTCAGTCAGTACTTTCGATGCAGATCACTGGTGGAGCTGGATGCAAGCTTTAATCATCTGGGATACCTGCCAACAAACATCGGTTATGAATTAGTTAATCTGCAGAAGCTCTTGGTCAGCCTCAATAAGATTCGTTCCCTTCCTACTTCCATTTGTGAAATGAAGTCCTTGCGTCATTTGGATGTCCACTTCAATGAGCTACGCGGTCTACCTCATGCAATTGGGCTATTGACGAATCTTGAGATCCTTGATCTCAGTAGTAACTTCAGCGACCTGACAGAGCTCCCTGAGACATTTGGAGATCTCACCAATCTCAGGGAACTTGATCTCAGTAACAACCAGATCCATGCTCTTCCTGATACATTTGGTCGGCTAGACAATCTAACCAAGCTTAACTTGGACCAGAACCCACTTGTTATTCCTCCTATGGAGATTGTGAATCAAGGAGTTGAAGCTGTCAAGGAGTTCATGGCAAAGAGGTGGCTTGACATCCTACTTGAGGAAGAGCACAAGAGCATGCTTCAAGCAAACAGCGCAGCTCAGACAGGGTGGCTGACACGTAGCACCTCATGGTTGAATAATTGGGTTTCTGTGGTATCCGAGAACGTTACAGGATATTTGGGTGGTGGAGAAAAATCTCCAAGAGACCCTTATCTTGACCAGCAGTTATAATTCCTCGATCTCCTGGACTCTGATTCAATGTATCTACATGGCTTTCTCAATCATGTACAGCGAATGATAAAGGCGTTTGGCCATAGGTAGGAACGAAACTTGGTCATGCCATTCGACTAAATCCACGCTATTTGGTAATTTCTTGCTTCAGTTCCTTGACGTTTCATAAATTTTGTAGGACGATAAATAGCAAAATGGCTTCCTTTTATTGATTTGCCTCTAAATGTGTGGTAAACAATCGCTTCTTATATGTATTGGAACATAACCTTTCATATTGAGTTTCTTTCTGGAACATAATGTTAAGAAAGTATTGTTTAAAGCTGTCACTTTTTCATGCTTTATATGTTAATAAATGAAATAATTCTGCTGAACTACACATCATGCAGCATGAAATCAACATCAGGAACGTAACCCTCCTCTCTCATTTTCACCTCCAGTTCCCTCAGCAACCAAGATATACACTCGAACTCTGGATGTGAACTATCAGCAGCTGAGAAAGTGTGTAACCTGCTTTTAACCTCTATCAAGCTTTGACCAGGTGTCCTCTTTAACCCTTTCTCCTTTACTAGATTTCTAATTTTTGCAACACTGTCCCATTTCCCATCCACAGCGTAAATATTAGATAACAACACATAATACCCAGCATGGTCTGGGTCTAACCGAAACAGCTTCTTAGCCACAGCCTCTGCCATCTCGACATTCTGGTGAATCCTACAGGCACCAAGCAATGCTCCCCACACATGGGCTCCAGATGGAACTTGCTTCTGGGAGATAAACTCCATGGCCTTATCCAATTTTCCTGTGCGGCCGAGAAGATCAACCATGACACTGTAATGCTCCGAGGTGGGCTCAATCTGGTATTTGTGAACCATCTCATCAAAGATCTTGAAACCCTCTTCAACCAAACCTGTATGACTACACGCAGATAAGATCGAGAGAAATGTGATATCATTAGGTATAACCCTTGAGCTTTCAATCATCCGATTGAATGTTCGAATGGCTTCACTACCAAAACCATGAATTCCATAACCTGCGATCATCGAACTCCAAACAACAACATCCCTTTGATTCATCCCCTCAAACACCCTGATAGAGTTCTCTAAGTTACCACACTTGGAATACAAATCTATCAGTGCAGCCCCCACAAAAACCTTATCATCGAAGCCACTGCTAACCAAGTAACAATGGAGGCAAAGAGCTTGGTGAAGAATCCCTAGTTCTGCACAGGCCTTTAGAACCTTCACCATTATAACTGCATCAGGCCGAGTTCCATCAGACAACATGCTACGGAAAATACCCAACGACTCATTCGCCAACCCATTTTGAGCATACCCACTTATAAAAGCACCCCAGCAAACAACATCCTTCTGGGGCATTCTTTTGAAGAGATCAACTGCTTTTTCAATGCATGAACACTTCATGTACATGTCTACCAGAGCAGTAGAAACTGATACATCTAATTCACATCCTTTTCTCTTAGCTAGCTCATGGATCCTCCTACCTTCATCTACATTACCAGCTGCAGCACACGCTTGTAAAACACTAACTAATGTAACTGAATTGGGATCATATCTTTTCTCAACCATCTGATTAAAAAGACTCAAAGCTTCATCAGGCTTCTGATTTTGAGCATAACAAGAAATCATAGAGCTCCAGGAAATCACATCTTTCTCATACATCTTCTCGAACAAATTCCTCGCGTTTCTGATGGAACCTGTCTTTGCATATAAATTCAGAAAGGAATTAACCAAAGACAGATCGGTATCAAAACCCATCTTAATTGTAAAACCATGAACACATTTTCCAGCTCCTAGATTCATCAGTTGTGCACAAGAAGAAACAACGCTAACAAGCGTCACCCGATCAGGAGTAAGACCTTCGTCCATCACCATCCGGGAGAAGAAGCTCAACGCTTTTTCGGCATTGCCATTCTGCTGATATCCAGTAATCATAGAGGTCCATAAAACGACATCTGGCTCAGGAAACTCCTCAAATACTCCTAGAGCATCACCCATCTCTCCACATTTAGCGTACAATTCAACCAAAGCTGAACCCACAAACATATCCGAGTTAATCTTATCATTCTTCTTAACTAACCCATGAATTGTTTTCCCAGTTCGGAGCGCCAATAACCCTGCACAGGCCTTTATAGCAATTGGTACGGTGAAATTATCAGGCTTATCACTCATAGTAGAAGTAGTAGATAACATGTTATTGAAGAGATGGAGAGTTACTTCCCATTGTTTCTCTCTGCAGTGGCTCCTGAGTATAGAATTCCAAAGGTAGACAGTTCGATCAGGTGTTTCGTCAAACAGTTTACGTGCAAGTTCTAGAGAAGAGTATTTGGTATATATAGAGTTTAACTTGGTGACAAACAAACTGTTGCTGATGAGCCCATTTTTGAGGATTTGAGAGTGCAACTGAGAGACGGATCTCCCATCTTTACATGCTTCGAACAGGTGAGTAATGAGTTCTTTGCTTTTCATATAAAAAGGTCGTTGGGACCAAGGACTCTCCAACGAGTCAAAACAGGTGAGTAATGAGTTCTTTGCTTTTCATATAAAAAGGTCGTTGGGACCAAGGACTCTCCAACGAGTCAAAACAGATGGGTGGGGGTCAAGCTAAACTGAAGTGAAGTCCTTCTATTGGCGCACCCAGCCCAACTATCTAGCCATAAACTTGTACACATGAACCTAAAACCCGTCCCCTAGCCCAACCTAAGTAACCAGAGTTTAGAATGAGAACAAAAACAGAAGTGGGACCAAGGCGAGAGTTGCCAATTAAAAAATATCGTAAGTTGAAGGGGGTGGGTCTAGCAATTTACACGATTTTGGTTGCTAAGAGCTCAACCAATTCCCCTTCTTATTATTATTATTATATTAATTATCTCTCTCTCTCTCTCTCTCGAGATCAGAAATTTAGAGAGAAACCCTTATATAGACCATACCTAATCTTATAGTGCTTAGACTCGAGCTTGGGATCTTGGCTTAGGCTCGAGCTAAGCCTGAGTCCGATCAGTAGTTGCCACCTCTAACACTAGGTTCGAACCATAAAAACTCGATGTAACCATCGATCTGCATGTTTTGAGATCCATGTGTAAATGGTTCATTAATGTGTTTGTAGATAGATATGTCTCATATTTCTATCTTTCTTCTTTTCACTGTTTTCATCCTTCCCTCTCTCACTAATAAATATATAAGAGTGTAAGATTAAAGAATATGCATGACACTACCAACATTTTTATTTTTTTTTTAGATGGGGTGGATGGCACTATGTACTAGCTTATTCCTGATGATGGTTTGGGTTTGTTGGTGTAGAAATATATATATGGCTACGCGTTTGCTAATGGGTACGTAAATATATAGATATGATCAACTAGCAAACACGTAAGTACAATATAGCTCTTGTTAATATATCAATGGAGTTTCCTATTTGATTTGATGTTGATTTTGAAATATTTTTTTTTTTTAATGTTGTCGATTCCTACCTATAGTGACAAGACAGTGATTCAAACTAATAACCATCTCCCGCGGTCTATATATATTAACCCATCAAAACAAATTTGGCTTTGAAATTTACAACCCGCGAATTAACGTCCTTACAGTTTCTGAAACGGCAATATAATATTATTGATCGATTGACGTTCATGGTCATGGACGACGTAGCAGTAAAAAGATCACTCACTCATGGTCATCATAATCGATCACAAGATCCGTCGATATATAATCATACAGTATCACGGATGTCCTTATTTGCAATATATTGGCATTCACTAGATATATATGGATTTTGTTAATATGTGCCCTTAGGGTACAGGATAGGTTTTGTGTTTTATTTAGTTTCTTATGGTTGTCCAAATGGGCTGAATTTTTTATATGTATGTTATTTTCACTATTTGAATAATATCTAAAAAAATTAGCTCAATCGAAGACTTTTAGCACCCTCTAGCACCACAAACACTTATTTAAATTTTAATAGTGTGATTGAACGACTAACATTTAAAGTGATTTGTTTGGAGGGTTATATATCTCTAATTGAGCTAATTTTTTGTGGACATTTTATAAATAATGATAATATTATGTCTACAAAAAATCAGCTGATTTGAAAACCTCTAACTTGTAAAAAAAAAAACTCTTTTAAAAACAACCTTATCGTGTGCACACGTTAACAAGACGGGATAATGTATATATATATATATATGAGTGAGGTTATATAGCCCCCCTTAAATAGCCCAATAATAATCCCTCCATCTTGGAGGGCCCACATGAAATGCATCAAGTGCTGATTCTTAGAGAGGATAATCTACATGGTGAGAAGAACATACTTACCTGAAATTAGTCGGTTCTAAAACTTCTAACCTCATAAATCTACCCCTGTAAATCAACGGTCAAAATAAAAGTTTAAAACTTACCAAACTTTTAAAGGCCAATTTGAGGGAGTTAGAAGTCTTAAAACGAGCTGATTTTTTAATATAATGATATACATAATGAGGAGAACATTTTCTCCAAAAATTAGCCTTATGTATTGTATGTGGACCCTACATGCGGGGTTATATAAGAGGGGTTATATAAATGGGGCTATGTAACTTCACTCTCTATATATAGCTATAGCCTTTTCTCTTCTTTTGTGGGGAAGGGTTTTGGGGTCGGTGACCGACCCGAATATTCATCACCCATCACGTACGTACACTGACTGACCACCCGTGATGGATCGACCATGATCAATATCCCAGCTAGCATGCTACCTTAGCTATACATACATAATTCACCTTTTTGTAGCGTAATTAAGCATCTCACTGTACAGTAGTAGTGTAAAACTCATAATTAACCTCGATCATCTTAATTATTTAAAACAGGCAACATAATTAATAGTACTCGAACTAACCCTTTGCTCATAGTATATCTCTATTGTGTGCCGAATTGCTAAGGGCCCGTTTGGTTCGCGATTGGAAAACTTGTTTTCAAAAACTAATTTACACCTAAATTAACTACATTTTGTATCACATCTAAAACTATTCTTTTGACTTTACTATAAAATTCTAAATGATTTAATTGAAAATAAAGAAAACAACATTTTTTTGTTTTGTAAAATCAT